>VDFB02058242.1:232581872-233181872 GCA_007258455.2 Sequoia sempervirens
TCCAAATTTATAGGAAATATAGGATCTATCCCATTGACTAAGTGGTAAGGAAAATTTACCAATTCAAATTTCATCCTAGTACAATCTACCCAAAGGGTGAATTTCAATAGAGAATTCCATTCTCTAGGATTCTTTTCAATTAATCTCCTAATTATATCCAACATGTTCATGTTTGATGATTATGCTAATCTATTTCCCTATGGGTAATAATTAGATGAAAATTTCAATGTTTTACTGTATTCAAATGCCCAATTAGAAAATTTCAATGAGGAAAAAGTAGGGCCATTATCACATACTAGGGCATATGGTACTCCAAACCTAGTAATAACGTTTTCCTCTAAGAACTTGATTACCACCTTTGAGGTGCATTATTTATTTTGGCATGCTTCAGTCATTAGGTACAATAATCAATGGCAGTTAGCATAGATATGTGTCATGAGGATGATGGAGGATTAATTGTACAGATGAAGTCTAATCCCCATTGTGAGAAAGGGCGCATCTCCATCACCAACTGTAATGGTTGAGCATTAAATATTCCTCTATCTACAATAGTTTGACATGTGTAATAGTGCTTTACATGCTTATACCTGTATCTTTGAAAATAGTTGGCCAATAATAGCCAACTCTCAAGATGAGGTGTGTAGTAGCCAAAGGTGCTCCATGAGCTATACCAAATTTTTCATGTAATTCCTGCAACACTTCACTTACTTTTGTCTTATTCAAACATCTTAAGTAAATTCCTTCATGATTTCTCTTCAACAAAACCCCTCGTTTTATCATATAACTCTGGGCTTTAATCTTGAGGGCTCTTCTTTGATTACTTTGCATATGGTCAGGGCAACTATTACTAACTATGTAGTACCATTTATCTAAATACCAATCATCTTGATCCTCTACGTCTAGAGGATACTGTTGGCTAGAGATTTGGGGGTCAATCTCAACAATGGATTTAACCAAGGCTTTCCCATGAACCAACTTCATGGGTATAATCTCTAAATCAAACTCTTGCAAAATCATAACCCATTTAGCTCTTTTTGCTCCAAGCTCATTCTACATTAGTAGAATTTTTACTACGTCATTGGGGATAATCGCCTTGACTATACTTTTGATAATGTAATGTAAAAATATTTGTACTGCCTTAACCAAAGCAAAGGCTTGTTTTTCAATATCCATGTATATTAGCTCCACCTCTTTAAAGGGAGCACTCATGAAAGAAATTGGATTTTCTTTTTTTTTCTTTCCCTTTTGTGTCAATGCTACTGCACATGTATGACAGGAAGAAAAAGAGTAAATATAAAAAGGTTTAATGTAATCCAGACTTACCAACACCAATGCTTCCGCAATTGCAACTTTCATATTTTTGAAGGTAATCTTAGCCTCACTTCTCCTCTCGATCTTTGCATCTTTCTTCAACATATCATTGAGTGGTTTCACTATCTTGGCAAGCCTGGTAATAAAATTCCAGAAAGAATTGATCTTGTTGAAGTATGAATTTAATTCTCTCTTACTTCCCAAGGGCTATAACTTGAGTAAGGCACTCACTCTATCTAGGTCTATTGAATACCATTTTCAAAAATAATGTGTCATAGTAAATTTCCTTCAGTCACCCCGAAAATACATTCCTTAGGATTCAATGAAACTCCTTAAGTTTCACATTTTTACAATATTTCTCTGAGATGACAAACATGATCTCTCTATTCTTGGAAAATACCATGAGGTTTTCCATGTATATAATAATGCACTTTCCTAAAAAATCTTGGAAGGAATAATCCATATAAGCTCTTTGGAATATGGCTCTGACATTTATTAATCCAAATGAAATCCTTTTGTAAGTGAAAGTTCCCCACTTTGTAGTGAACATGTTCTTCATCCGGTATTCCTTTGTGACCATTACTTGGTTATACTCGAAGAATACATCCAAGAAGGACATCATTTGTGATCTATTAACAATTTTTAGCACTTCATCCAATGAAGGCAAGGGGTAATTATCTTTTTCTGATGCCTTGTTAAGATTTTGAAAATCCACACACAACCATCTATCTCCATTCTTTTTTTATAGGAACTAGATTTTCCACCTAGGTAGAATGTCTAATGGGAAAAATTATTAGGCTAGGAGGAGATTTTGTACTTCCTTTTGAATCAGAGGTTCCATGAGTGCATTTACAGGCCATTGTTTTTGCCATAAAGGCTTTATGTCAGACTATAACTAAATTTTATGATTAATGATGGAAGTGTCATAAGTCTTCAAATCTTCATATGTCCACGCTATAACTTTCCAATAATCTTTGGGTGCTTGAGAAATATTTCTTTTTTCCTCCTTAGTACATACCTTCCATATAAACATATTCTTCAGATCTTCTTCAGTATTTAAATTATACAATTTGGACTATCCTCTATCAGTTTTAGGCAGGTCTTTTTTCTAAACTATTTAATCCACGTCAAATAGTCTTTCTTGTTTAATTATTCCTTTCAAAATATTATTATCTTTCGATTGATCTAATTCTTCATCTTGAATTTCATTGTCTAGGTGATCCATTTCTTCAATTATTTGTGCTTCAAAGATACCCATGTATTAGTGATGAATTCCAATATATGGCAGTCATCTTCAAACAACTACAAATTAGTAACCTTATTAGGAACCAAGGGAAACTGCACCAACTCAACAATAAACCTCCTCAAATTAGAAGCATCTAAAGGCTATAGAGCACTAGCAGTGGTAGCTAGAGCATCTGCTCTCTAAATTAATCTTTGTCAGATGTGAGTGATATTAAAGGCCTCAAAATATTGTATTAGGTCCCACACTTGGTGTCGATAATTGGACAAGCACTTATAATGGCAAATGTATTATTTTTGGACTTTCTTGACCACCAATTCTAAGTCATCAAAAACCTTAAGAATCTTAACTTTCTTCTTGATTGCAAACATCAAACCATGGATAAGAGCTTCATATTCTTCCACATTGTTAGTACATTGAAATTGTAACTGATAGGCAGCAAGAAAAGACTTACCTTGGGGAATGATGAGCTCAACCCCAACTCCAATTCTTTTTTTTTTTAATTTTGACTCGCAAATCTAAGGGTCAAAGTTTGATCCTCAACAAATTTGAGCTTAGCATTCTTAAGAGTTGAGAAATTGATGTTTTTGGTCTGTCTTTCCTGCATTTTATCTTCAAGTGTTTCAAGCCCAGGCCTGTTAAGAATAGTACTTTTTGAACAATGTTGAATTTTAATTTTATGAATGATTTTAAGCACATCACACAACTATCTTCTGAATGTGCAAAATTTTGTAACCTGCACCAACCTTGAAACAATAAATTTTTTAGCGAATCTTTAGTTTTCCTACTCTTTCAAGCTTCTTTAGTAATGTTCTTCCAAAAAATTTCTAAGCGATTGTCTTCTCCTACATAAGAATCATAATCTGATTTGACTAACATGTCCATTCTAGGAGTTATCTAGTTATGCTTTTCAGCATTACATGTATGAAAAATTCTTCTATTTTAACTCTGAAACTTCTAATTCCATATGCTCCTAGTTCTGCATCTATGTATAGAACTTCATTTTTGTAATTACTATAATTTTTAACCCCTAAATGTTCCCTAATTTATCAATTTGAGGTGATCACCTTGGGTTTGGGAATGTTTATAGTTTGAGTAGGCCCCCCCAAAGCAGAACTAGAGAATATTTACAAGATAATATTAATTGGGATATGTAAGGAAAACAAAGAAAATGAGGTTAGTGATACAACTACCTGTTAAGACCTAGAAATATGTTAGTAAACATTTACAAATAAAGACAATATCATATTATAAATATATTAGAATTCTTTAGGTTTTCTAATCCATTATTCATGGAAAAAAATGGTCTGATAGGGTGCCCAAGAAGCCCTCTACCCTAGGACCAAGATTAGTACACCCCTCTTGGCCCCATCTAGCCTCTTGCTATCCATATGGGGTGGTGTGCCTAGTGAGGCCTCCTATGACCATTCCCTTCATTATAACCACTATTTCTCAATCAATCATCATGTTGGGAGGTTGAGGGTGCAACTACAATAGGGTGTCCCAAAAATCACTCCTTCTAAGCCCAAGAGTAGTACACCCCTCTTGGCCCCATGTGGTAGGCGTCAACCATCTACCATAGGGTGGTGTACTTATAGGATGACCCCAACGTTGTTTTCCCACCTTGTAGGCCCTCGACTCCCTTATCACAACTGGTTACTACAGGTAGATTATACAAATATTATTTCATAATGTAGTCACGTATTCTATCTTCACATATTGAACTAGTGACATAGATCGGTCATATATCCATTATGTTATATTTAGCAATATATGATAACTCAAATTTATGCAAATATATAAAGCTATTATGACCATAGTAAGATATAACACACTACATGAATAATAAACATAAATCACAAAATATATATTTGCATACCATAACTAGATAAAGCCTATCATATAAATAACCAAACATAAAATAACCGTGATAGATATACCATAATATTTTGTTATTCCTGATGATCATATTTTAAGACGATATCTTCTATTAAATGATTCTTTGTTCAATATATATATTCCTCTTTACTATGGATTATCTCACACTAACCTGGCAGCTGCTATATTCACAAGGATATCAAGAATCCCAATTTCTTTCTTCTCCTAATTGATCTGTTCTTATCACTTAGAAAATATTGTTAGTGTAGATTAAGCAAATAAAAATATATTATTCATATTCACATTAAAGAACCATGCTTACTTATAAGGTTCAATAATTGCTACAATCATCATTATTGCATAATCGTATATAATATATCCATATATATTTCATCTATATATATATATACTTGTAATATTAATTTATTACATTTAGATTCTTAATTCATTTACTAAGATGATTATTTAAATATAGAAATACTTAACTATTTCCTTAATATATTTATTAGCTAATTATATGTATATCAAAAAATACTTACTTTCTCTGGCCATCGATTTGCTATAATTGCTGATCATGTGTTTCATGTGTGACTCTCTCTCAATCCTAATTTGATTAGGGATTCCTTTCCAGGGCAACCACATATGTGATAATTTTATGGCCATATATCCATTCAAAGTCATTGACCAGTCCCCACTCAATAGCATCCCATAAGTATCAGGTATCTCAACAACCTAAACATCAATATAATACTAAATCTAGGGATTCGACACTCATTGCATGTAATGTTGGTTAATTCTCTGACTACATTTACCTTATATTTTTTGAGTTGAGTAACCTTTTTCAGGGAATTCATCAGAGTTAAACCTAGAATCTGACATATGCAAAAATACATCACATTGGTAGATGCTCCAAAATCTACCAAGCAATTATGGACATTTTTACCAAATATTCTCAATGTGAACAAAAATGGCAAGGATTCTATATTTCCTTTGTAAAAGGATACTTTTGCATCCGCCATAGGAACTATGTTTTTTTCTTTTTCCTTAATGGAGTTATCTTTCACCTGTGTTTCTTTACTAAGCATGTTTTCCTTGGGAAGATCTTCTAAAGTATTCAAGAAAGCTTTCCTAAACATAGGTGTTTTGAGTAATTCCAATAAAGAGAGGTTCACCTTTACCTTCTTAATTTCTTCTGCCAAATAATTAGTCAAATTATTTTTATCAATGGATTCTACTTTTCCACTTCATGAAATATTTGATGAGTTATATTGAGAGGTTACCTTAGGTAACCCTGGAGTGTTACTTGATTTATCATCAGGTGGAGTGTTAAAGTTATTAGGTGGGATTGGCATGGTCAAAGGCCCTTTGAATCTACTTCCACCATTGGTATTACTATTGCTGTAATTAATTAATTAATTAATTATTACACTAGCATAAGTTAACTTAGGTCTTGCATTTAATCATTTAGTCCTAGGTTGCAATCATTTAATAAATGGGATAATATTCCCTTTCCTAGCTTGTGGGATAAGATTCCTTCTAGAACTTATCTCATCATTTAATGATCATCACCATAGGGTTCATATGTTGTCACATGTTGTTAGATTATAACACTTGGCAACATCTCATGCATATTAGGGTTTACCTCTTGCCTATATAATCAAGCATCTTGTTCATTTATATCATATCATATCAATATCATATCAATCATATTATCAATAGAATCTTTAATCAACATTCCATTGTTGCAACACTTCTCTTTGTGGTTGATTATATTTCATGGCTAAAGTCCTTCATTGAAGATTCCAGAGCTTCAGGGGCTATGCAATCCATCATCTCAACATGGTATCAGAGCTAGTCCATTGAAACATCAACCCTAGATCTAGGAAGTTGGAGTGCAAGATTCAAGCAGGCTTGGAGTTTTATGTTGTAGGCTAGTTGGCTCTACCCGGGAGCCAAGCTGATTTCTAGTGCAAATCAGGACCTCTCCGACCTCTCCATTGCGACCAGAAGGCCTCAAAACCCATAGATTGCCTGTTCATTTGCTAAAATCGGAGTAGATTCAACCGGGATCCTGTGAGGTATTATCTAGGGTTTGCAATTTTTTTGTACTATCCGTATAGTTTTGTAGAAAAAAATCTTCCCTTTCAGTCCTCCATCAAGGAAATTTTTTTTTAGAAAAATTAAAAAAAATTCTGGCTATTTTTCTGGGCTTTTTTTATATAGTTTTTTGCAAAAATTAATACTGCAGAGTTCGACCTGCAAATATATTATATAGTCGGCAGATAAATTTTTTCGCAGGCTATAGTCTTACTTTATCCGTCAGCATTCAAAATTTTCTATCAGCATTTTGCGTGGTACAATTGCAATATGCAAATTTTTGAATTGACATCCACTCCATTGGATTCCCGTCATCTGCCGTCATCCCGGTAGATCCATAGACAGCCGACCCGTTATTTGTCGTCACGCTCCAGCCCATTCATTCGGGCATTGATGACCGCTCATCCCGCCACCACCGACTTAGTCGCCAGCGACACCTCCGGCATTATCTCATTGCCGCTCCCGGCCGATAAAGCATAGCCAGTTTAAGCCGGTCCCGTGATCGCCAGGGGCTCCATGTACGGCCGAACCAATCTCCTCCGCCGACTCACCATTGCTCCCGCCGCCTTCGCGCCACTCCAACACTACCATCTAGGAGGAGCTTTGTTTTTTTTTTCCAACACTAGCTCCACAGTCATATCAACGACTGGGGGCTTATTTTTTTTAGCCCCGAGTGCTTGATTTTGTGCCTGATTAGCCAGTTGCATTCACATTGTAGTTTTTTTTCCGAGGGCCATATCTTCGCACCACGATATCAAAAATTCGCAAATGAGATATCAACGGAAAGAGAATTCAGAGCACTATCTAGTGGTGCCATCCATTTTGCAAGATTTTTCTGCTATAAATTTCTACAGTCAACTGAAGTCAACCCTCCTTTCTGGAATAAGAAGCACATATCTTCGCATCAGATTGTCATATTTCGGAGATTCTAGTGGCATTCGAGAGATATTTCAGTGTTTTTTTTATCAGTCCAGTCACCTTCTTTGGTTTCAACTCCAGGTATCCTTTTTTTTGGTTTTTTGATTCTTGAGACATCTTGAAGATTGAAGAAGAATTTCTTGATCTCAGAGGCATATTCTCAGTTGCATATCTATCTGGAAGTCTTCTCTTTATCGTTGAAGGTCAGTGTCTTTGTTTTCTTGGAGAAATTTTAATTATGGGGCTTGCATATTACTCTCCTTCTTTGGTTATGTTGCACAAGGGTAACTATCAGCAATGGTGAGATGGGATCTGCCACCATCTTTAGTCACTTCATCTATTTCCTCATCTATATGGTATAGTTCCCTGTCCAAGTGAAGGTGTTTAGAAATTTGGTTGGAGTTGCAGCAGGTACACTGTTTTGGAAATAATTGCTATGCAAGTTGATTGTGATGTTTTGAGATCTATTGATCATTGTGATTGTCCTCACATCCTTTGGATTAAGCTTTGGGAGATCTATGGAGATTTAGATACTCCACCATTCCTCGATGGTCATGATTCAGAATGTCATTCTTCAGATCAAGTACCCCATGATGCTATTGTTATGCAGGAAGTTGATTACCTTGATCTTTCCGAAGAGGTTGACAAGGTTCCTTTCAGTGCTTCTTCTTCATTAGAGACAGTTGGTATCCCTTCACATTCAGTGATTCCTTGTCTAGAATCATTGATTGAGGCTTCCACTATCATCATCGATCAGGACACATTCAGTTTTTCAGATTTGACATCACATGATGGCTTCGTTTCAGGTATCACTGACTTGGCTACTTCTACAGGTTTGGAGAACATTCTTGAGGGGATATCACTCCTCTATTTAGATCACACCTTGGAGAGTTTTCTTGAGTATCCACATTCCTTTGTCTCAACCTTGATTGGGAATTCAGAGACTACATTGGAGGCATTGAGTTTCTCTTCAGAGATTTCATATCCGAGACTTCTTCCTTGTCATTCCATTCAGGATTTGAGGTTTCTTCAGCATCCACCATTGGATTTGCTTCTTCCTAGCGGGAGCTTTGTGGTTTGGACACCTTCGTTGCTTCAGACTTCCTTTAGTGGTTTTGAGGACACTTCATTCAGGGGGGGCTATCAAGTCTCCATCACATCCATCATATCTATTCTATCTTTGTCTTTGGATATTGTTCGACATCAGTTTCTGCATCGTCTTGGTTTGTCACCCTCTTCATTGATTATGGCATCTTCATCTTCTGGAAAGGAGACATTTGAGCAGAGTTCTAAGACATCATCATCCATTTTCATCCTTCCTTCCTTCAATTCCTATCCAGAATGGGAAGCATCTTTGCACTTGCATTTGGTTTTGTTTCTTCCGAAAGGGAGACAAGTTGTTTGTCGACATTGGATTCTATTTTGTCTTCAGCCACTTACCATCTTTGTAGGTGATCACATCTTCTGGGGGAGCTCTTTAGTCTCTCTATTGTATCCATGTGACGGATGGTGTTCTTGGGGGGTATTTGGGAGTCCTCTATCCTTCCCATCCTATCTCACATCCTTTTGCATTTTCATCTCCCTTTTGGAGAGGGGTTTTGTTCCTACTAGGTTTTCCCCTTTTCTTCGATTGTGGGATATTTTCTGCATCTTCATGTACATGGGTACCTAACATGGCCTCGTAGCGGGGGCCCATCATCATCATCATCTTGCATAATCATTGCATTTTCCTCCCTAAGTTGCACTTATGGGGGGGTGTTGGTGTAATTAATTAATTAATTATTACACTAGCATAAGTTAACTTAGGTCTTGCATTTAATCATTTAGTCCTAGGTTGCAATCATTTAATAAATGGGATAATATTCCCTTTCCTAGTTTGTGGGATAAGATTCCTTCTAGAACTTATCTCATCATTTAATGATCATCACCATAGGGTTCACATGTTGTCACATGTTGTTAGATTATAACACTTGGCAACATCTCATGCATATTAGGGTTTACCTCTTGCCTATATAATCAGGCATCTTGTTCATTTATATCATATCATATCAATATCATATCAATCATATTATCAATTGAATCTTTAATCAACATTCCATTGTTGCAACACTTCTCTTTGTGGTTGATTATCATTCATGGCTAAAGTCCTTCATTGAAGATTCTAGAGCTTCAGGGGCTGTGCAATCCATCATCTCAACAATTACTTCTCAAGTTGTATCTATGTCCTTTTAGATATTGTTGGAAAGCATGAATTTCATCATCTTTGTCCTGAGGTTCATTTTCATCTTGATAAGGAAACATGTAGGTTTCTAAAGTCATGGTTGAACTGTCTCCTTCTTGTTCAAAGGTATGACTCTTGACAACAGCAAGTGACTCAAAGCATTCATAAATTTTTGAGAACTAAAGCAGAGTCATATCCCACTAGAACTAACTCATTCCCTTGGGGCGGGTGGGAGTCACATTGATCATTATAATGTGTAGTAGCCAAAAAAATATCTGACATAGTTTTAAACTATGGAATATCCACTTCTAAATGAACATTTGTATTTTGGATTTGGAACCAATTATTCATCGCAAGGTTAGCCAAAATTACCTTAGACATAGACCTATCATCGAAATGATTAGTTTTGCTTAAGGGTGTGGATACTCCTCTATTATTCAGTCACATGTTCCAAGGTCTAGGTGGTCTAGGAGCATTGTATGCTTGGGTTTACAAATTTTGATTATTACTCTAATAGTTAAAATTATGATTTCTTAGTTGTGTAACCTCTATGGTTAATATTTTAAGTTGATTTGTGATTTCCTTAATCTCTTCTTTGTCTTTTGAGTTTTTTGACTCTTTGAATCTCTTGAGTCTATGAGAAGGAATAATGTCCATTAGGATGCAACTCTATGATAGTTGTACCAAGGTGTGGGACTAGAGCTTGACTATTTCTTGAATGAAAGAAACTATTTTGAGGAAATGTCCTATTCAGGACCATTGAAGGAAAAAAATTAGGATCCATTAGATGATTTAATGGAACTTCATTCACACTCGGAATGGGATAGTTATGCAATCCATTTCCACCATTTACAAACAATCCACTTCCAAGGTCTTTCATTTCTATATTTACACTTATGCCTTCAGCATAGGATTTAGTGAGGGTAGTAGGAGGATTTTCTCATCATTTCAAAAACATAGCAGTTAAAGGATCTATTGCCATATAATAAACGATGATGGAAAAAAATTATCCACTACATAAGGTGCTTGCAACCTAGAATAAGCCTTTTGAAACCTGTCATTAAAATTAGTTATAGGTTCACCATCAAACCTTTTAATTTGAGTGAACTAATGATAAAACAAGGCCAAATCAACCAAGGTTCCAAACTTGGCTAAAAATTGACTCTCCATATCTTGCCATGTCCTGATAGAATTATAGGGTAGGTTGATGTACCAATGGTAAAATTCATCACTCAAGGTGTAAGGGAACAACCTGCATACAACATCTTCATGTTGTATCCTTGCTTTGAAACATGTATCCTTAAAGATACTGATATGCTCTTCCTCATCTTTGTGAAGATAATACTTAGGACACAATTTGTCAAGATTCTTTGGAAGGTCATTATACATAGTGAATTGAATTAGTGAATCTACATTAAATAAAGTTGTTGTTGTGTGTAGGGGTGGTATAATAATAGTCAAATTTGGTGGTACTAAGATTGCACTTTTTAACCTTTGGGGTCTAGATGACGTACGATCACTAAGTTTGACTAATGTCACACGGGGATCGCTAGATCAAGATCTAGTGAATCTACGAGAATCCAACTTCCTTCCTAATGAAACTAAAAGGATTGTGGCCCTACTTCTAGCGCCAATCCTTTTGACTTGGACATTAGTCTCACACCAACAGATAGATAAAATTCTCACAGACACTGTGGGAACCTATCTTTCTTGAAAGATTGGACAAGGACAACCTAAATCATAGGCTAACTCAGCTTAATCCCAAGGGTTGTCTATGTTAGGTCTTAACTACACTAGTTTCACTTAGGGTTCATTTTGATAATGTTGTTACACATGATGGGTAAATGGTCTTTACAACTTTGGAAGGTATCATAGAGATGAAATAATCTTGGTTCGACTATTTAACGACTTCATGAAATCAACAAATTCACAATAATATTTCATGACATTCAAACAAATTGCATTTATCCAAGTAGATTTATCTTTAAGCACTCAAAAATGTCATGGAATCAAAATATTTGCAATAAAACTCCATGCATTCATCACTTTTTTGGAACATTTTCTAAAATTTAAACATCTATTCTAAAATAAAGCATTTAAAATTACTGAAAAAAATAAAATCTCCCAAGTATTATCCATGCATGCCTCAAGAAATAACCAAACCAGAGCAAACCATTCCATACGTTACCAAATTGCTTTACATCTAGGCATAGAATGATGTGTGATTTTAAAGAAAATGGGGATTATTTTCCACTAGATAGTGTCAATATGCACCCTTAAATGACACAACACACAATCTTGTTCAATAGGAACAAACTATAAACTATGTAAGATTTCATATCAAGAAATAAATTTCAAATTGGTTCTGATATTGATTTACTTCTAATGAAACATACAAGTTTTTAATTTGGGGTGGAACAAAAAATAGGAAAAATAACAAAACTTGAATTTTTTTTAGTTCTCTGACATCCACAAACTATGAACTTAAAATAAAAAATAAAGTAGTAAATGGAATTTTATAGAAACCAAGCCCTAAATATTTTAAGCTTAGTCCACTAAAGAGAATCATGAAAATAAATTTAAATGTAGCATGTGGTAGGTGATAGTTATCATCAGAACATTCTAGGAAAAGTCAAAACTTTGACTTCTTCATCAACAACAATCTTCAACTTCGGGCTTTGGTTCACAAACACTTTGCATAAAACAAGATCATCAGTGCTCTTCAAAAGCTCAAAGACTGGCCACCTTCACCAGGGCCGAGAGAAAAAATACAAAATTCACTTCAAAACCAAATTGACACACAAAACCTTCAGCATTTGGTATCTAGTTATCTATCCTTCTTTATTGAACTCTCGGTCTGAAGACTCCTCTTCACATTTATTTTGCTAATACTCCCAAAAAGGTAACCAAACCTTGATGCATACGCTTCTTTGAAACTCCTTGAATCACTTTCCAACTATACTTAATCCTAGCATAATCCTCTAATATCCGAATGATGTTTTTATTCATCTACATCATTTCAGCTTCATATTTAACCATAACATTCCTGCACTTTATAATTTCATCTATAATCTTTTGAATTAATGAATGAACAGGGTCATTTTCACTCTTTTAATCCATTCTTTGAAATATTTTACCTCCTTATCACCTTTCCCTAGTGCACGAGAATCACAATGTTGTTGTGCCGATGTTTCAATAAAGCTGTCGTCTTTATCAATCAACTTCTTTCATCTTTCAGTGACCTCTTCAAATCTTCTAAACATTGTAGAAAAGCTTCACTTTCCAAATTCACTTGCTTTCTCCACTTCTCAAATATTGGAACTTCCTATTTCATGGTTATCTTTTCATTCACGAACTCTCAAACATCTGTGTGAATAAGAGCTTTTAACTTTCAGCTTTCTACATCAATTTGTTCTTGGCGAAATCGACATTCTCCTTCCAGTCTTTTATAATTTTCACACCAATAATATTCCTCCTTATGTTTCCCAATTACATCCTTAATTATTTTTTCTCCTTGCATCACTAAGTACTTCATTCATTCTTCAAATATGCTTAACTTATGGTGAAGCATTTCAATGGCATCTACTTGCTCCTTGGACATAAGCACTAGATTTTGGGGAAATTCAGTCTGTGCTTGATTAGATTGGGTTAACGACTTGATAAAACCTTCCAGGTAGGAAATATGCTCCTTTAGCTCTATTTTCTTCTATTTACTCTTTTGTACCCTGGTGACGGTTGTGTATAATTTATTCACTTTCATTTCTTCTAATTCATGTCCCTGGGATGAATGTCTGACATTAAATGTTGTTACCCTATAATCCCTAGGTGTTATTTCATGCTTGCTCTTATCTCCTACTGGAGTAGCTATTTCAAGAGTTCTTCCTCCATCTACATTCCTCTTTATAGCATGCCTTGTCTTCACTATACCTCTAGGTTTAGGGGTCTCTACTTCTCGTATTAAACTTCTGAGATCCAGAGGCACCAGGTCCACCTCCAATGGTGGAACTATTTTCCTGACTAACCAGTCAGGTGCTTCTTCATTCTATTCTATCTCTTCAATAGTCCATTGTTCTTGATGATCTACATGTTCAAGAAGTTCTCCTCATGAATTATCAATATCTCTTATCACACCTCCCGAAACTTGAACATCTTTTGTCCTACTAGCATGTATTCTAGATTATCTGGATTTATCACTGCCTCTTCCTTTTTGATACTTATATGCTTCTATCTTACCATGTGTTAAACATCAGTCTTTGGGGTATCACTTTCTTGTTGTCTTGAAACATCAAGATTCTCTTCATTTCTCAAATCACCACCCAAGGTTTGTGAGGGCTCTACATCTTCACTCTCAACCTGACCTTCTCCTGATTTCTTAGAAGCCTGTTGTTGCTCAACATAATTTTGATTCTTCCTTGCAAAAGATGATCATCAAATGTATCTTCATTATCGATATTATGAATGGGGTTTTGACCTGAAATATCCCCTATTCCTCTTTCATAAATTTTCTCAAGTTTTCCCACCTTTGGGATGAGTGTTCCTCTTATAAAATCTTCTTCTTTATCCATAAAATTTGACCCTATATCTGGTACTTCTTCCACTACTGGATGCATCATGGGGATTTCCTTATATTATTTTTCTTCAAATTGTTTCATCATGGCATTCAACTTCTCCCATTGTTCTCTAACTTCCTCTTCATTTAGGTTAGGAATTTCCTCTTGAATTACAAGAGTCATTCCCAGTGTTTGTCTCATTGTTTCTATATTAACTGAAGGTGGAGCTCGATGAATAATTTTGGAACCTTTTCGGAGGAAAACCTTTTCTTAGCACGAGTTTGTGTCTTCATTATCACATATTCATCAGTCATAGGTTGAACTTTCAACTTTATTGTGGAAGAAAATGTCACCTTAGGCTTTACTATTACATTGTCTTGACTAACAACAGTCTCTTTACGCTTGCTACCTGGCATCACTGGTATTCTACAACTTGAAGTATCAAGAGTTCTCTCCTCAAAATGTCTCACTGCCTCTTCTTTTCCAACTTTTATTTTCTTTTTAGAAATCTCAACATACCCAGGTTCATTTTCTACTCTCTGCTTCTTTGTCTCATTAGGCGGGTATGTGAGCTTTACCCCAACTTCTCTTAATTATTTTCTATAACCATGAATTGAATGTTGAGTGTATGTCAACACTTGCTCCAAAATATCTTTAATGGTTACTATTTCCTTCTTTGTATAATCTTGATCTGGCATAGGTTCATCAAAAATATTCTTTGTATTATAAACTGGGTTCAATGCATCTATTGGTTCCCAAAATTGAAAATTGCAAACCCTAAGAGTATTCTAGGATCTATGGTCAAGTTTACAATTTTTTGGACAATGAATGGAGTCAACCAATATGGTTTAGAACTCCCTGCACTTCAGGCTCTGCTAGACCTAGGTGGGTGTAACTTGATAATTAAGTATATTATGAACCTCAAAGGTTGTGTGAACTCGTTAAATCTAATTAACTACTCCACATTGGCATGTAAATGTGAAATAGACACAAAACTAACAACTACTCCTACTCCTAATGCTTGAAATTAAAGTGTTTGAATTAGGTTTTATGAAGTTTTGTAATGTAATGGGTATGATCAATGCCTCCTATTGGGTAATGGAGTCAAGATGTCTATGATATGTGTGCCCTGCTTCTAGCTTAAATCAAACTATTTGGCACTTTTAAATGTTTATACTTTGTATAAACAAGCAATATTGTCAGCTAATAGGATCTTCTTACAAATCTGAGTGATATCTTCCCAGGTTAGTGTGACTATTTGAAAGGATTTTAATTCTTACTTGAAGGAAACTAGTTAAGATGATTTATTTAAAAGGAATCAATTAAAAGGAATTTAATTCTTTCTTGCAAAAACCAATCAACATAAATCACACAAATGCAACAAATGTGTCTTGAAAAATTAAACATATGCTTGCTATATTCAATCTGAATAGCAAGGGAAAACCACTCTGGAGACAACAAGGTAACTTCTATAAATTAACATCAACAAAATTATAACCACCAGATTATAATTTCTTCTCCATTAAAGTGCTTCAAAATATTTTACAATGCATATCATAAGTCTTTGTTTCAAAATGATTTTCTATTCTTCAACTTTATTCTACTATTCACCTCTTGATGTTGATTCCTTTTAAATCAGTCTCGGTTTCCATTTTATAAATAAGGGAAGTGAAAAGATTCAGACCATTACATTATTTCAATAATACCCTTTAAAATTCCCACTCAAAAAGTAATAAACTTACTTTACATTAATTGTCATTTATTTTATATTTTTCGTGAAAATAATTCTACAAAAACACTTTGCAATACATTAATCTTCATCATTCTTCTTTTTCTGGTGATTTCACTTTTGTATTTTGTTGTATGCAGTTTACCCTTGTCGCACCGAACGGAAACCCTTACTATGAACTTAGTGTAGTATCTAACCGAAGTCAGTTTCCAAACGTCATAATAATCACAGTGCAGGGGAGGGAAGAATCTACCCCCAAGATACTCACCATATAACTGCCAAGGATTGTTTGCTCAGGGGATCCGGTATCCACTTCCATCACTTTGAGTACGCACTTGGAAAAGACAAAAACACGGGCGCCCTTTCGGGGGTGACATGGCTGTGTGAGTCGATGCAGTTTTAAGATGTGGGCTGTTGATTACTATGATGACCTACTTGAGAACTAAGAGTGAGTCTATTTGAAATGCTTATCATGTGTAAAACCTGTTAAAACAATTTTTGAAAAACATTTTGATCATACACTTGATGTTTAGCATAGTACTTAAAACAACTATTCTACAAATTGTTTGATGTGTTTTCAATACATTAATTCAGTTAAGATCATCCAACACTCACGATCACATTGATTACTCTCATGTTACGAAATTGGAAATCCACAACTTTTGTTAAGAAGTTCATTTTCAAAAGAATCAAAAAGCCAAAGAAACCCCTTAGCTACAAGAAACTATTGAAGAAAAGACGATTCTTGTATCAAAGCCAAAAAATTTTACTCAAATATAGAACCTTTCTTCATCAATATCATGACTGTGTTAGAGGTTTCACTGATGATTATGCTATAGAACCTTTGTACTCACAAACTTTCTTTCAAAGAAGAGCCCTTTCTCAAAGGCATAACCATAGTCAACGTATTCGTTTTTGTTATATTCCCCAACCTGCAATTGAATATTCTATTCATCCAAATCAAATTTTGCAATAGAGAACTCAATCACATTAGGCATTTTTCACAAACCCATCCTTTTACGAAACTAGGATCAAACTTTATAAAGTGCAAAATCATCTTTTTCATGATCTTTTGCTTAAATTCCCACCAATAGGATTTTCATCCTTTCAATTAGGGAACAACACAAGCTAAAGGTTAGAAATCTTTCAAGTCATAGAATTTTCATTCTATCCTGACTTTCATATCTATCACAAAATTGCACTATTTCATTCTTTTGATCACAAGTGAGTAGAATTTGGAACAAAACTTATGCCTGTCTTCACGAGATCTCAAAAACACATGGAAAAAGACGAAGGAGAAACCACTACAAGCAAAATGGGTGACCATAATGAGAAAGAAGAGGATACATTTAATGTTGATGAATTAACAGAAGAAAAGCTTCAAGAAGCAGAGCAAGATCCCCAATTCCATACTCTTATGGAAAGGATTTTAGAACGAAACAAAGAAAGATATTTTCTTTCATTAGCTAATCAAGGAGCTAAGTTACCTCACAATTTCGATATAGAAGGGATTAAACAGAATCCTGAAACTCCTCCTAATGACTTTAGTGCCCTTACTCAACAGATAAAAGAATTACAAGGGCAAATAAAGGAGATGCAAGGGGGTACAACAAAGAAGTATGTTTTGGAAGACATATCGCCTTATCCATTTGATAGGAGTCTTCAAATGATCCCTTTTCCAAAACATTACGAAATCCCTAAATTTGATAGATACAATAGAAAAACTGATCCCATTGAACATGTGAGGGATTTTTGAAATATGAGTCTAGAATTCGTCTATGACGATACCTACTTAATGCAATTATTTCCATGAAGTCTAGGTGCACAATCCATGGAGTGGCTTTCCAAGATCACTCCCCCCATCAAAACCTTTGAGGAGTTAATAAATCAATTTATATCACAATACTCCTACAACATCCAACACCAGATAACAATGCTTGATCTTTGTAAAGTGAAACAAAAATTAGGAGAATATTTCACTATGTTTTTGCAAAGGTGGAGAAGGTTATTCGCACGATATTCCCATCCTATTCCTGAAAAGGAAAAGATGGATATCTTCATCAATAGCCTAGATCAAGAATTAAGCTATAGGCTTAACCTTCATTGTCCTCATAACTTTGAAAAATTGAATGAAAACGCAATCACCATTGAAGGGGCCTTGGTTAAATGAGGAGTGATAAAACTTGATAATCCAAGTACATCCAACCAAAACAAGAATGATAAAACAAGGTTTTGGAACAAAAATAAAAATGTTGTCAATGATGGTATAATAGATGCAAATAATCTACGAACAAGACCATCTATCTTTAATCTATCAAGTGCTCCACGAAACAATCAACAAGCAAATACCAACCAACAAGGAAGCAACAATCAACAAGGACAAAACTCCAAGCAAGAAAGCATGACCAATCAAAACACCAAGGATAATCGTGGTAATTTCAATAACAATCTTGGCAATACCCAAACATCAAACCCGTCCAGACCTCCATTCTTTTCAAATCGACGGAATTTTACCACTTTGGGTCAATCTCTTGAGTCTGCTCTCAAAGAGCTTCTTGATAATAAGGTTATCACCTTACCACCACAAAGAGATTATGAGCCACGAGTCAAACCACCATCATGGAATGACTCATATTATTGCAATTATCATCAATGTAAAGGTCATAGAACGAATAATTGTCAAGCTTTGCGAAATTTAGTACAAGATTTAATTGACAATGGCACCATTACAATTGAAGGACATCATACCAATGACGATCATCAAGCATTCAAAGATCCTTTACCGAACTATCAAAAGGGGGAAACATCAGATGCAAAAGCAAAAAGCGTACATAATGTTGAAGACAATATAATATGTCACATCTATGTTGATGATCAACGGGTTAATATTATCAAAATCAAGGGAAAACAAGAATATCAACAGGTTAATGTGACCACGAGAGGACAAGAAAAAGTTGTGCTAAAAGGAAGTTCATCTAAGGCAACTATTTCTCCTCCAAGTCATTATAATCTAGTTGATCAATTGCGAAAAACATCTGCTCAAATTTCCATCCTTGAACTTCTCAAAATATCCCCCATACACAAGAATATTTTAGAAGAAGCTCTTGTAAACACAACTGTCGACATTGATCTGGATGTAAACAAATTTCAAGCTATGGTGGGACATTTGTCTTCCCCCACTTGTCTTTCATTTTCTGAAAAAGATGATGCTTCCATGGCACATCCACATAATTCATCGCTCTATCTTGAAGTCATGATCCATAAACACCGAATCAGACGTGTCTTAATAGATGGAGGAGCTAGTTTAAACATTTGTACTTTAAAGTTAATACATGCCTTGGAAATATCAGAAAATTCTATTGATCCACGAAGGAAAATAACTATCAAGGCATATGATGATGAAGAAAGAGCTTCTAAAGGACTAATAATGCTACCTATCAGAGTGGGACCTGTTGTGAAAAATAATTTTTGTCAGGTTCTAGATAGGGATCTTTCCTATAACATACTTTTGGGTTGTCCATGGATTCATGATATGCAAGCAGTACCATCAACGTATCATCAATGCCTCAAGTTTCCATATGATGGACAGGAAATAACCATACAAGCTGATTACAATAGCACACAAACTTGTTCAAATCTCCGAGCAACTCAAGACGCCTCTGTGCCACATAATAGGGAGGCTCTTGCTATTTCTTCTTCTAATCTACAAGTCCAATTGCAAGAATTGACAAAGAATCTTGACACTAAGCTAAATTTTAAAGACAAAGGGGTAGGTGAATATTCACTATCTCTTTCTACCTTACCTCCTTCTCCGAGGTCGCATGGTCAGCCAACCTTATCAAATCAAAAGATTGCAACAGCCTCTACATCCCAAGCTTCTGTGCCAATCACAAAGTTTGACGGAAAATTCATTAAAGCCAACACCACTGAAGAAGAAGTTGAAGATAGGGACATCCTAAGTTGGCTATACAAAGATGAAGATGAATCTCTCTTGCACATTAAGTTACCTACAGAACAATATGGTAAGGGGTACGCTATCATGTAGAAAATGGGCTATGAAGGAAATGGTCCTATAGGAAAAAGAAGAGAAGAAATCGTGGAACCAATTCAACCTATTTCAATACATCCAAATGATAAAACAGGACTTGGATATGGTAAAGATATAGAAGACTCTACTTCACAGCAAGCACAACCAACTCATGAAGGAGGATCAATGTCAGATAAACCTCATGAATCAGTTTTCCAATTGCAGAATAGTTCAGATACTGATTCTAATGAATATGAATGGGACACCATTTATAATGATGAATTTTGGAGAGACAAACAAGTTGATACCATACACAAATATGCACCCGTTCTCATACAAGGAGAAGGTTCAAGGCCTCCACTTGATTATGTTTTACAAAGCGATCATGACTCAAGTGAGGACGATTCAAATTTTAACGAGATTGATGATCAATAGGAGAATACCATCATAGACCTTGTCTACCATGAAGATGACAACCACATCATGACTTTGACAGTTCAAGACCTTACCCAACCTAATGATCCTATGCCTTTATTTTATCTAGAACTTATTGATTGGGACAATGATGCACCTATCCATATCCCTACATTTCATGATGATGAAGACATTATAAATTTCCTTTGTTCTTCTAATGAGGAAAACAATTGTTTCATCCAAGAATTTCACACTCACGATTTTGATAAGGAGGGTGTCAAGTCTCTTAGCTGCAAAATAAATGAAATAAAAGATGGATCTATTGGTGAAAACCAAAAAATGGTAGTGGTAGATCACAACAAGAGAAAAATAAAGAGCAAATCCGACAGTGAAAACCTTTCTGAGGCACTGAAGGATGAGATGCTTGAAACTCTTCCCAAGCATTATCATGAGAGATCTTCTATTTTGATTGAACTGACAGAATCAATTAACATAAGTACAGCAGAGTAGCCAAAAATCTTGCAAATTGCAGCGTCATTAACAGTTGAAGAAGTCCTGAAATTCATGGAGTTCTTGAAGGAGAATCAAATTAATTTTGTTTGGTCGTATGCTGATATGCCAGGGTTGGATCCTAATCTGATAATGCATCATTTATCTATAAACACAGGGGCAAAGCCTGTAAAGCAAAAACTCAGAAAAATGCATCCACATGTTGCATTATTGGTCAAAGAGGAATTAAAGAAGCTTCTAGATGTTGGATTCATTCGGACTATTGACTATGTAGAATGGATTTCCAATATTGTACCTATTTCAAAGCCAGATGGAAGGATTAGAGTTTGTACAGATTTCAGAGATTTAAACAAAGTGTGTCCCAAAGATGACTTCCTTTGCCCAACATAGATATGATTGTTGATTTAACTGCTGGCCATGCAATGTATTCATTAATGGATGGATTTTCAGGATACAACCAGATAAAAATTGCACTAGAGGATCAAGATAAAACAATGTTCACATGCCCTTGGGGTACCTATTGCTAGAACATAATTCCATTTGGGTTAAAGAACGTCGGATCCACTTATCAAAGAGCAATGACAACCATTTTTCATGACATGATGCACACATTCATGGAAGACTACGTTGATGATTTACTTGCCAAATCTCATACACGAGAAGGGAATCTAGAAATATTGTCAGAAATCTTTACCAGAATGGAGAAGTTCAATGTTTGACTCAATCCAAAGAAATGTGTCTTTGGCATTATATCTGGTAAACTCCTAGGATACATTGTTTCAGAAAAGGGCATAGAAGTTGATCCAGAAAAAGTACAAGCTATAATGGACATGCCGCCACCACGAAATATCAGCCAGCTTCGATCATTGCAAGGGCGACTACAATCCATTAGAAGGTTTATAGCTCAACTGGCAGACAAAAGCTTACCATTTACACATTTATTGCATAAAAATGTCCCATTCAAATGGGAAGATAAATGTGAAATAGCATTCAATCAGATCAAGCAATATCTTATGAACCCACCAGTTTTAATTCCACCTATTCCAAGAAAGCCACTCATACTCTATATTTCAGCAACAAAAGTATCCTTGGGAGCATTACTAGCACAAGAGGATTCTACAGGCAAAGAAAGGGCCATATACTATATCAACAGAACTTTAACAAGTCATGAATTAAACTACACTTTCATAGAAAAAGCTTGCCTCGCAGTGGTGTTTGCTTCTCAAAAGTTGCGACACTATATGTTGGCTCATACAGTTAAGCTAATAACCAAGATTGATCCACTAAAATACCTACTAAGCAGAGCTACTTTAACAGGGAGACTTGCAAAATGGGTAATGATCTTAGGTGAGTTTGACATTCACTATGTAGATCGAAAAGCTATTAAAGGACAGGTCATTGCAGATCAGTTGGCCGAAGCACCTTTACAAGAAGAAAATCTAATGCACATTGAGTTTCTTGATGCAGATGTCTTCACAACAACAATTTAGAAATCATGGACATTGTACTTTGATGGATCCTACACGCAACAAGGCTCGGCGGCAGGAATTATTTTTGTCACACCTGAAGGAGATAACATACCAAAATCATATCGATTGATGTTTCCTTGTACAAATAATATAGATGAATATGAGGCATTGCTTATAGGGATAAAAATAGCCTTGGAATGGCGGATTACAGAGCTGCAAGTCTATGGTGATTCACAGCTTGTCATCAATCAAATCAATGATGATTATCAAACTAAAGATGATAAGTTGCTACCTTACAAGAATATGGTGGATGATTTTAAAAAGTATTTTGTGTCAATCAAGTTTTCAAAAATCTCAAGGATTGATAATAAAGCTATAGATGCAATGGCTACAATTGATTCCTTGTTACAATTATCAGAAGGTCAAAAACGGTACGAATTCTTGGTGGAACAATTGTTTTCTCCCGCCTATGATAATCTAGAGACCCAAGTCATATATCATTTAACCTATTCTGACTCACCTTTATATGGCAATACTTATACCTATTTAAAAGATAACATCTTACCTCCAGATTTATCCCGCAACCAAAAAAGGAATTTCATACACCAATCATCTTGTTATACCTTGATTGCTGACATCCTTTACCGACGTGGTCTTGATGGTACACTCCTTCGATGTCTTGAACGTGATGAATCTGAAAAATCCTTACAAGAGGTTCATGGTGGTATTTGTGGAACTCATTCAAGTGGTTTGACTTTAGCCAAGAAACTTGTCAGAATGGGATATTACTGGCCTACCATGGAGAAAGATTCTTTTACTTTTGTCAAGAAATGTTCTAAATGTCAGATCCATGGGAATCTTATTCATGCACCTGGACAGGAGCTGCAACCTTTCACTCTGATATGGCCTTTTTCTCAGTGGGGACTAGATCTTGTTGGAAAAATTCATCCTTCATCATCAAATGGGCATAAATTCATTATCACAGCTACGGAGTATTTTACAAAATGGATTGAAGCTGTTCCTTTGACGACCGTGACTGGTAAACAAATCTCTTCATTCATTCTAAATTACATCATTTGTAGATATGGAATTCCTAATTCTATCATTACTGATAATGGGAGGCCTTTTAAAAATCAGGATGTGGATGAACTTTGTGAAAGATTTCACATCCAACATAGGTTCTCTACACCTTACTATCCACAAGGTAATGGTCAAGCAGAAGCCTCAAACAAAACAATTTTGAAGATCTTAAAGAAGACAGTAAATGATGTCGGTCGTGATTGGCATGTCCAATTAAATCCAACTTTGTGGGCATATAGAACCAACATTCGCACACCAACAGGAGCTACACCATATGCCTTGGTCTATGGAGCAGAAGCAATCTTACCACTAGAGGTTGAAATACCTTCGCTTAGGGTCTCACTCAAGGGACTGATAAATGAAGAGGACTATAGAGTATCTCGCCTGCAAGAGTTAGAACTGTTAGATGAAAGATGTCAACATGCAGCTGACCATTTGAAGGGTTATCAACAAGTTATGTCTCATAGCTATAATCACAGAGTTAAACCACAGACATTTCAAGTAGGTGACTTAGTCTTAAGAGAAAATCCATGTAATCAGCAAGACAGAGAAAAGAAAGGAAAATTTGAACCAAACTGGCTTGGTCCATTTGTCATCATTGCAGTGTACGGTTCTAGGGCATATCAGTTATCTACGTCAGAAGGGGACTTGTTTGAAGAGCCGATCAACAACATTCATTTGAAAAAGTTCTATGTCTGAATCATCAAAACTGGAAAAAATAAAAAAAATCAGAAAAAGTCCTGAAAAAATCCAAAAAAATCATAAAAAGTCCTGAAAAAAAAATAATTAAAAAAAATCAAAACAATAGAAAAATCCTAAAAAAGTGCAATAAAAACAAGTGGTGAAAACCTGGCAAACAGGCGCTACTTGTAATCAAAATGGGCTCCTCCATCTATTAGCTTATGTCTTGCATTCACTTTCGCCATCATCCGTTCATATTTATCAACTGTACATATCCACATCATATGGCAGGAATCTTTATGTGTCATCATGGCTTGATGAAATTTGTACATATCCTTAATCTTTAGGTTGTGTTTACACTGGGGGCAAAAGCTGAAACATAGACTGAACAAGAGAGGCGCAACGAGCTTTTTGAACATCACAAACGGACACAAGCCGGTTTGTCAAAATGCAACAAACATTGACGTATCAAATCAACCACAACATGCTTATTCAATGCCAATGGAAATCAAAACAACATAATCCAAACAAACATCAAAACAAAAACATCAATGTTGATAACCAAAGTTGGATGATCTTAATCTGAATAATGTTTGAAATATTTTAGGCAATATTTGAATGGTTGTTTGATTTTCTATCATATCTTTGGAGCAATTTAATGATGTACTGAACTAGAAAAGCAAGGAAGGAGTATGATTTTTCTTTGTCTGCTGTTTGTGAGGAAATCATTAGTACTACGCAAATTGGTCGCGAGACATGCTCTACTAAGTATCATTGATGACATTTTGGAATTTGCATAGGAAACAGGTTAACTCTTGTCTGTTTATGCAAGCAATACTCAGGTCATCTTGGTTTAATTATACCTAGATGCTTGTATTATATTGCTATATCAAAGATCATGAAAGCAATACTCAGGTCATCATTGGTGCTAACATACCCTTTGATGCTTGTATTAACTTTCAACATTTCAATGCTCTATGATGATACAAAAAGCACAAATAAGCTCTCCAAATGGCAATATTGTATGAATATCCTGCATGGTTAGTATAGATTGCATTCATGTTAGGATCTGCATTTTGCATTTATAGATTTTCCCAAAAGCTGGCAAAGTATCAAGTGTTTCATATCTTTTTGAATACATGATTGAGTATATTTTGACATTCACAAAAACATCATTTCATACATTTTTCATATATATTTGCATAAGAAAATCACAAAAACAAAGCATACATCATAATCAAAACATTTATAAGCATTCATAAATTATATCATCCATCATATTCATATAATCATTCATCAATAGATTTTACTCATGCATATATATACATCATAAGCATAAAAATTGAGAAACTATCATATCGTAACACATCATGCATATATAGAAAATCCATCCATTCATCATAAATCATTGTTGTATTTCATATATCTCAAAAATGAATGTCAAAATATACAAAGATGTCAATCATATATGATATAACATCATAAAAAATGAGACCATCTTAGGGTGTATACAAATGTCTAAACAGAGTATCACAAAAACATCATGTAAACTGCACTAGGCAGTGCTATCCTCTGATGGTGTTGGTCTAGGACCTGTACCACCTGCACCTGATGGACCTGCTCCACCTATCCCTGATGGCCCTCCTAGAGGTAATGGCTGTGTCACACCCCTACTGGTAGTACGAGAGCGACTATGAGTAGACTGTGACTGTGTATAACTTTCCCTCTGCTCAGGTGGAACAACATCATGATATCTGGTCCTATAAAACTCAGCCTCTCGGGTGGCTCTGGTCACCTCTCTCATCATGTCACCAGGCAGGGTACTCGCTGCCACTCTTTGTAGATTATCCACTAAAGCAATGGCCTGCTCACCCCACTGTCTAGCTGTATCTCTCTCAGCAGTAACTGAGGTCAACTGTCCCTAAAGCTGTGCAATCAAGGTCTGTGCCTATGCTAACTGACCCTGTAAGCTCCGCACTGTACTCTATAAAGAAGATATTTGACCCAATACCACTGGATCTACTAAAGCAGATGGATCTATGTGTCTCATCCGCGGTCCACCTCTACCACCTCTCCTACCACCTCTCCTACCACCTCTATCACCACCCCTACCACCACCACCCCTACCTCCACCCTCCTCATCATTATCATCTCCCTCTGAATCATCACTATCTCCACTCTCATCATCATCCCCTCCCTCTAAATCGTCACCCTCTGAAGCTGAATCTCTCTGTCATCTTTGACTACCTCTCTGTGGTCTCTGTATAGCAACTGGTGCAATAGGCTCATTAGGATCAAACATATGTGGTGCAGGATTCTCTAACACATACTGGCTATACTCTGGCGTTGTCCCTGCGTCAAGGACATCAATTCGGTAATCCCACATCACCACTCCTAAACTGGTGAACTCTACCACCGCTGCCTCATACGAAATCTGTG
The DNA here is from genome assembly GCA_007258455.2 of Sequoia sempervirens. Classification (NCBI taxonomy): domain Eukaryota; kingdom Viridiplantae; phylum Streptophyta; class Pinopsida; order Cupressales; family Cupressaceae; genus Sequoia; species Sequoia sempervirens. The sequence continues at coordinate 232,608,440 of VDFB02058242.1, forward strand.
GACCCCATAATGCAAGCTCTGGTTGTCGTCGTGCATAAATGGCAGAACCCATAGGCATACCCTGAATCTGAGCAAACTGCCGACATACCCGTCCAGCAAGAAATCTCTCAATAATCCATGAAGTATGACCAATAAGGTATCTGGACGTACAGACATAGGGCATCTCCCTTGCATCCTCTAGCCATGCCTCACAATCTAAATATGGTCGCCAGCATACTGTATCAAAACCATCTAAGAGATGCTGCCAATGATCTAGTTTTCCCAGTCTCGGCTGAGCAATAATATCACTATATCTCCATTTGTATGATCGACCAGCTGGTCGCTGTCCTCGAGTCAATGGTCGCATGACAGCAAAGTGCTCCCATGCCCATATCTATAGTAACGAACAACCAACAGCAAAACTCCGGCCTCTACCATATACAATATGATGTAACTCATCATACAAGTGAGCAAGCATGCATGTCCCCCATGCATACCGTGTCCCCTGCATCACCATACTCTCCAGAACCTGACCCCACCTGACTGCAAACCCCTTCGACCTATGGTCGGGGCACAAAACACTTCCAATGAAACCTGCCAGTACAGACAGTAAGGGTGGATATGCATCTGTCATCTCACCCCATGGGATGAAATATCCAGCAATTTGATCATCTCTGAAAATCCTCCTCAAAGAATTAGTGCCTCCAGCCTCTCGACTATCAAAGACCACTATCTCTCCCATCACTAGGATCCTCAAGATGCGATATATGTCCTCGGGGGTCACTGTAATCTCTCCGGTCAGTAAATGAAATGTGTTGGTATCACTATGCCACCGCTCTGCGAGTGCTGTCAATAAAGCCCTATTGAGGCACATCTCAGGCATGTCAAGCAATGAACTCAATCCACAGGCCTCGATCACATCTCGATCTGACTGTAACAGATGTGGAATCAAACCCTATGTCTTCGGGAATGTCTCTCGTGATTGCAAAAATGCCCAATCTCTCTTGTTGCAACATCATCATGACAAAGCAAAATCAATATCAAATCATCATGACTCATCAATCAAATCTGAACATCAAACTATTTTTTTTTCATCATCATGGAAAGCAGATAATCCAAATCACGTTTGTTTTTAACAACCTTAGAAGCAAACAAATCCATCAAACTATTTGTTTTTCATTTTCATGAAAGCAGATAATCAAAATCACGTTTGTTTTTAACAACTTAGAAGCAAACTTATCGGTCCTATTTGTTTTTAACAACTTTAAAAGAAAATTTATCAGCTATTATTTGTTTTCCAACAACTTTGGGAACAAATTTATTTATCACAAGAACATCCAATCATGGGCGCTATGAAAATGGTCATGGGCGCTACAAAATTCATTAAGGGTGCTACAAAATGACATGTGCTATGAAAAGAATTAAGGGCGCTACAAAAAGTATCATATGTGCTACAGAAACAAATGCGCTATAGAAATTATCAAGGGCACTATGAAAATTATTAAGGGCACTAAAACACGCTATTTCACAATCAAAACATTGCTGAACGTGCAACGAACAGAAAATTTTCAAAAAGCAGGAGTTTCATGGGGTACATACCGAGGGTCCATAGTGTGCTGGCCGCTGATGTCGTCAGATGCGCTCGAAATGGTGCTGGTGCATCGGAAGTGCCATAATTATCTCTCCAGAGCTCAAAATTTACAAATTTTACTAGGTTAAAATGGAAAATGACATTTTTTACCTATTTAATGGCAAAATTGGGGCATTTTATCATATTTTCACATAGCAGGGGCAATTTTGATCATCAATTTTTCATTTCACATCTCTTCGTGTAAATTTATTCACATCATAATTTTCGAACGATGAATCAAAATCTTAAAAATCATAAAAAACAAAAAATTCACAAAAAAATTCCAAAAAATCTAAAAATTTCAAAAAAATTCACAAAAATCAAAATCTTATCGATTCATCGTTTGAGGGGGCATATACCTATCAACATTTGACAATCAACATCTGGGGAAAATTTCAAAATTCTTTGAAGCAATGCGTAAAACACATCACTTCAAAGAGGGGCAAAATGTATACACCTAAAAATGGTCACATCACATAGTAATTAATTAAATATTTTTAAATATTTAATTAAATCTCAATTCTATTGCATATAAATAAATTTAAATAATTTATTTATATTGTTCATTATTTCATTTCGATTAAATAAATAAGTTTATTTAATCATCTTTTCAGATTCATTTCTTAATTAATTAAATAAACATTACGATTTATTTATATTAATTATCAATAATCTTGGCTTGAATATTTTATTCAAATAAAGATTAAGTATTCTTTTCTTCTAAATTCCATTTACAATTAAATATTCCAAATATTTAATTGATTCTTCTAAAGTCACATTACAATTAAATATTCCAAAATATTTAATTGATTCTCCTAAAGTCTATATGCAAATTAAATATTTTAAATATTTAATTGAGTTTTCTATAGTTCTAAAAATAAATATTTCAAAAATATTTAATTTCTTCAAACTCACATGAAATTAAATTTATTTATTTATTTATTTATTTAATTTGCATTATCTTCAACAACCGTGAAACAAACTGCCAAAACAGAAAAAATAAATTTCTCTGTTCCTGTGCAAGCTTGTTCCCGTGGGTTGAAGACAGGCTTCCATTCTTCTCTCCAACCTCTCAACCTCTTCCATCTTCCTCTCAACCTCTCCATCTCTCACCATTCAAACTTACCAGGCAACCTCACAGCTGTTGATCTTTGCCAGCCAGGATTTTGCCTGCAAAAAGCTATAAAAAGGACTGCCGGGTCTTTGCAATTACAGGGAAGCTTTCAATAGAATAACTATAGCCAAATTTCAATAGCATAAGTCTTTTAGCATTCAATCATCATAGCATAGCATAGTAGCATAACATATCATGTCATATCTACTTCATTTCATAGCATCCCCAATTCACAGCCCCTGTGCATATCCGTATCAGTATCTTCCCTCCACCAACATATAGCATAGAGAAGCTCTATCACTTTGCATACTCATTCTGCAGATTGCCATTTGAAGAAGCCAAGCTTACACAATCTGAGAGTAGCAGCTTCAAACAAATCTCTGGAGATAAAGGAAGATGGAACGCCTCTGAAGAAGCTTCATTTATTTCTTTTGAAATCAATTTAATTAGCTTTCCTTCAGTTTAAAGTTCTATTATTTGTGTTTTGTTTATTTCAATTTGATCATACATATTTAACATACACAGTACATAATAATTATACTATTCCTACAAATGGTCTAAGCACTAAAGCTAAAATCAAGGTCGATGAATGAAATGGTAACGCAAGGTATGTTCTCTTGTGTAGTCTTACAAATTCTGAATTATTGAAAGTTATGGATCTGAAAACTACTAAAGAAATCTGGACAAAGTTGGAAAGCATTTATGAAGGAGATGATAAGGTTAAATAAGCTAAGATACAGAATTTGAAGATCACATTTGAGAACCTATGAATTTCTAAAGATGAAAACATTACAAGCTACATGTAGAGAGTAGATGAAGTGGTTAGTTCCATTAGAGGTCTTAGTGGGAAAGTAAGAGAATCAAAAGTGGCAAAGAAAATTCTTAGAACTCTTCCTAACGCTTATAGTCAGAAAGTTTATGCTATTCAGGAATTTGTAAATCTAGATTAATATGCTATAGATTATTTGTATGGCTCCCTAACTAAATTTAAAATGAGAGAATTTGGTGCAAATAATGGTGCAAAAGTTGAGACTACTTTTAAGGCTAGAAAATTAAAGAAGGATGAAGAATTAGATTAAGAGAATATTAATGATGTCAAAGCTAATTTTGTGAGAAGGATGAAAAAGGGTACTGGTAAGTATAAAGGTAAGCTGTCTTTCAAATGTTTCAGTTGTGGAAAGATAGGTCACTATGCTTCAAGATGTCTAAATAGGGTTGTGAATGACAAAAACAAGGATAAGAGAGGTAAGATGATTAAGAAAAGTTATTATGTTAGAGAAGATGCAAGTATTTTTTATGATGAATCTAATTATAGAGATGATGATGATGGTGAATACTTGTTTATGGCTTTAAAATATGAAACCAATTCTACTAACTCTGAAAGATGTGTGAAGGAAAGCCCTTCAGAGACAAAGGGACAAAACTAAAGGTACTTTGGTATCTTCTTTTCATGCTAGATAGGATAAAAACTATTGGATCATTGAAAGTGGATGCTCTAACCATATGATTAGTGACAAGAGTAATTTTGTTATACTTGAAAAGTATGATGGAGGACTTGTTAGATTTGGTGATGATTTAGACCTGTTAAAATATGTTGAATAGGTTCATTTAGTTTTGATGGAAAGAATTTAATACTAATGATGTTTACTATGTTAAGGGCTTAAGGAATAACCTCTTAAGTGTTAGAAAAATGTGTAGCAAAGGATACAATATTATGTTTTAGGATAATGGATATGAGATGAAAAAAGGGTCTGGAACTATGATTGTTGTTGGAAGAAGGATATATGGAAATGTTTATTAGATCAAGGGTGCTAATAGTCATTGCTTTATGGCTCAAATTAATGAAATTTGGCTATGGCATAGGAGGACGTGTCACATCAATTTTGATAGGCTAGTAAGAATCAGTTCAGTTCAAGTTATGATAGATTTTCCAAAGATTACAAAGCCTATCAATGTTGTCTAGAAGGATTGCCAGATTGGAAAGAAAACAAGAAGTTTTAAAGGTAAAGAACAATCTACTACTGGATTGTTAGAGTTGGTAAATACAGATCTTTGTGGTCATACAAAAGTAAGAAGTCTTCAAGGTGATAGGTATTTCATACTTTTTATTGATGATTATTCTAGAATGACATGGGTTACTTTTCGTAAAGAAAAATATGAATCTCTAGACAAGTTTAAAGCATTTAAAGTTATGGTTGAGAATGAAATGGATATGAAAATCATTGTTTTGAGGTCTAATAGAGGTGGAGAGTTCACCTCCAATGAATTTAATATGTTTTGTGAGAATCATGGCATAAAGAGGCACTTATCTTCCCTTAGAATGCCTCAACATAATGGAGTGGTTGAAATGAAAAATAGGATTGTTCAAGAAGTTGCAAGGACTATGATGAAAGAAGCAAACCTAACAAAAACTTACTAGAGAGAAGTAATTCATATTTCTATTTACATACTTAATAGAATTCAAGAAAAAGAAAATAGCACAAAGACTCCCTATGAGCTATGGTATGGAAGGATTCCTATAGTCAAGTACTTCAAGGTGTTTGGAAGCAAATGCTACATTAGAAGAGATAAAGAAAACTTGGGAAATTTTTATGGAAGGTCTGATGAAGGCATCTTCCTTGGATACTCTACTAAAAGCAAAGCCTATAGATGCTACAACAAGGGATTGAGAAAGATTGTTGAGAGTGCAAGTGTCAAAGTTGATGAAAATTATCAAAATTTAGTAGTGATAGATGGATATGAATCAGATGAGCCTACTTGTAAAGAATAAGAAAAAACTAAGGAAAAGGAAGTATAGATTGAAGAGGAGGAAGCTCTTGAAAAGACCCCTAGAACCCCTAAGTATGTGCAGAAGAATCATTATGAAGAACAAATCATTGAAGACAAAAGAAAAGGTGTATTGACAAGAAGGAAATTTTTTGAAGAAGAGGTAAATCTATGTTTACTTTCTGAAGTTGAACCTAAAATAGTAATTGAGGCATGTAAAGATGAACATTAGATAAATATTGTGAAAGAAGAACCACTGCATATTGAAAATAATCAGACTTGGGAACTTGTCCCAAGACTTGGAAACAAAAATATAATTGGAATTAAATAGGTGTTTAGAAACAAACTAAATGAGAATGGAGACGTGGTAAGAAAAAAGGAAAGACTTGTGTGTAAAGGCTACTCACAAGTTGAAGGAATAAATTTTGATGAGACATTTTCTTTGGTGGCAAGTATGGAATATATTAGGATGTTTTTGGCTTTTACAACACATAAGGCTTTCAAATTTTATTAAATTGATGTGAAGTCTACTTTCTTGAATGGAGAATTGGAAGAAGAGGTATACATGGAACAAATAGAAGGATTTGAGTTATTAGACAAACCAGATATGGTTTGTAGATTAAAGAAGGAATTATATGTATTGAAGCAAGCTCATAGAGCTTGGTATGCAAGGTTGGATAGGTATTTGATACAACAAGGATTCAATATTTAAGGTACCACAAATAGCAATCTTTACTTTAAAGTTGAAAAAGAATAAATTTTGATTATGGTTGTATATGTTGATGATATAATTTTTGGAGGAAATGAAGCTATGTGTAATATGTTTGATGAAGGTATGTAGAATGCATTTGAAATTTCTATGTTTGCGGAGATGAATTTCTTCCTTGGGCTACAAATCAATCAAATAAATAAAGGCATTTTTATTTCACAATCAAAGCATGTTAGAGAAATCTTGAAGAAGTTTGGAATGGAAGATTCTAAACCGGTATGTACTCCTATGGTTACTAGTTACGATTAGAAAGAATGATGAATCTCCTAAGGTTGGTAAGAGAAAGTAAAAATCAATGATTGGTGGACTGCTATATCTAACTGCTACTAGACTAGATATCATGTGTGTAATTTGTCTTGTGGCTTGATTTCAAGAAGATCCTAGAGAGTCACATGTTGTAGCAGTAAAAAGGGTATTCATATATTTGAAGGGAACTCCAGATCATGGCTTATGTTATCCAAAGGATATTGATTTCACTTTGAATTCTTACACAGATGAAGATTGTTTTGGTTGTCTAGATGACATGAAAAGTACAAGTGGTGGCACATTCTTTCTTGGATGTCTACTAGTATCATGGTTGATCAAGAAACGAGATTCATTTTCTTCATCTACTATTAAGGCTAAGTACATTGCAACATCATAGTGCTACACACATTTATTATGCATGAGACAAACATTGAAAGATATTAGAGTGGTGTATGATGAGCCTATTTCTATCTTTTGTGATAATATAAGTCCAATCCATATTTCAAAGAACCCAATAATGCATTCAAGGGCAAAACATATCTCAATTTGGTATCACTTTATGAGAGAGAAGGTTATGGAGAATTGAAGTAAAGCTTGAACATGTTCCTACAAATGATTAGATTGTTGATATATTCACTAAGGCTCTTTCTAAGGTTAATTTTAAGTATCTCTGAGAGAAGTTGGGGGTTATTTCCCCTCCTTTGAACTAAATGCACAAGGGGATGCATTAGTCTAGTGGATCTTAAGATTAATTCTTTGTTTTGGACTAATGTTGTTGGCTACCTCTCAGGGGGAGTAGGTAGTAACATTGTTGGTTGTTGTAGTCAGAAGGGTGTGTGTTGTCATTATGCAATGGTAGCTGATTTAGTGTAGGTTGATATGTGCTCCTAAGGGGGAATATACAAAATAGTAAAAGATTGTTGCAAAAAATTTGTGAGAAGGTTGATTAATGTCAAAGGGGAAACATTAGTGATACAATTCTATTGTATTTTACCATTTATTTCAAATGGGGAGAGATTCATGTGAAAAAGAAGACAGTCAAGTGGGAGAGAGAGAAAAATGTTTAGTTGACAAAGGGGGAGTGAACAGTATAGCAAGAGGGAGAATGAGTAAAGAGAAAAGAGAAAATGAAATAGGTATGGAGCAGAGCTATTGTGTCTTTGATGGGTTTTCACATCATGTGTTTTCATCAATGACGAAGGGGGAGATTGTTGAAAGTATGAGTAGATTGGTGTTGTTATTGATGTCAACAAGCTTGTGTTGTCATTGGTGTCAACTCTGTAAGGAGGAAGAAGATGAGTATTGGGTGAGATTGTTGTGATAGTAGTTGATGGTATCCATGCTTTGATTAGTTACATTATGTGTCATTAGTAAAACTACTAGGGTGCTACCATAATAATGGATTACACTTTCTAGGGCATCCTAATTTTTTCTTGAAATCACATATTTTTAGAAACCATAATGATTTAAGCCTTGAAAAGTTCCATTTAAAGGATTTTAATTAAAGAGGGTTTGATCAAAGCCCCTTAGATCAAACCCCCTTGGATAGAACCCCACTAGTTTTAAACCATAGCTATAATGGAGTCTCCTCTACACCTATCAAAATGCTAATAAAAACCACTTTTGATTTACCTTTTGGGGGATCAAATGAACTTAGTTAAAATTTATGTTTTGTAAGTATGTAGCCTTTATTATAAGATTCCCAAAAAGTATAATTTTAAATATGTTTAATTTTATTATTATATTTATTTTTTATTTCTTGTGAATGTAGGTTTTTCAATGAACATCAAGGTCTTTTTTTTACACATACGAACAAATAGGAAAATAGAGAAAATAATTCTAAAAACTACATGTCCACTAGGTATTGATTTCCTTATTCCAACAAAAGAGAGTAAGTTAATTCAAATGCATACAAAAAAGTTATGTGTTACACAATACACATGTCTGTCCAAATTATAATTACTTTGACTTAGAATTTTTTTAAAAAAATTGCAACAAAAAATTATGAAAAAATATCCATTCCCTAGATATTGGTGTGAAAAATTTGTACTTTAAAAAATAGAATTATATCCTTTCTATAAAAGAAGTTGTGCGTTACACAATAAACATCACTTTTTAAAAAAAATGTTTGGTAAAAAAAAATAAGTTATTAAAAATTATATAAAATGATTCACAATTTAATTTATTTTTTTTTAAAATATATAATTAGAATCTACATACAAAATCTCACAAATAACTAGTTTGCTTCATCTTCAAATTATTAATAGTTTAGCTACTATAGGTGCAAGAAAGTAAAGATCTAGTGAAAAATGTTGATTTCAATGTCAAGTTTGGCCAAAAAGTGTAACCCATTATTGTGGGATCACCCACTAGTGTCAACCTCTAGTGTTGTTGAGATAAGATTGTGTGATATATGGTTGAGTTGCTATGTTGTAGTTGGTTTGGTAGTGATGAGGAAGTGTTGAATATGATGAGGTTGTGTATCTAGTGCTTGCTTTCCAAGTTCTTTTGAGAAAAATTGATAAAAAGAGGAAACAATGTGTTGTAGTGTTGTTCCAGGTTGTAGGTTGTAGGATGGTGTTATCGTGTTGCTCCACATTTCTTCTAGGTTGAAGATATGCTCATGTGCTTTGAATATGTTGATCAAAGATGCTCATAGGTGTTGTATCCAGAATTTGGTGTGTTGGATTGGTGTACAGAAGAAGTTATGTTCACTAGTGTGTGAACAATACATTGCAGATGTGTTTGGGAGAAATGTCTTTGCTACGCGTTTCTTTGTAGTTATGTTTCATGTCTTGCGGATTTGAAGGAGTGTTGACAGTGTTGGTATCTTTCTTCAATTGAAGTGGTTCGAGTTTTGGTACTTTGGAAGTTAGTTTCTTGAGTTATATTGTATGGTAGAGTTATCTGGATGTATTGGGTGTGTGCATTCTTTAAGTGAAAGTTATTGCAAAGAAGTTTATTGGATTTTAAGGATTTTATTGAATATTCTAGAGTGTGTTTAGGTTTCATTTGTTTTCTGTGAATTACAAATAGATCAAATGAAGTTTGTAATTAAAATTTCAATGGTGTTTACATGGGTAATGACCAACCTTGGTGTTTACACTACTTGCAAAGGTGCTTAGTTGTTTATGGAAGCATGGAGTGGCATGTAAGGATAGATTTAGATCATAGCTAATGAGTTTTGTGTTCTGTCTTCATTCCTTTCCACCACAGGAATGTTTTGGTGCTGACCTAATTTGAATTTGCATGGTTGAGGTGTATAACCGACCTTGGAGAAATTTTTCAAGGTTGAAGATGGTATAAATAAGAGTTGATTTTTTGATTGATTAGGTGACAAAAGAGATAGAAAGGTATGATGTGAATTGCAAAGTTATAGAGTGTGAATTTGAGAAGTACAGTGTGAGCTTTCATGTGTTAGATTACTGGATGCTATGAGCAGAAGGTGTCTACAATTCTTCAATTAGGATATGAAAGTGTTGGCAACATTTTGGTGGATTCCTTGTTGCATCGAGATAGTTTTTTCTATGTAACATTTCTTCTCTATCTTCTTTTCTATTCTGGAAGTGGGCCTTTGGCAGCGAGCCTTTCTTTTTCTAGGTAGTGATCCCTCCAACAATGATCCTTTGTAATTGGTGTTCTTATTAATTACAATGTGAGCTAATCCTCATTATGGTTTTCCCAATCTTGGGTTTTATACGTAAATCTGGTGTTCTCTTGTGTATGGTGTTTTTTGTGTTTTAGTTTCAGTTATTTGCATTTCATGATAAATCATCGTAATAGATTTAAGGGTCTATTGAATGAATGTGGATTTGAATGTGTATAAGGGTTTTGAATTTTTAAGGTACAATTTATTCACCCCCCTCTTAGTTGTCTTGTGCATTCAACAATATTTATTTCAAAGTTAAGAAATATAAAATCTTGATTGTGGTTGTGTATATTGATGATATAATCTTTGCAGGAAATAAAGCAATGTGCAAGAGATTTTCACAGTAGATGCATAATGAGTTTGAAATTTCAATGTTTTGGGAGATGAATTTCTTACTTGGGCTACAAATTAGTCTGACAAAAAAGGTATCTTCATTTCACAATGAAAGTATCTCAAGGAAATTCTGAAGAATTTTGGAGTGGAAGACTCTAAACTGGTATGTACTCCCATGGTTACTGGTTTCAAGTTGAGCAAGAATGATGAATATCCTAAGGCTGATCAAAGAAAGTATAGATCAATGATTGGTGGACTGCTATACCTAACTACTACTAGACCGGATATCATGCATGCAATTTTTCTTGTGGCTAGATTTCAAGAAGAACCAAGAGAGTCAAATGTGGCAACAACAAAAAGAATATTCATATACTTGAAGGGAACTTTAGAATATGTCTTGTGGTATCCAAAGGATATTGATTTCTTTCTAAGTACCTATATAGATGTAGATGGTCAGGTTGTATGGATGATAGAAGAAGTACAAGTGGTGGTGCTTTCTTTCTCAGAGGTAGGTTGGTGTCTTGGCTAAGTAAAAAATAGGATTCAAATTCATTATCTACTAAAGAAGCAAAATATATTGTTGCAACATCTTGTTGCACACAAGTGTTGTAGATGTAATAGAATTTGAAGGATATCAAAGTATCATATGATGAACCTATTCCTATCTTATGTGATAATACAAGTACTATCAATATTTCAAAGAATCCAATAATGCATTCAAGGACAAAGAATATCTCAATTTGGTATCACTTCTTGAGAGAAAAAGTTGTAGAGAATGAGGTGAAGTTGTAAGGTGGCCAAAGAACATCTTCTAGAGTGAGTTCATTAAAGAGGTAGGTGATCTAACAACTCACTTGAGTAGAGTTAAAGGGATTCCTACATCAAATAATTTTCAAGAATGGATGTATTAGTACATATATCTCACAATGAAGGGTAATTAGAAGATCTTTTGGGGTTAGTAAATTAGTAGCTTAATTTTTGAACAACTCTCAAAAGTGTCAACTTCATTGAAGTTATATATAACTTCATATTTAGTATATGATGTTTCCTACATGAGAAATTTTCATGGCCTGACTTCAGAAGGCGATAGAAGAAAAATTCTAGTGTATAAATACTACTCGCAGCTAGTACTGAAGGAAGCATCAAGCACTTTAGAAGGGTAAATGATACCTTCTTTTATAAGTAAATTTGGATGTTTGAGAAGGAGATTGAAAATAAAAGTCTTTGATGAAGCTTGGGAGCAAGTGAAAAGGTTTGGTTGTATATTCCTGCAATTCCCTAATATGAGGGTTAGTTTGTTTGATGGGAAACCATGCATATTACCAAGATATCCAAGTGATAAACTGATACTAATGGAGTTGTGTAGATAAATAATGGTTGTGCATAAGAAACAAGCATAATCTCATAGAGTTGGTTTGAAGTTTATAGTACCAATGGTAGATATTCAATTTCTACAACTCCATGAACCAAAGCAATGGAAAATGAAATGAAATGGATGACTATGAAGAAGTATAAGAAAATGCATAACTTTGATTACCAGGGCATGAAGGATAAACTAAAGAGAAACTATACTCATGTTCACAAGATTGAAGATAAATGGGTCTAATGAAAAAGTGATGAAGATGTAAGGAAGTTATAATTTAATCTACTTACCTTAGAATAGATTAGGAACTTTGAGCTTGTTGATATTCCTAAGGACATGCAAGAAGAAGATGATATAGTGGATTCTGAATATGTGGGAAATAAAATTTTTGAAACTCCTCTTTCACCAATTCAATGGTCACAAAAGGAGATGATTTCAATAAGAGAAATGTTTCAACCTATTCTTTCTACTACTAATATTTGGTTGGAGAAGAAAGGAATAAAGTTGAAGTTTTTCAAAATATGATCAAAAGATGAGTATACTAAAGGGCCTTCTGGTAAAAGGGAAGAATTGAGAATGAAGAATAAAGAAGATACTCCTAGTACTAGTAGGAAGCCAAAATTTGACTTCAAGATGAAAGGAGATAAAGAAAAAAGGAAAGAAAAGGCGGGAACATCTACTCAGGTAGATGAACAATAGGAAGAATTTGCAGCTAAAGAGTCTATTACTTCTCACTTGGAGTTATCATAGGAAGAATCTCCCTCTTCTCCTCCTATAGTTTTTGTAGTTAAATTTCCTTCAAGCCTCCTATTACTTCAAGTGGACAACCTTTACCTACTATCTCTACTATTTTTTCTACACCCAATGTGTTAGTACATTTTGTTTATTCATCCCATTCCTCACACACCAATGATTCATTGTTTCAAAGCCTATTGGCATATAGTTGTCATTGATGTCAAAAGTGAAAATCATGCAAGGGAGATTGTTGGCGTAATGACTGGGTTTCTTGAGAGCTTTCTAGAAAGGTATTGTGCAGGTCATGATGTCAATGGAGATGTCAGCATTCATTGGTTCATGCTCTCGGTCTAGGGTTTATCAGTTAAACCCTATGTGTGCAGGAGTTTATAGTCACAGAGTTCAAATAGTTTATATTTTGTTAGTGAATTGGTATTGCAGGTTGTAGTTCACATAAGTAATAACTTATGCCATTCACCCCATGGAGGTGACTGGTCCCTCTACCTAGTGCTTTAAGGTTAATACATTTCCATTATTTTGGTGGAAAATGGTTTATTTCCTATGTCCCAGGGTTCTAGAGTTTCCTAACCTCTAGTCTTAGTGACTTAGCGAATGGAGTGGTAAGGAGTAAGGAGAGCTTTATCAACGAGTCATGGGTTTTTAGAATTTCATAACCTCCAACAAGAGGTTCTGAAGTTTGGGTTTGTTGTGACATTGCGATCTTGCTTGATGAACAGTGAAGATTGATCAATGTTGATCAAATGGTGCATGGTGTATGAATGGTGGGACCTAAAAAGGTTTGAAAAGAGGACATATGCCATGAATGGTAGAGATTTAATGAGAGAGATTTGATGGTACTCGCAGTGTATCTGGTGGGACCCAACAAGATGGTGACAATGGCAGTTTGTGACGAAGGCCGATAAGTGGCAAAGAGTGATTGCACTATATATCAACTCACATTGTTGTTGTGAGTTGCATGCAGATGATGTGGATGATAAATGGCAATAGCCTTTAGACTCTACAAAGTTTGTGTTGGCCCATTGTTAGAGCTTGCCGAATAGTAGGTTTTGGACACGTGTCTTGGTGGACCCTACATATGGCAAGCAATGCATGAAGGATAAGATCAAAGGAGGAGATTTAAAGTTGCGGCAGTAAATGGATAGCTTAGGATCAGGGTGCAAAAGAAATGGATCGATGACCAGATTCAACTATAGAAATCTAAAATGGCTATGACAATGTGAATAAGGGTTTCAACTGGTAACTAACATGGCAATGAGAATTAAATGCTCTATCTATTTCAAGAACAATTGTAATGAGATTTGATGCATATGGCAATGGTTTAGATGATCGTAGAGACACAAATCAAGATCAGATTGAATGAAAAAAAGGATACATTGAATGCATAATCAAATTTTAGGGTTCGACAGAGAGAATGAGGAAAATTCTCTATAACTAAATTAAATTTTGGATGGCTCGATGGAAGATATGGTGATATCTAGTAAACCCTATCATATTTCTTAATTATGAGTTGGATAGATGTTTGTGGCTCAAGGAAAAGGAAGCTTGTTGGTGAAGTGTGCAAGTGAAGGAAACCCTAGTAGAATATTTGAGAATATCTGAATGGTGGTGAGAATCTCGAGGTAGAGTTTGCAAAAGAAAAAGAAGACAATCACAAAATTGTAATAGGGTAGTAATTTGTAAGAAGTGAAGTAGAGAGAGAGAGAGTTACGAGTGTAGACAGTGAATGCACATATGTGTGTAACCTAGACACAACACAAAATATCATCTAGGTTTTGTATTTAGGGAAGTGTTGTTGAGAGTACAACTTCAACATTAGTAGTGTAAGTTACAGGGTGTGCAACAATTCATTGAATGTAATGGTACATTTTCAGGTTGAGTAGAACTTAATTGTATGCACATATGAACACATAATTTTGTTGAGGTTGTAGCCTCATTGAACTGGGTTGTAGCTCAGACTAGGTGATTGTAGTCTCCTTGGAGTTGTAGCTCCTAGACAGGGTGTAGTAGCATCCTTGAAGTTGTAGCTTCTAAATTAAGGAGTTGAAGTTCCTTGTGTTACATCCCTAAACTTTGTAATAGTAATTTTATTTGTGATGTTGGATTTGAGTAGTAGACTCAAGAAGCTTTTGTCATCGTGGTTTTTCCTGTCTTTGGTTTTCCACATATATCTAGTGTTATGAGTTGTTTCATGTGCATGTGATTGTTATATTGGTTTATGTTTTTAATCTGCACATCTGGATTGTAAGGTTGACTCTGCAACTAGGTTTCAAGTCTAAAAGTTTTTGTATCTACTGATTCACCCCCCCCTTAGTAGATCATTGTGTTCTAACAAAGCCCTTATGGAAACATAGAGAATGTGTTTGTCCCACTTTCCTATTTTCCTAGTTTATCTAATGTATCCTCACCTATACTTGATACATTTACACAATTAGACTTTGATAAGTTCATATCTACATCTAAAGTGTCAAGTGTGGAGATTCCTATTAAGGTGTAACTTAGAACTTGCCAATTTTGACCACCATTGTCATTTCACGTAATATCCCATATTCTTCACAAGCCATAGGACCAACCCTGTCATCACAAACCTTGGTGATTGAAATAGAAGAGGGTTCTTCCATCCTTCCTCAATTGATATCACAAAATCCAAAGAGAAAGAAATAGGTCATCTCCCCATATGACTTTGACTTCGGCCAACTTGTTCCAGTAAAGCCCAAGGCTAATAAGAAGGCCAAAACACTTTCAAGGGTGGTTGTTGATAAATCAAGAAACAAATATGTTGAAGTGGTAGAGCTCCCATCAGATATGGTTGTTGAAGAAATCCAAAGTACTAGTTATGTAATCACAAGGATTGAACTTGGAAAATAGACACATGAAAGTGACAAGGAGGTACAAGTAAATTTGGCTTCTTTGATCAATAGATATGATATAGATAAGGTTATCAAATATCAACTTAAGCTTAAGGTGGAATAACTTCTATGTTGTTAAAGATAAATCAATATTTTAAATCTGTTGAACCTATTACAATATGTTCTGATGATGATGCAATCCAAAAAATTGAAAGGATTAGGGCAAAAGGCTAAGCTGTGAATGCATGGATAAATAGACTAATTGCACAAGGAATTAAAATTTTAAAGTTTTCTACTGAATTGTTTAACAATATGAATGATGTCAATACAAAGATGAATCAAACACTTGACATGTTATCTCAAAATTTACAACTGCTAGAAAAGGACCTTGATGCTTGGACAAAGTTGAAATTCTTCAAGTTGGAAATTTTCATTGAGAATGTGGCGATCCCACAAGGAAAATGTATATTGAGTATGGGGAAGCAATAAAGCATAAGAGAAAAATCCTCAAGGAATTGATAAAATATTTATAGGAAACCCAAGATACAAGCATTGATAAAATATTAGACATCACTATCAAGATAGGGGAGATCCCATGTCAAATACTTGATGATAGTCAAAAAACTCTTCTTGTGGATATAGTTGTTCAAGAATTTATTACACTAATTCATACTGAGATAGAATTAGAAGCTTTCTCACTATCTTTTATTGATAAATTAGTGGACTTCCAAGTAATTTTGGACGAGTTGTTGATAATTTTGGACAAGCACAAAAAGGTACATGTCAATATAGATGACTCTATCACATGAGTTCTAGCCATCTCCAATTACACACCAGGGCCAAACGACACTGAAGTTTAGGTGGCTTTGAAAAGATATGAAGACTTTATAGAGAAAAATGTAAAAGAAGAAGAGAATGTGTCTATAGACACTTAGTTTATTTTCCAAGTTTTTCATTATGTAGTTTGTAGTTTGTAAATGTCATTTTACATGTATTTTTGTAATATGCAATTACATGTAAAAGTAGTATAGTCCTAAATCAAATTGGACTCTTCCCCTTGAATAAGTTAAAGTAGTTGTAGATTTCCTATTTTTTCTCATAGCTTTCCTCTATAAATAAGAGGGGGCTCTTTTGTGATTATCATCTTTTACCTATTGAAGTGAAATGTTGTTGAACTGAGGAGTACATTGAAACTTTATGTTCAAAGTGTAAATCATATTCTATCAATATAAATAAAGCAATTTGGCATTCAATATTTGTCTTGAATCAAGCTTATGGTGCATTGGAATTGTTCTTAAGTATTTTCTATTGCATTCTCTTTTGTATATGATTGAATCTTGACATGGAATCAAATATTCTAGAAGGTGTTCTAAATCTGATTTTGTAGTCTTTGAGCTGCAATATCATCTTTGGAGTTGTGTTTATGTCTATGACTAGGAAGTAACTTGAAGACTTTGGGCTGCAAGTTATTGTCTATGATTGTTTGATCTTATCTTGGCATATGCTGAAGACTTTGGGCTGCATCATATTCCATACCTTTTCTTTTTCCAATTGACATTGGAAGCAATAAAAGACTTTGTGCTTTTGTGGGTTTCTTGGTGTTAACACCTACTGGTATCATTTCAATTACTCTTTTGTTTAACTAAATTGAGTATTAGTTATTATTGCTCCAATTAGTAGTTTGTGGTCCATTACATATTGTAAGCATCATGAGATTGTTATTGTAAGTTTGTAAGAGAACATCTATTTTGAAATAAGAGAATTAGATGATATAGAAATAACTTACGGATAGTTTTAGTGTAAATAAGCTTTGTGAATTACAAGTTGATTATAGTTAGCAATAAAAAGGGAGCCTCTGCTTTATAAGAGGAGAGATTTTATCTCATCATATTGTGGTTCATATAGCCATTTTTTCTTCAGTTAGTTGATAACAAAATATTCACCCAACACGCCCAACCAAAAATGATTCAACAATGAATGGTAAGGGAAAACAATTTTATTGAATTGAAAAATAACGAATAAAAAACCTATCTCAATGTTTATTTAAATTTCTATATAGAGTTCTCAAAATACAATATTAATGCACAAGTATTATAAAAAAACTATTCTTATAAGTTTTAAATTACTAAGAATTAGACTCAAAGACTCAATAGACACATTAATACCTTTCTAAAGAAATTGTACAATTTGTTAAGAGGTATATTTCTTATTTATTAGTTTATAAATGATTTGATCCACTAAATTGTGTTATTATTAATTTTAATTTTTCATCACGTTAAATGTTCCTTTATTTCACTTAATATGACTATTTTTTTTTTTAATATATATTACATGTTAAAATGAACATACATTAAATTTATTTTTACATTATATATTGGCCAACAAGGTTTCTAAGAATTTTAAAGTTTTTTTTAGATGATCTTCCTCTTGCTTCTATATGATTACATACATAGTGGGTTTCATGTGTGCATGCCTTTGGAATGAAAATGTGAGGTATAACCATGAATCTGACAATCTTCAAGCTCATGACACTACTATGAGGGTAAGAACTTGTTGGTCTATATTTTCAATGTCAATTGTTGCTCTAGTGATTGTTAGAGCCCATGTGTTATTAATTGTCAATGCTTAAGCCATTTTTAGTTAGATTTGTTTTTTTCACCATGAGTGACAGGAACAATTAGAAGTAGTTGTGACTCATGTGTATCTCATTAATAACAATAGAGAGACAAAAATGAGGTTGCATGTTCTTATTTTTTGTAGAATATTTTAACTTAACAACCACAAAGAGAAGAAGATCATGTGGATTGCTCTATATTTTGTAGATGATAGTAACTACTTCAACTTGGAACAAAATCCATGCACCAAAGACATCAAAGTTGACAAAAACACCAAACAAAGCCACATCAAAATTATTTCGTGTAATTATCAGTATAACTTTGTCATTTATTCAAAAAACAAAATTTTTAATGATATACTTTAAATTTCTCTTTTCATATATTTTTTCTCATATATAGTAACAAAAATATATAAACACAACAATCTAAATCAGCCCCACAATCTATCTTATCTAATATATTCTAACCACAACTTTATCTTTATACTCCAAAGACATTGAATTTTACAATAGCCATTGTCTCATTAAAGAGACAAAGTAGTTGTGAACAAGTATTGTTGAAAAAACTATGATAAGATCTAGTATCACACATTTAGTGACATCATGCTGAAGTATTGTGATAAGCATAATGGAAAATCGATCTTATAGTGATTGTGCTATAATGTGAGTAGAAGAAAGATATGAAGGCACTCACTTTGTTCTAATCATTGAATGTCACATACACATTATCGTGTCTTGTAGTGAGTTTGAGAAAGGCGTCATATTATGTCATGGTAAATACTATCATTTCATGACAAAGACACCGTATTGTGGTGTCATATCGAATATATACTTGATGTGGTGTCACTATGTAAACAACATATTGCCTTAATATGATGCCATGACAAAGTAGATTGAAGAGACAAGACCAAGTGCTATTATTCAAAATCTAACAGCAATAATCCAAAACGTGGCTTCATCACCCATATTGCCACACTTCATCACCCATCACACAAATGTAGTTGAGATAATGAATTCTTTCAAAATATCTTTGGATGACTAAACATAAGAAATGGAGATGTCATTTTGTAAGAAAATTCAAAACATTTACAATATTGGTAAGAAATTGTGTAAGAGAGTAAGATACAAGTTTAAAATAGTATTGAAAGATCATTGAGACATATGTTTGCAAAATATTGTAATAATTATTGATAATATGAATAAAATTAAAGAATTGAAGTAAGGAATATTTTGTCAATTGTGTGTTAAATGATGTAATTTTGAAAGTTTTAAATTATTTTATATTAAATATTATGATTGGTTTTGAATTTTTTTGTATTGTAGTCTAACATAAAGTAATCAATATCTTTATATGATTTTTATGTCATTGTTTAGTGACATTACCTAGACTTTGGCTAATTAATGTTTAGACATGAAGAAACATATAGTATCTATAAGTCAATGCCAACATAGATAGAACAATTGGTGGGTAAAGATAAATTATTTTTTCTAATTTGAAGTGAAAAGAATTGACATTCAATACCAAAAGATTAGGATAATTTTGAAGGTCATGGGATGATGAGTTCTAGTATGCCTTTCCATGTATTTTTGGGCTTAGACTTCAAAACAAGAAAAAGTTACCAATAATAGACCTATAAGTTGGGATACTAGAAAGTTAGAAAAAGTCAAAATAACTTGATCGACCCTATACAAGAGATATTGACTAATGGTTATTGAAGAATTTAAACACATTCATAATCATCTAGTTAATCCAAGGTTAGGTAAACATTGATGCAAAAGAAATAGGGTTTTTGAAGATGATGAAATAAATTTTATAGTTAAGGTTCAATTATTCATAGTATTGGGAAAGGTATCTCAACCTTACATTTTGATTTTTATAACAAAAACAAATTATTTTTTGGCGTATAGAATAGAAAATATCAATTTCTAGGCTAGAGAGGTTATTTTTGGATTTGGATTTTTTTTTTTTGAATGGGTCACAACCAATTCCATAGCTATAATGATGTAGACTCTTTTAGATTTATAATTAAAATATGGGTTCAATTGGCTTCCAAAAGAAAAATTTATGGTTTGTAGAAGTTTGGCTTCCCACATTGAAAGTGTAAGAGAATTTATGATGCATAAAAGAGCTATAAGATGGAGTTACACTTGTCGACCAACTTATGATTCTATAGAAATGTAAAAATGCCTAATGCATATCACACATCCCAAAACTACATTTTTCCATCATTTGCATCATTTCCATTATCAACAATGCATTTATCGTGATCTCATTTAATTTTCATTAATCCTCTTTTAACACCATTTTCATCATTTAACATTAATTTCTTCTACCAATTAAATAATCTTGAATTATTTAATTAATTCATTATTTCATTACTAATTATCTCCTTCATCCCCCTAGTTAAATATTTTTTAATTATTTAATTAGGTTCATTTAATATTTCTTCTAATGTCATATAATTAAACAATTTTAATTATTTTATTATCCCACCTTTAATCTTTCATCCCATTTAATGGAATATTCTTTTTCAAAAAGAGAATATTCTCATCCTCCATAATTAAATAATTTCTAATTATTTAATTCTCTTATTTTTCTCTCCACAAAGCATATTCTTGAGGAATATTCCTTTTCAAAAATATCTTTGAATTTTCTTGTCTTAAGCACTCTTAGCTCTTCATCTTGAGATCTAATTTCCACCCTTGATCATGAAATATCCTAACCATTTTCCTACAAATGGGGATATTTTGAGCTCTAACTAATCATATCCCTCCATCTTCCTTGATCTTCTCTCCTTTGTGGGTGTTAAGATGCAATCTTGAACCTTCTTTGTGGGCATTGAAACTCAATCTCAACCCTTCATTCAATTATGAAAATCTATATAATCACCTTCATTCCTTCATATTCCTCACCTAGAATTTGAGTAGCTAAGCCATGTTCATTTGATTTTTTGAGAGCATAGTTGAAAAACATGGACTCGAAAAAAGTTCGGTGAAAATCTCGACAATAACTCGACAAATTTATCAAATATTTGAAAATACATAATTTTTAAAAACATTCTTCAAAAATACACATATACAAACTAAATTTGTAGAACATGTTACTGATTTCATCATATACAATATAAATATGTAATTTTATTTATATATATTTATATTAATAAAATAAAAACTAATATATCTAAATAAAATATATTATATTTATATTATAAATAAAAAAACATAATATAAATAATTAATATTAAAAATATATAATAAAATAAATAATGTTCAAAGCAATCAAATCAACTATCCTTTGAACAATCAACAAACAAATCAAATTCAAAACCCTCAAAGAGGACCATCACCAAATGAAACAAAAGTAAAATCCATTGTGAGAACCTATTGAGCTGGTTTTATGAAAACTACTTTAAAAAAATCTCATCAAGCATCATGATCAAAAGAATTATGAAGATCCACAATTTAAACCTCCATGGTACAATGAAAATGATAAATGTGAATTTCATCGAATAATGGGTCACAAGCCTAACAACTGCATGAAACTAAATAAACTTATTCAAGACTTAATTGAGAAGGGAGAGGTTGACATCAATCAACATCCCAAAACCTTAAAAATTGATGACTTGGGTATTTACAAGGATCCAATCCGACCATACTAAGAGGAATGACAAATGCAAAGGACAAGATTACACTAAAGTAGCCTATACCTATGATAATGTAGTGGGAAACATCCATGAAGCCAATAACCATATTTGAGTTGTCACAATAGTTGGTAAGAATCCCAAGTGTAATGTTACTACATGATGAGGGAAGATTACCATTCAAGGAGCCCCACCTCAATCCAAATCCCTCACCAATCTCTCAAATGGCTATAACCTTGTTGACCAACTAAAGAAAACCCTAGCCCAAATTTCTATTCTTGAGCTTCTTAATATATCCCCTACACACAAAGAGATTTTGGAAAAATCTCTCCTTGACTCTTTCATACCTAATGATATAAACACTAAGAAATTTCAAGCCATGATTGGGCACATTGCCTCTACACATCACCTAGTCTTTTCTAAAAGAGACCTTCATGTACATTCATTCCACAACCAAGCTTTATACCTTGAAGTTTGTATCCACAAGGATAAAATCAAGAGAGTTTTGATAGACAGTGGTGTAGGCTTAAATATTTGTACCTTGAAACTAGTAAAATGGCTTGGATATTCTAATGAGGTCATTGAGACACAAAAAAGTATCAATATAATAGCCCACGATGAGAGTGAAAGAATTTTAGAAGGTACCATTAGACTTCATGTTTAGGTTGGATCAGAAATAGCAAAAACTACTTGTTAAGTACTGGATCTTGAATTACCCTACAACCTTCTTTTGGGATTCCCCTAAGTTCACTCAATGCAAGTAGTTCCTTCTACATACCATCAATGCCTAAAATTTCCTTATAATGACAAGGAAGTTACAATATATGGTGATCCTAAACCTTTTCATTATTGTAAGAATCTAGAAGAGAAATATAAGAAAATCCTTCAAATTCTTAGTAATGATATCTCCTTCCATTCATTCTCATACATTGATCCATCATCCCTCACATCATCCTCATAGCCTTCATCATCCTCAACTCCATCCTTATCATCCAATCCACCTCAACCCAACCTCAAGATTCAAGTACTTGACAATGGATGTGGAGATTATCACTTCAATCAGTATTTTTGTATTGGGAACCTCCCTCCCTCACCAAGAACTTATGGGAAACCAAAAATAAATCAAGGAAGCTCCACTTGTAAAACTCTATCCCACAACCTAGAGGACGATGCAACACTGCGAAAGAACAACTATTTTTTTTTCCTTACAAAGAGTAACAATGACGAGTGAAGTAAACTACTCTAACACATACATCCTCTAGGCCACACAACACGTCTACATGTGAATTTCAAAACTTACAAAATTATTCTTAAACATAGTATATGGAAATAACTCATGATACAACATACATCAAAGCATTAATCCATTACAAAATAAGTCTAACACGTAGAAATGCAATGAGCCTATTTCCACAGATACAACACCACATAACACCAATTATACCATTTAACCTAACAATGAATAGATCATACATAATGTTACAATTACAACACAAGGGTTCCTCCTTGATTACAAATAAGGAATACAATATATAATTTCCACTGTTACAATGAGAAAGAGAAGTACAAATCCATAGAACCACATGAGCTCCTCGAACAAGAAGATCTTGCCATCACAAACAGGAAGAGAAAGCTCAACAGTGTAAGGTGCATGTCACCCAACCATATGGTACCCATAGGCCCAGCCCCCATGCTAGGAGATAGTAAAAGGTAACCAAGAAAAACCTATTACCTCTAGACACAAGAAATGTACTAAATGACACTGTACTAGTAAATACATAACAACACTGTACCAGCAAACAAAAAACAACACTATACCAGTAAACACAAAAAATAAGGTTACATTGCTTCCAAAATTCACTGAATCAAGAACAACCACCGTACAAAACAAACCGACTGTTGTCACAGGAGGAGTGTCATCACAAAGGTTGCATCAGTTGTCCAAAGTAGATCTTCCTAGGTCCCAACCCCCCTCTTGGGATATCTTGGTAACCTCTCACGAACCCTACCCCACATGCACACCAGTGCAGAATCAATTATCTTTCGAGAAGACAAGATAACGGTCTTGCCATTCCAGGCCTTCTTGACTCATCTCAAGTCTCATACAAGCCCTTGATCCAATGAGCGAGGCTAATTATCTTGTTAATGTATAAAGCTACTCTATCCCTAATATAGGCTATTTAATTTCCATTGATTAAACTGACTCTCACACGAGTTCTCCTGGAACCACTTTGTGTCCTGGCCCTCGTTGAAAGCCACTCCCCTATCAACAAAACAATAACTCATACTACAACCCTCAGGTAGATAGTGCACTAAAACTGACAACAAGTAACCAACACACCTCAAGAGGTAACACATCCGTACGAATGTCCAATACTGAATCCTAATACGTGCACTACCCAAGGAAATCTCAAAGGGTGAACTAAAGTTACAAAAACCCTTTCACAAATTACATCTCTGGAAGACTTAGATTTTCACAATAACAAATACTCCCCCCCATTACACAAATACAAAGACCCTTGAAATTAAACTAAACAACTCTTGTAATTAAAAATCACTACCATTCAGATTTCCTAAATCCAAAACAATCAATATCGCATATCTAAAATACACCATTTAAACATAATTCCTATTTATAGGTCAACAATGAATTTAAACTAAATGATTACTTTCAATTCACAACTACTCATAAGATTAACTCAAATTCATCAATAAAATAATCAATCATTTCAATTTAATTAATTGTGCTTGCAAATATTTATTGTATTACTCACACATTAAATAAATATATTTAATATTTATATATATAATTATATATAATTATATATATACATTTAAATATATTATTTAACTATAAAGTTAATTATATTTTTCCCAAATTCCATTTAAAAATAATTACAATACAATTTCCAATATATATATATATAATATATACAAAATATATAAAATACATATTATAAATAGTAAGAATATTATATATTATATATAATATATATATATACATATATAGATATATTATATATAATAAAATAACCATTAAAGAAACCATCGTACGAAAATTGCAGTGCTCAGACTGGTTGTGTCAGAGTTTATTAAGGGAGACGGCGATGTCTGTGTCAGTGCCTTCCCCACACATGTGTGGAGGGTGTTGCCATAGTAGGTCCATCCCCACCCCGTCCCCACCATAATATGGAGGTGGTGATGGGGTTTAATCCCCAGCGCCTCCAAAATACAAACTTAAATTTATTTAATTTCATCACTGTTATTAATTCGTTGTACGACGATTTCTTACAATTTCGTTTCAAAATAAAAATTCCTACAGGGAATTTACAGTGCTTTAAATAAAATAAAATATTTATATATAATATATATGTATATGTACATATATATTTCAATATATATATATATATGTATATTTATATATAAATTAATCCAAGCACTGGTTCAAGTTGGGCAATAAATTTTCATAGAATTTTTCTACAGGAAAGATCAGAGATCAAAGCTTCCTCCAGAACAATTGCCACTTCTCAGAGAACAGAAACAATCACAACCAAGAATATAACAAACTAGATTCCTAGAATTATCAGAAAGCTTCTAAGATCTATAATTTCTTCAAAACCCAAAACAATTCTTTTCTTTCCCCAAAAACCATTGTCTTTTTTTCCCGTGAAAACAACTTCCTCTTTTTTCACCAATTTCAATCAATCTCTCCATAAATCAATTTTAAGAAAATAAGAAAACAAATCCTTCTAACTTCCAGTTCACACAACAAATATCTTTTCTTTAACAAACCAATCTATATTTCTGAGATCTTTTCCCAAATATGCATTTAAAATTAAAAACAATTTATTTAATCTAATTTACAATTAAATAACTTATTTATTTTAATTCCTAATTAATTTAATAATTAAAATTACTTAATAATATAACTTAAATTAAATTAATTAATTTAATAATAAAATCTCCATATTAATTAAATACTTAATCACAACATATAATTTAATCCTTACTAATAAAAACTTGCACGATAAATAAAACACCAAGACCAACATGGATAAGGGACATGACCAACATACGAACTGACGACACACTGTGCTAGGGTAAAGGTTTGACAAGGTTAACCAGTTACTATCTCCCAATCATTACTATTGAGTAGTGGACACGCTCAGACCTATGGAACCAAGTGAAGTCGTTGTCATGTACTTGCAAACCTACAACAAAAACAAAAGTCGTACATGTATACAGATAATAATTCATACACACCATGAAGAGAGAATCACGGAAATCATAGGGCACTCGCGAGCGAGTGATGCAATACCGTTCTCTTCACCAATACAATGTCACATCAACTAACAAGATAAAATATCAATTAAACTACAATGAGCATATATAGCAATGTCATCTCAACTAAGCACCTATGCAAACATAAAGTATGTCAAACATAATCACCATGCATATAATGTATCATCACATCAATATAGTCTATCATCGCTCCACTGTCAGTGATAGAATAACAATCACATAAAATAAGGTCTATCAAAGGATCATAACTGTCAGAGAAAACATAGGAAATCAGAGAGGTGTTACACCACTTGTCACTATGGAAGTCAAACCTATAGCATTTACTAAATGGGGAGACATGAAAGATGAAGTTGTATTTAAAGAATACCTTTCTACATGGCTATATAAAGAGGAACAAGAGGAAGAGAAAGAACCACCTCCTGTTGGTTATTTTTTAAGAAACAAACTAATCTTTAGAAATACCTATGGAATTTTCCATTTCCAATACTTAGTACTCCAAAGGGATTGGCCAATGAATGAGTAAAAGCTATGATACTATAACTCCTACACTTTGGGCTCTGTTAAACCTGGGAGGGTGATCATATAATGTATACTCAGGAATTTATATGACTACTACTCAAATACATGGTCAATAACAGATAATTCTCATAAACTTACTCAATAACATAGCATATCAAATAAGTTGGCAGCTCATTTGTTGATATCCTACACATAGAGCATGAGAAGATAAAACTCAACACAAAATAAATACAGTGGTATCCATTTGCAAGTTTATAAAATAAAGGTGATTAGCCGATGAATCAACTGAAGAATTGAATTATGAATACTCTGCACAAACTAGTGTCTTATTCCAAGCACAGAGTCAATATCAACCTATGCAACCTAACAACATCTTATCAATAGCAACCTACAATCTCAAGAAACACTACTTTACAACATTCCCCTATTACATTCATGATCATCACTACTTACAAACATTGTAGAACCTAATTCTTATGAGTTAAAAATCCCATCCAAGCATTTACATTAATTCATTGAACTAATAAGCTGGAATGAAATTAAACATCCATTGAGAGACAATAGAGACAAACAAAAGGAATCCTAGATTACTTTCGTTTATAACTCATAAAATGAGTACAAGGAGAGACAATATCCATCAAATTGGTATCATTATGTATTGCATTTTCTATACTATTATCAAAATTACATACATAATAACAAAACTCTGAACTAAAGACAAAAATATATAACATGCTTGATATTCCTTTTACAATTCATAGTGTTGAATGCAAAACAATGAACCCCTACTTTCTGGCCCTAAATTTCATCTTATAGAAATGAAGGAGAAAAACAAGCCTCAGGCTAGAAAGCACACTTGTCAAAATCCTATTGGACCACTTATAATAAATATTCTCTAATTCAGTTGCATTGCATTCCCAAGAGGTGGGAAACATGTGGGGAAATGAAAGTGGTCTTCATTTGTTGTTGGAGATCCAGTCCAATTTTCAAAATAGTTACCTCAAATTTTTTTCCCACACACACAAAGTGAAAGAAGGAAAGCATGATACAAATAGAAAAGAAAAGAAAAAAGATATGTCCATGTCTGCAGCCTTGTCATTAATTCAACCTTGAAGAAGATGCACTATATTTCCCATAATTTATCAAAATCCTAATCTATACTAAATCCAGGCTATGTAGTGCAACTCTCACTTATCCGTTATTCATCATGGTTTCAGACTTCAAAATTTCAAATCACCACCTCGCCACTTCATATTAGTCCACCACTCCTTCCAAGTATCTGCCTTTCCATGATAGGAATTCGTCTTCAGTGGGCCATTTGAAATTCATGACTTCATCAGTTCTTTCTCTATAAGGTGCATACTTAGTGACAATCTAGTTAGCCTCTTTATCAAATTCCAGTAGGACAATTTCAACATGAGCTAACATATCCATATTTATCTTCAATGTGTCCATATCAAATTTTTGACAAATTGACACAACCTGATCTGAAATAACTTTATTGGTTTCATTTTTCCACTCCTCTAGAGTTTTGATGCTATCATCATCCCTTAGAATGGATGGAAGAAGGCCATGATGTGATTCATGGAAGGATTTCACCTACTCTTTTATTTTGTTCTCGAATGGTTCAATATTTCTATATCCTTCAATCTTACCTACAAGAACAATAGTAGGTTTAAAATTTCTTAGGCGGATTAGGATCTTGCTTAACTCCAATTGACATCAATACCAATTCCTTCTTCCTAGGGATCCAAATTTCCATGAGTGGAATGGTTCTTTCTCTATCAATGTCAAAATTCCTGGTAGCAGCCACCATGGATGAATAACTATAGTGAATACTATTCAACCTGTTATTCACTCTTTTGTTCAAATGTTCCAATACTGTAGTGACAATCTTCATGTTGCTCTTGAAAATATCCTCATCATGATTATCGCATTTCTC
Organism: Sequoia sempervirens; assembly: GCA_007258455.2. Classification (NCBI taxonomy): domain Eukaryota; kingdom Viridiplantae; phylum Streptophyta; class Pinopsida; order Cupressales; family Cupressaceae; genus Sequoia; species Sequoia sempervirens. The sequence goes on from VDFB02058242.1 coordinate 232,636,909, forward strand.
TTTATATTCATTTAGTTTGCTAAGAAAATCTTCCCTATTGACATCTTTAGCCTGTGGCCCTTCTGATGTATTGGGTTCTACTATTGAAATGGGCACACTTCCCATGTTATATGGCACAATTTCCCATGAAGAACTTACTCCAATAGTAAACTCTGGGGGTACAATTTCTTGTGAAGTGGTGGGGGAGTCAACTTCATTCTACCTAGGATTTTTAGGTTGCAATCTTAGCAACTTATCTTCCAATAATGCTACTTGTGTTTGCATCTGCATATTATAATACTCAAGCCTTCCATATTTAACTAGAAAATTATTGTAATCTATCTGGAGCTTATCCTTTTCTATGGTCACAGATTCTATAGTTGCCCTTGTAAATTGTGCAACATGAACTAACATATTTTCTACCTATAGATCTGATGTTTCTAACACTCTTTTTATTATTAGGCCTCCACTATAGTTAGGCACAGGCTCAACAATATCAGGCTTTCCCGTGCTTGGGGCTAGAGACCATATAGCCAAGGCTTCCCATTCCTCACTGAAAGCAGACCCCTATAGTGCAAGTACAACTTCTTCTGCTATATCATAGAGAGGATTGCCACATTTCTTTATTGTGTCAAAAGCTATGGCAGAAGCTAAATCTCATTCTAGAAGCAACAAAATACCACTATTCCTAACCAATTCTCGACCCTCTTTTGTAGTCATCTTTTAGAATCTAGCTCTCATTTCATTTAAAACCTTTTTCTGGATGATGGCATCTAGAAATTCTAGATGAAGGTTTCTTTGTATAGCCAGGATTTTGACATATTCTTCTCTTTTAGCTCTGTATGCAAATTCCATAAAAGCCCAAGACTTTATAAATGAGACATTATATAAGAACTTTGCACATGCTTCAACCCGCATATCGTCTCTGCCATTGATTCCAGTGAGATCAACTTTACTCAATCTCATACCCAATTGATGTGTCACCCTTACTACTAGTGCAGTGGGAACTCCTTCTTGCATTTCCTACTTTGACACCCAAATATCATCATCAAAGCCTTCATCAACATAATCCACCAGACCAATCACTTCTACCTTTTTCCTTTTCAATGGTGGCTCCTTTGGTGGTAATTCACTAGGTGGTGGAGAACCAATGTCCACAATTTCAAGCTCTACTGGCCTTGGAGGAGACAATGGTGTTACTTGTGACATAGGAGAAGGAGGCCTATATTCCTCTTGTTGAGAAGGATCAGAAGCTACATCAATTTTCTTTGCCTTACCTTTTCTCCTTACAAAGAACTTTATTCTTGGTTCATCAAGGGTTTGAGATGTAGATTTTTATGCCATAGCAGGGACTTCTCCACTCCACTCTTCTACAATTGGAGCTTTCCATTTATCTTTACTTATTACCCCTTTAGTTTCAAGGTAGCCCACTATTGAGTCAAAATTCCTTGATACATTCTCTACCTTTTATATTACATTTTTAGTTTCTGGGAGAACCTTGAAGTCAGGTTTTCCTTGCTTTATCCTTCTTTTCATCTTATTGAAAGTAATCCACCTTTCTCTTCTTTTTTCCCGCTCCAAAAGGTTGAACACCTTTCTTATCACATCCTTCAGATATTGGAAAATGTGTATAAATTTGGAGCTCTTGTTTCTTTCTTTCAACCAAGCCATAAAACCTTCAAGGTCATATTTAACCCTCTCAACTAACCTCTGCATGTGGTAGGTTTTGAGTATATCAAGAATATTATTCCAACCTCCCTTGGTCATTACAAAATCAGAAAGACAAGTGTACAAAGGAAAGAATGCTCATTTTCCTTGATTCAATAAGTGTCAATTTTCAGCACTTCCCAATTGCCACATCACCTTAAGGAAACCAATTATCTCTGGCACAAACTTTGGCAGCAAGTGAGGTGCTACCATGGAGCCATATAATCTAAATATAGTGTAATCAAGGTATAATATAACATCTCCCCAATTATGATCAACTCCAAGCTTAGGCCTTCTCTCCTTAGGTCTCAAGAAATCATATAGAGCTATGGGAATTCTAGGTACACTCACAATTAGGACTCTCCTCAATTCTAAAGAAAAAATGTTATGAAATGTCACATAATCATATGTCCTATCATCCTTGTCTAAAACAGTAGTCCAACATTACACGGGAAACTCCAAGTCACCCTTTATTCTTTCCAAATTCGTATTAGGCCCAAAGAAAACTGCACCTTTGTATAAAAACATATGCATCAATAATAAATACTCATTGAATCTCACTCCCAATTCACCTTTCTTCAACCCTATCAGTCCTTCATGCATTCTCTTTAAAAGAAACCCCACATAATCATATACGACACAAAATTGGGGGTGTTGAATATGGGAAACCATGTACATCCATGCCATTGGAATTCTCGTGAAAGGATCATAACCAATTATTTGGAAAATGGCTTAAAAGGTTTTTTAGAAGTAGGGAATAAAATAGCTATCAGGGAAAGGCTCTTTATCATGTGGCCCTAATGTGATCCTTCGACCTACAATTTCTACTAGAAATATCGCTAGGACGTGGACTCTGAATGCAATCTTAGTTTTATCATAATCCTGCTTACGAGTGTTCTCATTTATCTTATACATTTCATCACTCCATCTAGTGAGCTTGAAGACAAGACCCAATTCATCCTTGGTGATTTTTACTATTTCCTTCCCATCATATGTTCTTATAGTTCTTGTGACTGGGTCATAATTGGAAGCTACTACCTTAAGCAATTCAACATCCATATAGAAATTTGGTACAATAAACTTTCCTAGGTCACAGTTTCAAGGGTTACCTATTGGGATACCCATGTTTCTATTCCTGAACCAACTATAAAACAATTCCCATCTAGTATAAGGAAATTTGGCATCCTTAATAAATCATTTTTTGTCAATCAAACCCTCTACTACTTGTGGACCTCTGAGAAGTAGTTGGCCCTTAGGTTTATCACTGGTCAAGGGTGGTAACTGGTCCATGGGGTCTTTATTTAAAGGTCTTTTGGGAAAAAAATCTTCCCCTTTAGACAAAGACACTTTTACTTTAGGAGCCATAACACAAGTGGTATTACAAGGCAGGGTTTCTAGTTTATTTTGAACAAGGCTTACGACTTTTGTAAGGGTTTGACATGAATAATGCAATGTAGAAATAAAAAATCTCTTTTATGAATGTCAAACTTTAAAAATACTAAACCAAGAAAACCATAATAGACTCAAGAGTCTGAAAAGCCACAACTTATCAATAATTCTGATGGGAGGGAAATAATTCACTTATTGGTTCTCTTCACAGGTTGACAACCCTGGTTCTGATGTAAAAAAATGTTGAAAAAATCATAGCACGAGCTCCTTGAGAGTGTAGAGTATACTTCACAATGTTGAATTATGTATTTAAGACAAGTATTAATAATTATGCAACTCCTTACTTCAGTAGCTCAATGTCCTTTTAGCTATTAAGGCTCGCTCACATGAACCAGAATGGCTCACTTTCCCTCAACTGAGTTTTGAATGCCAACTGCTGATTTGTTTGGAGTGTTAATTGATTGACGATCTAGATTTAGCCATCTTAATATGAAAGATATGACTATACACAGACACAATACTTACCAAATGACAGGAAGCCACATGGAATCACTTGCTAATGGTAAGCAGGCTCCACCATCTCTTTGTCACTGTAGCCAGAATCCACATGTCTTCTTTCCCTCGCCCCCATGAGTCATAACTCGTGTGAAAATTTCATCAATAGGGAAATGGGGAGAGGCCAAGATTAAATCTCTCGACTTCTTTATACACACTTCTTAATTACCCACAACTTTATCCTTCTTACAACATCCACGATCCAAATCAAAATATCTTCAAACATGTGCAATATATCTGCATTAGTAACACAGTTTATTTCCCATGCCTCGTGTTGAAATATTTAATTAATATTTTCCCTTGCTCCAATGCTTCCACATCCTCTGGATCACTCCATGTGGAAAGTTCCTGCTTCCTTGTTAGGAGTTTGGCAGTAAAGGTGAGACCCACATGGGATAGCGGGGAGCAGTCAAGATTAATCTACGTCACCCGCTATCGACCGTTGATTCATTTTGAAAATTCTACAACATACCACTTGAAACCATTGGGCCCACTATTTAGACCAGACACATGACATCCACTCACCAGCTTGTGTGACTATTTTAATGGGAAAGAAAAAAAAAAGGGCACACAGGGAACGGTCTAGATGTGGCCACATCATTCATTTCCCATCGTTGATTTCATATGACAACCAACTACACGCCTTATCAAAGACATCAACCCTGCCAACATACAAGACACATGGCCTTCGCCCATGAGCCCGTTGGAATGAAATAATGCGAAATAAAATGGAACAAGCATGTATGGAATGGTGGAGATTTGTTTGCATCAATCAAATGGTAGTCAAGGATCCTCATATCTACACATGCCAAAACCATTAATTTTAAAAGAGGGACCTGAATAGGATGACGAGATAACACCCATGGAAAAGATGACTCAAATTTTAATAGGAAATACCTAGCCCAACTTAGGAAAAAATAAAGCAATGGATCAACACATGAAAACTAGTAAAACAAGACTAGAGGGTCAGTTACTTAATGGGTTTCGATGGCACAAGACATGAATTAAAAGACTGAGAACTGGTAGCAAGGGGTCAACAGAGAATTAAAACCTTGGTGAGGATACAAACTCAAAATGGTTTTTCAAATAAGACTTTGAGCAACTAAAACCCTTAAATAGTGACAGGGGACAAAACCCTAAGCCCTCATATACAATTTTCAACCCAAGTTTAAGTAAGACTAGAGGTGGAACATGAAAAATTTAGGGATTCCACCATCTCCAATCCCTATTGATCCAAATAAGGAAGGTTATCATTTAGCTATAGGTATGGGATTTATAGGAAAATGTGGCCTCAACTTGAATGAACAAGGTATGAGGGATTCCATCATCATGGAAAAGCATAAGACAAATCAAGGACTAGGCTATGGTTTGTTAGACAATGTTTCTCCTAACACTGAAAATTCCTCTTGTGAGGAGTGTTCTTCTTCTCCTGTGGTTGAGACATTGGATGAATATGACCTTATTAGCGATGAAATATGTATCATAGATCTATTGCAAGACATTTGTGTGAACACCATCACTACTCTTTCCTATGACCAACAATCCCTTACACATGAACTTCAACTTGTTTAAATCTACAACTAATTGATAGGGATCAACAGTTCAACAAACACGTACTTTGGACATATTCCAAAATGATGAAGCCATCACTGAGTTTATGGGACTTTAGGATGGTATACCCCTTAGAGATCACAAAGTTGGATTCAACATTTGACTTGTACAAGAAGCATATTTTGGAAGGGAGATTGAATCTTCTAGTCGCAAAAAAAAAAAAAAGTCTAAAAAAAAAAATTAAATCCCCTAGTGAAAACCATAGTGTGGCACTATTAGGTCAGGAAAAAGTCAAAATAAAAGATGTATCCAAGGGCGAAAACCTCTCTAGGGTAGCTAAGGATGGATGATTCAATCTCCCTATCATCACATAGTATTAGGAAAGATCAATAGTTTTGGTTGAATATTCTAAGCTAATAAATGTGGGAACACCAGATATGCCAAAGATAACCTATTATACAACCTCTCTAGATCCTAAGGAAAGAATAAACTTCACAACCTTCATAGAAGAATCAAAGATCAATTTTTCCTAGACTTGTGTAGATATGCCTAGTTAAAATCTATATTTAGTAGATCATCATCTCATAGTTTTTCCTAGAACTAAGCCTATGAAATAGAAGCTTCACAAGATGCATCCTCAAATAACATTGCTAGTCAAAGTAAAGCTACACAAATTTATTGATGTGGGATTCATTATACCTATTGAATATCCTGAGTGGGTGTTGAATCTTGTACTAGTATCAAAACCCACTTGGGGTGTAGTACCTCTCATGTTATGATACTCTGATACTACTTTGGTGTGTGTGTTTTTCTTCAGTGTGATTTTTGGTTATGTTTTGATGCATATTTGATACTCTGTCAGTGTGATTTCTGGTTATGTTCTAATGCATATTTGATACTCTATTTGGCAGCTTTTTCACCATGTGTTGGGCATGGTAGACAATTATGCTTATTTTCTTATGATAATTAGACTTATGTGTAGGATACTCATGTTATGATGATATTACTTTGTGAGTTATTTTGATGATGTGATGCCTAGATTTTGTTTACTATATTTGATTTGGGTGAAGGAGATGGGGTGGCATCGCTCATCTGTGAGCACCCTGCCTCACCGTAAGTCTCCTTCACAATGTGTTTGACTATGAATTAGTTGCATATGTATATGTTATTTGACATTTTGTGTTATGCAGGAATGCAAGTACCAGGTGTCGACTCCACCCGCATTGTCGGGTCTGAGCGCATCCTACAGAACCAATGGTTGATGTTGTTAGGGAGTTGGTAAGAAAGTACCCCCGCCTATTTCAGTGGTTGGTCTAGGGATTGTTCATGTATTGTCTGTACTCCGTTCATGTGGGTATGGTTGTTAATTAAATCATTTTATTTCATGAGTTTTATAAGTGTGTTTATGGCTTGGTCTAGTGCTTTATGATTTAAATTAAATGCTAGTCTATGGTGCAAAATATTAAATTAATGAAAGGTTCAATATTGCTTATGATATTAATACTTTGGAAAATTATGGTGTACATTAACACTTTTATTGTTATTATAAAATGTGAAGCTATCCTTTAATTTAAATCATTAAATTAAATAAAAAGTTAGATAAATTATTATGGTTTATTTTTAAAAGAAATAAAGTTAAGGAAATCATTATCTTATTTGTTTTAATTAGAAAAAGGTGATTTAATAAAATGAATTTTAAACTTCAATTATAATTAAGTGAAATGTTGTTTAAAATTATTATTAATTAATTGTTTATTTTTCAAAAAAATAATTTTATTAAAATGAAATTAAAATATTTAAAAGGCATATTTTTTGGGTGTAAATTAATTATGGAAGATTCTTCTTCCAAAATTGGAAAATGGTAGAAATGGTGGGTTAAGTGGAATTTGCATGGGAAAGTTGTCAAAAAATTTATGACAACTTTTGATTTGGTTTTTTTTGGAAAAAGTATATTTCAAATATTTCCTTTTCGAAAAAGCAAGAGGGTGGAAATGAAAAATGAAAAAATGTCTACAACGCAAAAAAAATTGTTGAATTTTTTTCTAAGGATTAGTAATCTGTGTGGTTTTTCGTCGATTTGATCTGAGAAGATTTGATTTTTGGCTTGCACTAGGTTTTGTTGTCGAATCCATTGTTGCTGGGGTTTTGAATCTCTAGATTATGGAAGATTGTAGCTGGCTGGAGTCGCACATCATTTCGTCCTCGAATTGAGCTTTGCGTAGGACTCCGGGTAATTGGAATTTCATAATTTGATCTATATAGATTTAGTTTTTAAAAGGAGAAATGAAATTCTGTTTGAAAGAGAAAATATGTTTTTTGTATGTGTTTGGGAAAATCCCATTCTCTGTAATTATTTCTTCTTGTCTGTAGATTTCTCCTTCCTCTCTATAATTTTCATTCTAGAATTCTTGTTGAAATAATCTCATTTCCCTCTGTCTTTGGAATCTTCTCAGCTTTAAACCTCTAAAAATCTCTCGTTGAGAACCATTTCATTGCCCATATTTTCCCTATTCAAGCACTCTGAAATTTTTTACACTTATGTTTTGTCACTGTATTTCTTTCATGGGTAAATTGTTGGATAAAATAAACATATATTTGATATTTTATTATGTTATGTAATTTTTAAATATTAATGTGGAGGTTTTAATATGTGTGTGTGTGTGTGTGTGTGTATATATATATGTATGTGTATATATTATGTCCATATATTCAGTTTATTCTATGCTTCAATTGCAGCAACATTAGATGAATTGATATATATTTATTTCAGTATTTATACACACACACACACACACACACACATATATATAGTGTATATGTAGGAAATGTGTGCAAATAATGAAAAATAAAAATAAGTTATTCTCTGGAAAAAAATTATATATAAAGGGGAAAAATGTTATTTGTAAATTTTGTTTGAAAATGTCTTCTAATTTAAGCTGTATTTAGAATTTGAGGAAAATAAAATTTGTGATTTAAAATATATTGTAGAATTTGATTTCATTATTTTTTAGTCAAACTGTACTATGATATGTCCGAATAATTATTTAAAATAAATAAATATTATAATCAGATTTTGAACTTAGAAGATTAATATCTTAAATCTGCTTTTCATTTTGAACTGCTTTTTAAAATAAAGATTAGATTTCCATAATCTTAGAAAAAAATAGAATTTAGAATATTCTATGTGGCAAAAATTAGATTAATATCTTAAATCTGCTTTTTACTTTGAACTGATTTTTAAAATAAGGATTAGATTTCCATTATCTTAGAAAAATCAGAATTTAGAATGTTCTGTGTGGAAAAGATTTAAAATCAGAAATTAAAATATAGTTAAAAAAAATTGAAATTAGTGAATGATTTATAATTAGCTTATAATAAATTTAGTTAGTATCTTTAATTTTAAAAAAAAGAAAGTTTATTTTATTATGTTTAGATAAATCATGGAATTATCATTGCTACTCTTTAATTAGCTTTTTAGCAAGTTTATAGACTTAGATATTTAATAAATGAACTATTTAAGTGTAGGAAGATATTTATTAAATTGATTATTGTGCTTGGGATAAATAGAAGTATTAGTGAATTTCCTTTGATTTTTTAATTGATGAAAATGGTTATTTGATTGAGAATTAGATGATTTATTATTTAAATTCTTTATACTTAATGATATGGTGTTATTTAATTAGATGTGATATTTTACTTTGTTCTTGTATGGATTAGTGTTATCTCCAGAGGTTAGGGAAAGTGTGAATGCATTTCTATGGTTGCATCTTTTTGGTTCATGTTGATACCATGTGGGAATTTTTTGGTGGTACCTTGTTGTGAGTTATGATTGAACATTGTGGTACCCGTTTCTTGGTTTTGGTTTTAGGGAAACCATAGGGGAGAGTGGCTCTTCTTGGGGCCAATCTACAAGTGGTCACCCTTGAAAGAGTTTCCTTAATTAAGTGAAAATTTAATTAATTTACTTAGTGGGTTGGGTTAGTTATCACATAACAAGATAAAAATATACACCTCACCCATGCCATTAGTGCTCCCAAAGGCTAAAGATGGGTGGGAAGACCTGGTCGGTAAGGTCACTACCTTGTCTTCACAAAAGGTAGATGGCTCCACATGAGTCACCCTATGGGACGAAACCTTGAAACATGATGTCTGATTAACCATAGATGGAGGTGGCTCCTAGATTATAGGTAGTCTGGTGAATCCATGAAGGCCATGCAATGACACTCTCCCATTGTGCCCCTTTGTTTCCCTTGTTCTTATGCCTCTGGAGTTGTTTTAGTTGTTTGAGTTGTTTATTTACTGTTGATTTTTATGTTGTTCATGGGATTGAGTATTGTGATGTGTGCCCTTTATGTTTGAGTTTGTGGCTGAGGGTTCTTTCTTATCGACTCCTTGCATAGGGGTGTTCCTTCAGGTCCACACGGTCGGGTGGAAACGTGCAATGCACCCATTGTGTCCCCATTTGTGATCCTGATGTGGATGCAGTTGCAGTGATCTCATATCTCACATGAAGAAGATTGTACCTATGAAGAGTTCTCTTTCATTATTGTACTTTTGTATTATTGATTGTACCCTTCCCAATGTTATAAGGGAAGTGGCCTTGTAATGTAACTTTGAATTTATATTGTGTTGTATATGTGGAAATATATTCCACATTTGTAACTTTGAACTCTGAAGATGAATATAGTATTATCTGATTTATGTTTATGAATTTATATCTTATTCTTGTTATACTTATATCATGTTTTATTCTCACTTCTTTCTTCCACTTCAGTTAGTATCGTTTATCATTAATTATTGGGTTCGTTTAAGTAACACACCATGTACCCCATAGGATTAGGTTAATGCTTTATGTTATATCTATGTTTTACAAATGTTTATTTTTTGCATTGTGTAATTGTTATTTTCAAAACAAAAAAATTATTCTATTTTTATTGTAGTTGTCCTATGGGGTTTGCGTAGCAGGGTGTTACATGGGGCATAAGGATCTACCCATATTTTAGAGATCTCAACAAAGCATGGCTGAAGGATGATTTTCCTTTTCCAAACATAGATATATTAGTATATTTGATAGTGGACCAAGAGATGCTCTCTCTTATGGATGGGTTTTTTGAATATAACCAAATCAAGATAGCACCCAAGGATCAACACAAGATGACATTCACTTGTCCTTAGAAAACCTTTTGTTGGAATGTTATATTAGTTGTCCTTAAGAATGCATGAGCAACCTACCAAAGGGTGATGACTACTATATTTCATGACATGTTCCATATCACCATGGAAGACTGCATAGATTATCTCTTGGTGAAATACTTAACAAGAAAATGACACCTGGATAATTTGGAACTCATATTTGACAAATTAGAAGAGTATCAATTATTCCTTAATCCTAAGAACTATGTTTTTGGTGTAACAAAAAGAAAACTATTGGGCTATATTGTGTCCTGAAGAGGCGTAGAGGTAGATCCCACAAAATTCAAGGCTATTATGAAAATCCCTTCTCCAAAAACATTGAAACGACTACATAGTTTGCAAGGAAAACTTCAATAAATCAGGAGATTCATAGCACAAATAGCTGATAAGTGCCATCCCTTTACACACTTTCTTCATAAAGATTTAGTCTTCAAGTGGGACAAAAAATGTGAACAATATTTCCAGTAGATCAAGGAATACTTGGCATCTCCTCTTATCTTGATGCCTCCTATATAGGATAAACCTATGATCTTATATATTAGCCACAGTAGCAGCTTTAGGAGCTTTGTTAGCATAACTTGATGAAAAAAACAAAGAAAGAGTGGTGTATTATATCAATCGCACCTTGGTTGGGTATGAGCTAAACTATACACCTATTGAGTGAGCTTGTTTAGCAATTATATTTTCATCCCAAAAGCTCAGACATTACATGTTGAACCAATAGATCAAGCTAATTTCAAAAGTCGACCCTTTGAAATATCTACTATCTAAAGCAACAATCATTGGTTGAATGGAAAAATGGGTCATGATTCTAAGTGAATTTGATATAGAATATGTGGACAGAAAATAAATTAAAGGACAAGTAATAGCAGACCAACTAGTAGAGGAACCCATTGATGATAGTATACCCAACATTGATCAGGAGTTGGTATCCTTGTGGCAACTTAAGTAAATTTTTGGAAACTATACTTTGATGGATCTCATACCCAACACAGATCAGGAGTTGGTATTCTCATTTTCATACCCCAAGGAGATAGTATACCTAAAGCATATAGTATTGTATTCCCTTGCACCAACAATATAGTGGAATATGAGGCACTTATCACTGGATTAAGAATGGTTGTTGAATGGAGAATCAAAGAGCTATAGGTTTATGGTGATTCACAGTTGGTCATAATTAGACAAGTGAACGAGGAGAAGACCTCTATGTATAGTTTGAAAACTAGAGATTCACACTTTCTTTTCCAAGAAGGATTGGGATGTTTCCAAGAAGGATTAGGAGGCACACGTTGCAAAATTAAAGGAAAAATATCAAGGTACATTTCCCTCATCTAGTTAAGGTGTATGTTTCTTTTGAAATTGTATAGACAATGCTTTATCTAAATGTACATGTGCAAAGTTAGTAGATAGTGTTGCGATATAATTTTGTATTTTTGGTGATGGATAATATAGTCAAGGGGAGCTATTGTCATATAGATATATCAGTAAGGAGGTGTAGTGTAGAGTCACTACCGTTTGCCATTGATATCAAAGGGGGATTGAAGAAGAGAAGTGTGTTGCCATCAATGACAAAGGGGGAGATTTTTGGCAACATGAGCATGATGATGTATGGTCTTTTCATTGATGGAAAATAATTGTAGAATTGATGGTATATCAATATGTATACAGTTTACAAAAGACCAAGTGTTTTTGAGAAATTGGCTAAATCCTAGACTAAGATAATGTATTTTTAATGTAACAAAGGAACAATTTTATGGTCCACATTATTTCACAGTGAATTATCTTATCATACAGTTTTGAGTTAATAATGGTATAAATTTAAGGTGTCCATATCCAATTTTTTAGGGTCTTATGTCTTCCATACCAAAATATATTAATGACAGAGTATTGAGCTAAGTAGTGACAAAGCTATAGTTGTAGAGTTTATGTTGGGATGCACCACATTCCACTACAAATGATCATTGTGCTTTGTGGATTTCTAAATTTTTTTGGAGATGTCAGATGTGTGTGCATTTTAAGTTTCAAGTGGTTTGGTGATCTGTGCATCAAGTTTTGGATGAACAATTGGTTCATTCAATTGTTGCTTTATCAGTTTGTTTGTGTTGTGTTGACCTAAGGGTTTTGGGGTCATGGAGAATTAATTTTTGTATAGAGAATATTAATTGGAGTATCTATAGGTCATGCCATCCTATTTTGGTGAAGAACATGCTTTTTATACTTCCAAAAGGTATGTATGTTGCATTTTTTAGCCGAAAGGCCTTAGGGTCACACATTTCATTCATTAGGTTGAGCTAGTTGATGGTTTGATAGTTTACAAAAGATATATATACATATATAGAGATGGAAAATTTAAGAGTAGATATGATTGTGTAGAAAGTGAAGAGTATAATGTGATAGTGGTAATCTTATGCATCAACATAAGAGTGATAGTGAATGATGAAGTGTGTAAAGTCAATTTTTTGAGAACAACAAGGAACTGTATCTTCAACACATAGTAGATGCATTGTAAACAATTCAAACTCTAGCAGTGAGCTATTTTTTATATACTTTATAATTCAAGAAGAAGTGATATTCCTTGGGTAGTGAGCCCTCCTATTTTTTGGAGAGTGAGTCATTAGGCTACGAGTCCTTTAAATTATGATCTATTGTAACCGATTATGAAATATAGTGAGTCAATCATCACCGTTGTTTTTCCCTTTCAAGGGTTTTCCACATAAAATATGGTGTTCTTCTGTGGTTTATGCTTTACTTGTTTCTTTCCATTTCGAAAAGTTTAATGTGATTCTTTATAATGCACTTTTTAGTTATTGAATTTTAGGAAATATTTATTCACCCCCCCTCTCAGTATTTCAAGTGTTTAACATTGTGGTAATTAAGAATAAATACTTTTATTTTATTTTTTATGGTTGCACATGTCCTTTGGTATTTTATCTAGCATATGTGATTACTTCTTGGAATTTTGGAGTTTATTTGTAATGACTCTAAATATTGTTTCCACTATCTCTAGATTTTTTCTTCATTATCTCCATATTTTGTCTTCATTAGATCTAGAGGTTGTCATCACTAGCTATGGAGATTGTATTTACTAACTCTAGAGATCCTTGTGTTACCTTATATAAAATGAATGTTAAAACTACTATTATTTCTAAAAAAGTGATAGCTTTCAATCCCACCAACTATCATTATTTTCAATGATTAAACTTTCACAATAAACCAAATTTATACTAGTATACACATTTTATATTTATTTGAATAGTTAATTATCTTTCACAAATATTAAATCCAAATGAAATTTTATGGAAACAAAAAGGAAATATAAGCTATTCGATAAATTTTGAATGAGGTGGTTGGAAACTCATCACATAGATCCTTTTGTATAGTTGTATTTCTTATATATGTGCATACTATTATCTCTTTTATTACACATTATTCCTACTATCCTATTATTCTTACCTTCATATAAACAATACTCTCCTTTCTTTTGATCTTTTCTTCTCCATACAAAAAATTATTAATTCTCTCTCAATAGAAAGCACCTTAGTCATGATTCTCCTTGTGTTATTAATTCTCTCTCAATAGAAAGCACCTTAGTCCATGATTCTCCTTGTTTTATTCAAATGCACCATCTCCTCCTACTTATTATATTGATGCACATGTTCCTAATCTATCTCATGGTTTTATTCCTCTTTTCCCTACTTGGGGATAACCTCATGATCACATTCTTGGGGGAAACATTTCTTTTCTTGCTCTCTCTTTCCACTATCTTGTATGAGCTATGTTCCCTTTCGATTTATTCCTTCCTCCTACTTTACTCCTTAAATATTATACATTATTTATCATTAAATTAAATGGGAGAGATACACTCTCATCTTCTACTTTCATGATCATGGCATATGTACTAGTGTCTAGTCCTTTTACCAAGTTTTATGGTTTTGGTAGTAGTCTTATGGTCCCTATACCCAGATTTAATAATTGTAGTACCATTGTGAAGGATACTAAATAACCATTCTTTCCTCTCCAATCACATATATAGGTGGTTCACTTATATCTATTTACATGATCCCTTATCAACTTCCACAACCTATAACTCTATGTGCTCATGCTCTAATCCTTCATGGATTCCTCATTCCTTTATTTTACTTGTTTCAATAAAAATTAAATGGTAAATTATAATTTTTTTATCTTTTTTCATGTTCATTTTGTTGCAAGGTGTGTGTCCTTGGTCTCCTTGTATTGTGTAGTGCAGTGCTTGGGTTCGTGACATGGTTTAACCACCTCCCATGGATTCATTAACTTTGGTGGTTGTATCGGGCAGTAACAGGTCAATTTTTTAGTGCAACAAAAACCATCTTTGCAACAATTGGTATCAGAGGCTAGGTTACAAGTTCAAACCCCTCGCTTGCGTTGGGGGGATTGTTGCAAGGTGTGTTCCCTTGGTGTCCTTGTGTTGTACAACATGACGCTTGGGTTCATGACATGGATTAACCACCTCCTATGGATTCATTAACTCTGGAAGTTGCATAAGGCATTAATAGGTCAATATTTTGGTGCAACAACAACCGTCTTTGCAACACATTCTTGGAAAATAGTAATTTCTTCTTATTTGCATGTATTACAAGTCTAAAGAAAATACTAGAGTGAAGGAAAGAGAAAAGAAGAAAAATAACATAGATATTATATACCCTTAGATGTATCCTCAAATTTTAGTATGATTATATATAGTATAATTACATTATCATTCTTTCTCAACTATTTCTAAAATTACTCTAAATTGGGGAAAAAATTAGTGTTAAAAATTATATAGTTTGCACTTTTTGTTCTTTTTTGTGTACCCATTTTGGTGTACATTCTCTTATTCATGTTTTGGAACCTATTTATCCTATTTATGAACCTTAAAACCTTTGAAATTTTTCATTCAAAATAAACTCTAGTCCCTTAACTTCTTTTCTCTTCCTTAACATTATTTATATATGTGTCCACTCATATAATAGAGAAATAACACTACTAATGATAGATACTAGCACAACCATGATGGTGTCCACCACCAAAAAATTGAATATTAAGCACCAAAATATGTTCTTTTTCTTTTCCATGCTTTTAATTGGATGTTTCACCAATTGATCTTTATAAAAATATAATAAATCCTTAATTTAAACTCCCTCTCAAGCTCTTTTGATTATTTTTCTTATTACTAAGATTATCATTCTCCTAGGATTATTCTCCTATAATTATTGATATTTCTCCACCATAACTTCTATGATATTGTTCCTTCATTGGTAAAGCTTTTCAAAAACCTATAAAGTCCTCCCATTTTATTATCATGGCACATTTTTTAAACTATTTACTATTTTCTTTCACTCATATAAATCACAACACATAATTTATCTATCCTTAGCATTATTTCTTCCCACACTTCCTTGAGCACCCACCACCAAAATACTATCATCACCATAAAGTTTCTCACACTTTAATATTATTGTTACTTCAAGGATAAAACAATTCATCCAAGGTACTAACTAAGGTATTATCCATATATCATTTAAAAACATATTTCACCTTCCTCTTAGGTTTAAATACAAATACAAAAATAAATAAAAATTAGATCTAACATATTCAAGAACTGTGAGAACCAAAAATACTTGGTGACCATCCTTTGATATTTTTAGGTCTTTATGAGTTCAAGGTTAGTGGATTTAGTTGTAGGGTTAAATATTTCACAAGATACTTTATAACTAGAGGACATGAGCATTATCATAATTTCATTAGTGTGACCTAAATGTCACAATCCTAACCCCTAGTTTAGAGTTATCTAATATATTTTTGGGATCTATTTTTAATTTTTAGCATATGCTATCTATTTTTAATATATTTTACCAAAAATTAAGCCAAGGATTCACTTTACTCTTTTCTCTCTCTCTATATTAGTTAATTTTTATTTAATTAATGTATAGATCTTAATAATTCATATTTTATATTGTAAATCTAGGTATAAAACTACACACTAGAAAATAAGGTAACTAACCTCCTATCACTAGAGAGTTTACTATTTTCATTTACATTTTTTTGTTAACCAGACCCTCCAACACTTCCAATCTTCTTGCAACATACTTTGACTGACCCATTCTCCTATTTTTCTGATTCAACATATAAAAAATCATTTCTACCTACATTTCCCTCTTCACAACACTTAGTTATAATATTTAAACACCCTATTTTCCCTTTTTCCTCTCCCTAACACTCATTTTAATATTGGCACCGCCTAAACTAATATTGCCAATATTTATTCTTTACTTTCTCTTGATTACTTTTCCTTCCAACCCACCCTTGGATTTCAATTTCCTTTACCATGGCTTCTCCCTTTTCCCTCACTTCTCTCTAAAAAAAATCCTTGATCCTCACTTTTTTGTAAGCTCTTCTACACCCATCCATAGTTTCTTAAAAACATACTTTCCTTATTTTCCTTACATGTACCCTCTCACACATTACCAAATCTTCACCCAATTTATTACCACCTATCATCATGATCTCAATGCACTTATGTCCTTCCATTTCCTCCATTTCAAGACTACTTTTTGTATACATCCCTCTTTTGCATCCAATTCTTCTACACCCTCTCCCCCCTCTTCCACTTGCATCACATATTCAATATTTATTGATGTTGATATTTCTCTTCCCACTCCCCTTCCTTCTCTAGGAATATTCTTACAATGAATGTATCCTTCAAGGTATGTTGAGGACCTATCATATTACCTTCCTAAACTTGATGATCCCCTTCTTATGTCTATTTATCCTTTATTAACAAAAGGATTTTATAATTTTACTAATAATTTATCTTTGTATGCCTTTAGTATCCATAGTGATGATGACAATAACATCCGTTATTATTATTTTATCCTTAATCCTCCCATCCTATCACTTCCACTAAATTGCATATCACACCTTATTCTTATCATTCTCATGATGATACTCTTTATTCTACTACTAATCCTTACTCATTCAATAAAAATATTTATCTTGGAGTTGGATCAAAATATCTAAATTAAACTTCCTCATACATCAATGAGTATAAAGTTATTATTCACGACTTTTAAACTCCCACTCTAATATTTACCCATATTCCTTTAGCCAACTATATCAATCCCCTTCTCCTCATATTACCAATTCTCCTTCAATGCATCCCCTCTCATAAGGGGAATATTTAACCATATTATGAATTACCTCTCCCATATTCTCCTCCTACTAGGTGATCCCACAATACTAGTTTACAATTTTTGGCCAAACTAGACACTGAAATAATTTTTTCTAACTAAATCTTCACTTTCAGAAACCTATAGCGGCTAAACCGTAAGGAATTTGAAGATGATGCAAACTAGTGATTTCTAATATTTTTTTCTGTAGATTCTAAATATGTTTTTTTCAAAAAATTTGGAATCAGATTGCACTTGTTTTTCCATCTCCTTTGAAAACTATTTTTTTTTCAGTAAACACCATTTTTAAGGAGTGACGCTCACCATATACAACATAACTTTTTTTCCATGAAGGATAGAATTCTTTTATTTATTTATTTATTTAGATTTGTAACTATGATATCTAGTGCTTCCAATTGGTTTCATAGTGTTTTATTGTATATTTTTTCCTTAATCAAGTTTCAAAGTCAAACCAATTACAATTCAGGCATAGGCGAACCGTATACAACGCAAATTTTTTTGTATGTATCGATTTTTTTTTTGTTGGATCAAGGACTTCAATATCTAGTGCACTCATATTTTCAATTTTTTTTTTGATAATCTACTATTTTTCCACATGTGCAGAATATAGAGTTTGATTTTTGGTGAAAAACCTATGTTTGATAAAACTAAAAAAATAAATACATAATAAAACTAAAACATGTTAAAATTATATTCGTTGGATAGCTCGTTTCAAGGACTACCATTATCCAGTTGGGTTTGTGAATTATCCTCCATTTTCATCCTCAACTCGAGCTTTGAAGGGAAAAATTCTGGACATTTTTGGTACCATAGGGGGAGAAGAGGGGAAAATGGGTGTTTGAGAGAACCACTGTTCACTCAAACCACCCAAAAGTTGTTCGATTGAATGGGGGTTCAATCGAACCAATTCAAAATAATGTAAAAAAAGATCGACGGGTTGGTTCGAGCAGACTCTTAGCCAACATCCACTTGAACCCCCCACCGATGAATCCATTTTAATTTTAATTTTTTCTCCATGTTTGCAATAGTGTTATTTTATAATATATAATATTAATAATATACTTTTTAATCTCTATAATATATAATATATCTATATAATAGTTATTAATAATATAAATCATATATATTATTAATAATTATAAATAATATACTATAGACATATACATTATAAATAATTACAATAAATTTTATAATATCAATATACTTTTGAATTAAATACATTAAAAGCCGGTATTGGCATGGTGTGATGGTTTATAGGTGGCACTATTGTTCTTGCCACCAAGGTTCAAACCCTATTGGGGTGGTATTGTTGAATGGTTGTATTCCGGTTCATAGCTCCGGTCAAAAGCGTTTACCCCTTGAATAAAAAAAAATTAAATACATTAAAAAATATTTTGTGTAAATAAATATAAAATTATAAATAATCAAAATTTAAAATAAAAATAATAATATATTATAATTTATAAAAAGAAAATATTTAGTTTAAATATAAAATGCTTAGTTTAAATAGAGATAGAGAGATATATGGGAAGAGAAAGGGAGAGAGAGGTAGAGATAGAGAGATAGATAGGGGATAGGGAGGGAGTGAGGGAGGGAGAGATAGATAGAAGGGGGAGATAGAGAGAGGGAGAGAAAGGGAGAGAAATAGGTAGAGGAGAGGTAGAGAAGAGAGGGAGAGAGGGAGAGAGATAGGTCGAAGAGGAAGAGAGAGAAGAGGGGGAAAGAGGGGGAGAGAGGGAGAGAGATAGGTAGAAGAGGGAGAGAAAGAAGAGGGGGGAGGGAGGGAGAGAGAGAATAATATGGGGGAGAGAGGTAGAGATAGCTATATATATAGAGGGAGAGGGAGAGACATAGAAAGGGAGGGATAGTTAGAGGGGGAAGAGCAAGAGAGAGAGGGGTAAGGAGATAGAGATAGATAGGAAGATAGAGATAGATATGGAGATGGAGAAGGAGAAGGAGAGGGATAGTGAGAGGAGAGAAGGAGAGGGGGAGATAAAGAGAGAGAGGAGAGAAGGATATATAGAGATGGGAAATAAATATATAGAGAGGGCTAGGTAGGGATAGAAAGAGGGAGAGATAGAGGGGGGAAGAGCAAGAGAGAGAGAGGGGTAAGGAGATAGAGATAGGTATGGAGATGGAGAAGGAGAAGGAGAGGGATATGGAGAGAAGGATAGGGAGAGATAAAGAGAGAGAGGAGAGAAGGATATATAGAGATGGAAGAGATAAATATATAGAGAGGGATAGAGAGGGAGATAAATGGATGGATAGAGAGTGATTGAAATAAAAAATTTGAATCAAGAAGATAATTAGGATCCATTACCAATAGGATCATGTTATGTTTTCTATAAGGAGAGAGGGAGGGAGAGAGGGAGAGAGAGTGGGAGAGAGTTAGAGGGAGTGAGAGAGAGAGAGACCTGAGAGAGGGAGAGGGGGTAGGAGGGAGATACTTGAGAGAGAGAGAGGGAGTGGGAGAGAGATAGAGGATATAAGGTTAAGAGTAGAGGGTAGAGGGTTTAAGGGTTTAGGGTTTAAGGGTTAAGGGTTTAGGGTAGAGGGTATATGGTTTAAAGGTGTAAGGGTAGAGGGTAGAGGATAAAGGGTTTTAGGGTTTAAGGGTTAAGGGTAGAGGGTAGAGGGTTTAAGGGTTTAAGGGATAAGGGTAGAGGGTTAAGGGTAGAGGGAAGAGAGATAGAAGGAGTGTGTGAGAGAGAGAGACTTGAGAGAGGGAGAGGGGGTAGGAGGGAGAGACTTGAGAGAGAGATAGAGGGTAGAGGGTTAAGAATAGAGGCTACAAGGGTTTAGGGTTTAAGGGTTAAGGGTTTAGGGTTTAGGGTAGAGGAGAGAGAGCCTGAGAGAGGGTAGGAGGGAGAGACTTGAGAGAGAGAGAGGGAGGGAGTGGGAGAGAGATAGAGAGTAGAGGGTTTAGGATTTAGGGTTTAGGGTTGAGGGTTGAAGGTTTAGGGTTGAGGGTATAGGTTTGAGGGATTAGGGTTGAGGATCCAATGTATAGGGTAGAGGGTATAGGGTTGAGGGATTATGGTAGAGGGTAGAAGGTGTTGGCTTGAGTGTTGAGGGTTTAAGGGTTTATGGTTGAGAGTTTAAGGGTTTAGGGTTTAAGGGTAGTGGGGAGAGAGGGAGAGGGGGTAGGAGGGAGAGACTTGAGAGAGAGAGAGGGAGCGAGTGGGAGAGACATAAAAGGTAGAGGGTATAAGTTTTAAGGGTTGGTGGTTGATGTAGAAGTTGAAAAACCAACTTCACAGTCCTCAAGAACACCTGCAAGCAATCACCTATCACATGCATAGATATTTAGAACAAGAAATGAAAAATATTCTGTAAACTCTCAGAGCCAAATGTGTGCAAGCAAAAATTAGAATTATTGATTATTGAGAATAATGTCTTACAAATAATACAAAAGCCTTTGAAAAGACAATGATGCAATAAAGCAGGAAAAATCAACCCTAATCTTATCTTGAGCAAAAAGACAGCTCAATAAGATAAGATAAGAATTAAAATATAATTATCCTAGGGAATAAATAATTACCTAAGTAAACTTATCCTAAAGTGTAATTAAATAATTAATTACACCAATACCCCCCCATAAGTGCAAATTAGGGAGAAGCAAATTATTATGAAAATATGAGTCCCGACAACAAGGTCTGATCAGGTACTCATGTACAAATGCAAGGAAAACTAAATCAAACGGGGTAAAGGAGAAAACCACATGGGAACAAAACTCCTCCCCAAAATAGAATGCAATAAACTACCTAAGTGATGAAAAATGGAGGACTCCATAAGACCCCCCAAGGACACCATTCATCACAAAGATACATGAAAGAATCCCCCCATAAGAGAGGAAGAAAGAGACCAAAGATCCCCCCCAGAATGAAGTAACTCCAAAAGAAGTGAAGAAACTGCATCTCCAGAAAGAAGTGAGAGGGAAGAGGTCGAATGAAAGAAATCTCTGAAGGTGGAATAGGTGCAGCCCAAGATGTCTCCATAGAAGCAGGTGTGACCTCAACAAATGAAGAAGCTGAAGTAGGTGAAGACTCAATAGAAACCTCCAAAGATGTATGATCAACTGGATCCTGCTGCACTGAAACAAAAGAAGCAACAGGAGGAGGAGGAGATGGAGCAGAAGGCTCGAGAACAAGATCCAAAGTGAGAACAACAATGTTCAAGAAGCCAAATCTCTCCTCTGAATGATGATGCACACGCGAAGTGTGAGGAATAGCTGTAGGAACAGAAGCACCACCAATAGCAAAATCAGTGAAGGAATACAACCGAGAGGAGTGATCCACTATCCCAGTAGCAATGACTGCTCTACTCTACAAGTCTTTGATGATAACCGAATTAGGTGTGAACTCCACAGATCTCCCATTGCCCCCATGTGTTATCTAATAGATGGAAAGAAGGTTATGTGTCAAGTGAGGGACACACAAGACATCCTGAAAGGAGTGGTCCCCAAAAGTAATAGACCCCTTCCTTGTAACACTCATGTAAGTGTTGTTTCCCATCAAAATGGGAGACATAGTGCAAGGCTCAAAGGAAGTGAACATAGACTACAAAGATGCCATATGATGAGATGCTCCTGAATCTAGAAGCCATCTCCCTGATCCAATACCTGAAGAAGCACAAAGAGCATGTCCCTTCATATCTGATGAAGTATGTAAACCAGTTGTGCCTGTGTTATGTTGCTCTAAAGAAGAAGAATGAGGAGAAGAAGATGATGCAGACATCCTAGAAGGCAAATCAATCTGATGTTTCTGAAGAAGATGTTTCAACTCATCAATGTCCTTCTTGTAACAATTATGTTGTGCATGTCCTTCCCTCTTGCAATATGCACATGTAGACTTCTCCTTCCTAAATGATTTCCCCTTAGAAGAGGAGGATGAATATGAGGACTCCTTTTGTTGCTCATGAGGTTCAGAATCCTTTTGTTTATGTTCCTTGCCTTTGCCTGTAGAAGCCTTCTGATCTATGGGCTCCTGTGATGCAATAAGTGCCTGTGAAGAGGAAGAAGGTTTCACCGTACCCATGCTAGCTAACTTAGCTTGCTCTCGAGTGAGAGATGAAGCAAAGTCATCAAGAGAGGGCATAGTGAATCTCGTACCAAGTGCATCCCTAGTGGCATAAAAGGTAGAAACAAAAATTGAATAATCAGGTCCAAGCTTAGAAAGGATGGACAATACCAACTGAGAGTCTTCTTTCTGAACACCACACTGTGACAACTGTAATCTAAGAGACTTGAGTTTGGTGAAAAACTCCTGGATGTCAAAATCCCTAGGATTTAAGCCAATAAGCTCATTCTCTAACTGAAAACCTCTCATAGTATCCTGCTTCCCAAACAAGGACTCTAAAGTATCCCATATCTCATTTGGTGTAGTGCAAGATTCAATGTGGAAAAGGAGGTAAGATGAAATAGACAGACATAATGTGCCATAAGCTTCATCACACCTATTAAACCATTTTCGCTTTTCAGTAGCACCTGTAGGTTCAATTTTTGTACCCATGGTTACCCTATACAACCCTTTATGTTTCAAGTGAATCTCCATTTGTTTTTTTCAACCAAAATAGTTGAATGGAGTAAGGGGTGCAATGTTGTGTAAATCCATGATAGAAAACAATAGTAATATACTCTCAAATAAAAAAATTCCTCTTGGATCTCAAAAAAGCCTCCTGATTGCACGTTTCCCAAGAAAATAATTGAAAAGGTAAAGGCTGAGATCGAACAAAAATATCAGATACCTGGTAAAAAATTGGAAAAAACAGGTCTGAGATCTGTGTAGAGCACTGAACTAGCTTTCCAACGCCTATTCATTTTCGAAAAACGGAGCCAGGACGCAAAAGTTACGCCTCCCAGAGTGAAAACAAAAAATTCTGGCTTTGACAGGCGAAAAAGACATCAAAATAGAAAAATCAGAAAAAAATACCAGCACCATTGGAACGGCGTCGGAAGCAGCTTTCCGACGATATCTCGTTTTCGAAAAACGGAGACCATATGCTCAAGATATGACCATTTTACTAAATATGCTCATTTAGGCTTTAAACCAAAATTTTTATTAATTTAAAGATGAAAAAATTAATAAAATATTTAGCTGAACCTTCATGCACAAAAATCTAGGTAGCACAGAAATCAAAATGGCACAGAAATCAATGCGGCCGTACGGATCCGTACAGATTTTTTTTGCAACTGTTTTAAAATTTTCCAAAAACACTAAAAAATTAATTTTCAGCAAACCCTATCATATTTTATATGAAAATAGGGGTTTTTGGGCCTTTTGAGCGTATCTATGAGGTCCGTTTTGCACTAGCATGCACTGTTTGAGAGATAAAAGTCGAAATTTCTTAAAAAATGATGAAAAACCCTGCTGATCTGACAAAAAAATACTAGAATAAAACCCTTGCACATAAAAAGATGCTGTGAGAGAATATCTTCAAAACATGAATAGGCAGCAACAGATCTGGAGCTCTGATACCATGTAGAAGTTGAAAAACCAACTTCACAGTCCCCAAGAACACCTGCAAACAATCATCTATCACATGCACAGATATTCAAAACAAGAAATGAAAAATGCTCTGTAAACTCTCAGAGCCAAATGTGTGCAAGCAAAAATCAGAATTATTGATTATTGAGAATAATGTTTTACAAATAATACAAAAGCCTTCGAAAAGACAATGATGCAATAAAGCAGGAAAAATCAACCCTAATCTTATCTTGAGCAAAAAGACAACTCAATAAGATAAGATAAGAATTAAAAGATAATTATTCTAGGAAATAAATAATTACCTAAGTAAACTTATCCTAAAATGTAATTAAATAATTAATTACACCAATAGTTGATGGTTTAAGGTTGAGGGTAGAGGGTTTAGGGTATAGGTTTAAGGGATTAGGGTTGAGGGTCTAATGTATAGGGTAGAGGGTATAGGGTTGAGGGATTAGGGTAGAGGGTAGAGGGTATTGGGTTGATGGTAAATGGTTTAAGGGTTGAGGGTTGAGAGTTTAAGGGTTTATGGTTTAATGGTTAAGGATTTAGGGTAGAGGGTATTATTGATGGGTGTTTTTGTAATTCTCAACATAGGTAATGCATAAGTGCATCACCTCTCTTGAAAGATAGAAAATTGCAAATGAGTCACAAGTCACTACCCCAAGGTCTCTTAGGTGTCAGGTCATGACTTGCTTGGAATATCTTAGTTGGTTCATGTGATTTTCTAGTAATCATAGGGTAGCCTTACGTATGTTAAGTTGGGGGGAGATTGTTCCTCAAATGGAGATTTCAAGATGTTGAAATTGATGTGCAATTGCTGCAAGTTCAAAACAATAGTCTAAAACTCTGCTTTTATGCTTGAACTTTTCCTAAATTACTATTTGAAAGAAAGTTCAAAAGGGAAGGGGAAGGAGAAAATTCCTAGACCTGCAACTACCCATGAACAGTGATAATGGAGGATGCTATAGTGGACAACCTTCCTGAAACTAAGTTCCACCTAACCAAATCAATTAACAATATCATGAAACTAGTGCTATCTTCTAAGGTCTATAGATTTTCAACTGTTCATTCAACATAAAGCATGAATAAAAAATGAAATTTGAGTGCAGTAATAAATCTATGTTCAGACTAGCTTTACACTACTATTTATCATAAACAAACAAAAAAAAGCATGAATAAGGAAGGGCATCAACACAACAATATTCTTCAACATCAATCAACAACATTTACTAATCTACTAAAGCATGTAAAAATACATAGAAAAATAAACTAAATCTACTCAAATCTATCAACTGTGAGGAGATGAATGATGAAACATGAAGGAAACTCAAGAATCCACCCAAAAGCAATGAATTTCTATTAGAATTTCAATAGCATGTCTTTACAACAACTCAAATCTCTCTTTGTAAATGAGAGGAGACCCCATATTTATAGTTTTCAAAATGAAAGATGAATGGCCAAGATTTAATCTCATTGTGTGGCCAAGATTCACTACAAATTAGGGTTTCACCTACCCCCAATATTTTACAATTTAAAATTACATTTCTTTTCTTTTTCCTATTTTGTCCTCTAGTGGCTTGTCACTATAACACTTTTGTATTCTAGTTGATTTCTCTTTTGCTATAGCTACACAATGAGAAACTCATCATCAATAATAGGATTTCCTTCATTCTTCTTAACAGTGGCGTACCCAAAAAAATTTCCTATTAGCGCCTGAATTTTGTTCCATTCTAGGATGTCCGATTGGAGCACTTGGAAGGTCAATTTTTTGGACCTATTAGTTATCAACTCCCAATTCTTTGTACACTTCGGTGTGTTCTTGATTACCTATTTTGATTGGGCGAAGGCTCAGGAAACAAAATCCATAAAATACATTGTTAGTGAGTTCGTAGCCCCTTTCTCCATCTTCTTATGGAAATACAACCTTATTTTCTTGGGGTCCAGCTCGACGGTAGGCATGTTGCAATCCGTCATGAGCTTCAAATATTCTTCACAATCCACCTTGTGTTCTTTGATGCACTCCAGGTCGAGTTCTACTTCATGGAGCACCCGCTCCAAGACTTCTCTTATGTGGTCTAGGTGCATTTTTCATGTTTCAACCAACTAATGGTCATCCTTTGTCAAGGACAACTCCTTCTCCCAAGTCTTCTCAGGAATCTTGAGGATAGCCTCGAGGTTAGGATATGTAATCCTATACAATTCTGGGAAGTCACTACAAAATTTCTTTGTTCTTTCGAGCTGCTTTTGCACTTCTTGAAACTTATTGGTTGTTCAAACGACGTGACCAATTCCCATTTCACCATTGTAGATTACCCGAAGGAACCATTCTTCAGTGCCCTTGGTCTAGTTCTTTCTCTCTAATTTTATTATGTGCTCCTTGGAAAGCAACAGCAGTGGGGCCGATGAATTCATTGGTAGCTCCTTAGTAGAAGACCACTATTGAATGTAGGCGGTGAGGTCCACCACTTGTGCCTTCAACTCCTCCTTGGAGGATTGATCCTTGTTCATCTAATGAACAATCATGGTGGTGGATCCCTAGAGATGATCAATCTTTTTCTCTCTTGTAGTTGTACCCATGTTAATGGTGGATATATTATAGCTAA
This sequence comes from Sequoia sempervirens, assembly GCA_007258455.2. Classification (NCBI taxonomy): domain Eukaryota; kingdom Viridiplantae; phylum Streptophyta; class Pinopsida; order Cupressales; family Cupressaceae; genus Sequoia; species Sequoia sempervirens. The sequence goes on from VDFB02058242.1 coordinate 232,663,579, forward strand.
CTCCTCCCTTGTCCATTACTAGAGTAGCAATTTGTATTGTCCTCAATCCTAATGCATCCATCGTGATGTGGGATCGAACCCTCAACTTCTTTTATTTCTTTTCTCCTATTTGAGCTTATGCTAGGATAGCTTCTATCCTTTCCTTGGGATCCATGAGAGAATAGGTCTTCTTCTATAGCTTCTTTTCAAGCCACTTAGGAGTATGAGATCCATCTTTTGGTGATTCATGATCACCTTTCTCTCTTTGAGCATGTCAGATTTCCCTTTCCTCATGGTCTAAGACTTATTGCTTTGTTTTCTCTTCTTCTTCTTCATCTGAGTCCTAGATGAATATAGTATTTTATTCTTATGACCCAGTAGTAGCTATATTTTCTTTAGGGCTATCTTCCCCTTCAAATGCTCTTTCTTCTTCTTGCCTGAGCTCTGTATGGTGTTTTTCCTCAGGGCTCTTTTTGTTTTAGCATCTTCTTCAGGCTTGTTTTCTTCTTCAACTTTGGCTTCATCTTGTTTAGATTTTCCTCTTCCTTCTCAAGGGGTATTTCTTCTTGTCGATCAGGGCTTTCATCTTGTCCCTTTGTCAGAGGCTTTGTAAATACTTCCATGTCTTTATCTATTTCTTTCTTTTCCTCAGAATATTTTTCTTCAACTTCCTCTTCGATGTCTTTGTGTTGTTTGGACAAATCTTCCTTGAGTTCTTAGGCAGAGGACTCTACTATGTACTTGGCACTAGCGTCTTCAACATATTCCTCTCATAATTGTGACCTTTCTTCTTCATATACCACCTCATCAATGACTATCTTCTGATGTTATGGATGTTCATGGTAGTCATCCCTAAAGGGATCTTTAGGTTCATCATCTCCATCTTTAACTGCCTCCCTCTATTGTCTCTCTAGCTCTTCTGAGATCTACATGGTTTCTTCCATCTTGGGTGGTTTCGTCAGAGGAGGGATAGGGAGACCAACAATGGCTTGAGCCATAGCAGCCTATACTGTGAGGTTCATCAATACCCTAGAGAGCTCCATAGGTATATTTTTCATATGTTGGGAAAATGCCTTTGGAAGAGTGAGAGTAGGCATTGTCGTTGTGGAGGCTAGAGTAACTGTAGTTGATGGAGACATTGAGGAGGATGCGAGTGGGGAGGTTGTGGTAGAGGAAGAATCCCTCACCATAATTGGAGTAGTCGGCGAAGTGGAGGCAAGGTGAACTGAGATGTCCACTGCAGGTGGAGAGGAGACATGTAGTGCATGAGATGCTGGGGGAGGAGTAATAGTAGTGGTAGTGATGGTGGTAGCAAGAGTAGAGGTGGCAGGTAGTGACTTAGGTTGCTTGACCTCTTCTTCCTCTCCTTCATATAGTGGATCCTTTTGGATTGTGGGCATTTTAGAGAATCTTCCTGACTTCCTTGCCTTCTATGAGGTATCTCCCTCTAAGGCCTTCCTTGAATACACCTTATGCTTCAGCTAGAACTCAGTTATCTCTTTTATTTTCCTTGACCTGGTGGCCGAAGGAGATTTTGGAGCCTCTTCAGTTGGGGTAGCAATAGTCCCACTGTCTGTTTCACTATTGAGCTAGTCTTCAAGCTCGCCGTAGGTTAGAGTGACTCCCTGGAGTTTTAACTGAGCAACCTATGCATGAATCCACTGCCTTGTTATGTGATCTACTAGCTTAGTCAGGATATCGAGGTCATTGACCTATTATTCATTCCAATCTATTAAGGGTAATGATAGGTTGGCGACAACATCAAACCTCAGATCTATGACAGTGTTCTCATCTTCTACAATCTTATCTGACACTAGGAATAGTTTGACTGTCTTGACAAAGTAAGTAGTCATACGCATATAGTGTCTCATGCGTACCTCCTTGTCATCTCAGTAATTAGCCCAAAAATATTCAACATTGTGCAAGTGGGCATACTCCCATCCAAAAAAATTCTTCAACTTGTCGTACGGGTCCATCCTTGGCCAAGTAGTGTGGAGCCCTAGATTGTAATAGGTGATCTCCTTCTCCGAATATTCAACACATTAGGCAGCCAAGAGGGAATACATTCCCTGCCCGAATGTGAGGGGATATGGTAGTGTTGCTCAGTGTTTACCATTGAGAAGAGTATGTGCATTTTGCAGCTATCTTGAGACTTCTAGTAGGATTAGTCAGTCGTTTGGATGCCTAGGCAACTTGTATGGCATTTTAGTGAAGCCCTCTATTCGAATGTAGGTGAATTTGGTGAACTGTATGAATAGAAATCCAAACCTATGAATAAATGCATGGGAACTATGCGTGACTCTTCTCTCAAAGTCCCCTTCAAGAAGTCTAATAATGTGCTCGATAAAGACATCGTTCACTTTGCAGTAATCCTTCTTGAAATTTTGGTATTGGAGTTGTGGATGCCTATCATACACCTTTAGTTATCTCCTTGGAGTTGTTCTTTGTGCAAAAAATAATGCCCTATATGGAAATGGATCAGCCAACAGATAGACAAAATAGGAGGTCATATAAAATTGGGACGTCTTCTTGACCGCTAGGAACTGCTCATGCAAGTTGTTGCTGATCATTCTAGCCTAGCGAAATTTGGTTTTTCCTCAGATGATCTCCTCTATGAAGTAAAACATCCAATCTTGTAATTAGGCCGTAGTTGGGATTCCCATGACTCTACTTAGAAAGGTTACCAAGTCATTGTAGTCTTCATAAAAATCACTTCTGAACAATTCTTGGGGCACCTTGTTTGTGTTGCCGCTCTTCTCCTTTAACTAGTATTGGTTAATCAAATTTTTGCATTTTAGAGGGTCATCCTTCCATGTACTTTCTGCATATTCCTTCGTCGTTTCCTCCATAGGGTCAAAGGTGGGGATGTGGAACGTTTTCCATATGGACCTAGCAGACAAGTGAACCAACACTTTTCCATCATGGTCAAAAATCTTTCTACTTTTCTCTTGATAGGCCTCTCTGCAATCGATTACCAATTGTAGAGCTGCAAGAGCTGGCAAGAAACTGACTACCTTATCTAAAACACTCTTTCTAATTTTCTTTGTGTTTTTCGTAGTGGGGTTGGCAATGAACCTCTGTTTGAATTCATCTATGTTAATCTATCCAAGGTTGGCGTCTGTAACCATGTCCCATTTGGTAGTGATCTTTGAGGTGACCTCTATTCCCTAGGACTAATACTTCATTTGATCTTTGTCTTCTTTTCCTCTCCAAACCTTGGTATTCTTCTTCCCCTTTTCTTTCTCTGCAGACACCCCAGATGGTCCTATGGCTAATTCCATAAATCCTGCAAGCAAAGCCACAATAAGAATTTTCATACATAAAATGAGGGGAGCGTTAGCAAAATCATGTAAAACAACTATTAGATCAAGTAATTCATCTTTCAAAGATCATAACATTCATCAAAAATCATCATTTTCCATTCATTTGGGGGAGATGGAGCAATGCGGGGCCAGGGATGCGGGTTTTCCTGAGCTGGCAGCCATTTTGGAGAAGGCATTAGGGGGATGGTGAAGAGGGCACGACAACCCACATGCAACCACCCGCACTAAGATCTTTGTACTATTATTGGGGCCCACCAACATGCTAAGGTGTTTAAACATGTGGGTTCATCACTCATGAAGTACCGAAGGTGCTTGTTCACTTACTTCTCATGTGAGTCAAGAGGGTGCAGATGCAGGAAATGTCTCAGCCATTTGGAGCTCCACTATTAGGAATGACACTGGCAATGCAAAAACTTGCAAAAAAAATACTGCATTGTGGGACCCGCAAGTAGGAAGGGCAGCGTCATTTTAGCCTCAAATTTTAAGTCTTTTAGAATGGTGCAAGCAGGAGCCTGCGGGATACCATTAGGTGGTAGTTGTTTGGAGATGGCAGAGATGGGATGGCCGTCCACACTGTCAAGCCCACACAAAGCACCAACATGCAATATTTACTCGAGGAGAGTCAAACAACCATGGAGGGATCAGACCCCGCAATGTGGGAGGTAGATCAGGCTTAGATATTTGGAAATGGAGGTCGAAGGTCGGCAACACATAGAGGGCTGCCCCCAATAGAGTGCTCGCTCCGAACCTTTATTTACCAATTTTTCATGTGAAGGAAACCAGGGGGAGATGGGAAGCATAGAGCCCGCAAAGCGGATGGGAAAGAGTAGTCAGCTATTTAGAAATGACAAAGAGCATGGGGCGGCCCGTAGATGGACCCCCGCAGTACTCCACATGCAAGGAAGTCTAGCCTTAGGAAAATTTCGGGCGATTACGGTGGCGACATGAGAAGTGGGGTCTGCGAGATAGAAAGAAGGATTGGCTTGGCCACTAATGAAGGTGTTAGAAATGACAACAATGAGGATGAGCAAATCTGCTAAGAATGACCCACAAATAGGTTCAAATGTTTCATGACTTGGGCAGATTTGAGGCTAGTGGGACCTGTAGGCTAGAGGGCATGCACAAGATGGCCATTCCAAAATGATGAAAAATGATGAGTCACCCACATGTGGAAGTCTACAAGAGCAGACCCACAAGGGCCTAGGGATGTGTTTTACTTAGTTTCATTTTTGTCCCAATGATGCACAACAAAAAGGGAGCGTTCGTCCGCATGCGTGGACCCGCCAAGAGCAAAAGCCTCAGGTCTTTCAGTTAAAGTCTAGATGGCAAAGGGAGGATTGTAGGCTGCAAGGGCATGAGCACCCTAGTTCAAGAATGGATAACACAAAGGCAAGTTCCACGTGGCTCTAACTAGCTATTTTTTGAAAGGTTTTTAAATTTCAAAATATGGGTTTTGTGTGGGGCTTCACTCTTGACTCGTTGCTTGAGGATTTTAATTAGTTTCCTTCTTAATATTTTAAAATTTGTAAAGAAAATGAATTGGAGCATGCATGGGTAGGGTGACGGTGAACTCACCTAGCAGACCCAATGTAATGTGATGAGGAAGGAACTTGAATTCATCCTTGAAGTGATGTAGGCCTTGAGACGGTGAAGGCTAGAAGCACTCTGAAAAGTTTTTATTAGGAATTTCAGTGAAAATGACATGTTAACTTGGGTATTTATAGGATTTTAGTCATTAATTACCAACATTTAATATATGTACGGTAGCCAACGTGGTTGGTGAGCGTGGTTTTAAAAATGGTTGGCAATGGGAAGGTCGAACCTCGAGATGCGGGCGACTGTCAAGTAATTTCCATTTGGAAAACTGTTGAAGGGAGTGGTGATGGAGGATATAGAGCCTGCTACACAAGTGGACACCCCATCTCAGATGCCATGGAAATAGCGAAGGTAGAACAAAATCCCCCCAACAGTGGACTGCATGGGTGGACCCGCAAAAGATAAAGGACGCTAGTTTTAAGGACTTAAGGAAAACTACTAGAGGAACATCGCAAAGGAAAAAGACTTGAAAATTTCAAGGGTGGTGAAACTTAGTCAATTCAAGAAGGTAGCTTTAAGACTTCTTGACCACTCAGGACCCAAAATAGGGGGCATGGAAAATGAGATGAAGGAAAAAGTTACCCAACGGAAGCAAAAAAAAGAGGGTTCCCATTCTGAATGGGGCGTGTGTACTATAGGCACAAAAAATGGAAACTTTCCTGGGAGAACACTCCTGAGTGTTCAAAGGATAAAGACTCATTTTGAACCCAGAATCTCTAGTTTCACAGACTAGGGGCTGGTTTCCATAAGGGAACTGAAGAACTTGAAGGAGAACAAGATCCTTAACTAAATTAGATCACAAAAAACATCTCATAAATGTGTGTATGGTGTGTTCATTCCATTTCCTTAGAAACTATGACAGATGACCATTAATCAAGTAAAGCAAGCTACATAAGTCATCTAACCCCAAAAGTAACCTAGACATTGCTTCGCTTCTAGTTAGGTATACATAGCCCCGACAGAGTTATTGTTGTGACCCCACGAACATTGCTCTACTACTAGCCAGGCGTCCATAGCCCCGATAGAGTTGTTCGTACACCCTCACAATTGCTTTATTTTAATTACTTTCTTTCTTTTCTTTTCAGAGATTATCTTTTAGTGCCCTTTCTTTTTTTCAATTGTGTAAGCATCGAAGCTTACTATGGGTTTGGAATCACAGTGGTCATTGGAGCAAACTTAAGATTTTTCACTTTCCAGGCCTTTATAATGGTCATTATATAGCTCTTCAGAAACAATTTAGTGTGTGTTTTGTGTGTGATCTAAGATGATTGTGAAAGGATTCAACCAAGGGTCATGTTCTAGGTCAGGTTCGGGTTTGCATAAGGAAAGCACCCCACAAAAGAAATTAGAGACCAATAGTTGGGAGTGAATATTTATCCAAAGAACATAAAGAGTGAGCAACAAAGTGAACCATTTGTCAAACTAAGCATGAAAACTACACTAGAAATAGAGGAACACCCTTAGCAAAACAAAACGAATGGGAAGAAAAGAAAAATAATGAGTGAAAGTAGGACAACAAAACAAAGGAAACCTAAACTAACCTATATACAGGTATTTTCAATAACTAGCTCAAAAGAGCTCAGGCAAGGAAATAATGCTTGAGGTGCTTCTCATTGACGTGAAATGGGACATCTTCACTAGTTAGTGTCTTGAGGTGAAAAGTGTTATCTCCTAAAATTTCAGAAATCTAAAAGGGTCCAAGCCAGAGCTTGTCTAATTTATCATGTCCCCCTTTCCTATCATGGGACTTGTCCCAAAAAAGGACCAAATCAACAATTCTAAAGGCCTTAACTTTGGCTCATCAATCGAACCATCTCTTAACCATGCCTTGATGTTTGAAAAAAAAATTAATAGCTCAGTCATGAACTTCTTCTAGGTGGAGCAATTCATCTAAGCATGCTTCTCAAGAATCCCCCTCTTCATAAAAGGTGTTGATAAATTGGAGGCCAGGGATCCTTAAGTGCATGGGAAATACAGTTTCCAAGCCATACATAAGATGGAATGGGGAATCACCCAGGGAGGACTTGTGTTGTGTACAATCTGCCCAAAGGGAAAAACATAGCTGGGTGTGCTAGTCCTTAGGGTTCCTATCAAGCAACTTCTTAATTACAATGATCAAGTTCTTGTTTGTAGATTTAGCTAGGTCGTTGCCTTGAGGATAGTAATTGGATGAGAACTTAAGCGAAATACCATAATCAAAGGCCCAACTAGTGAATTTGAGTGAGGAAAAGGCTGGGCCATTATCACAAACAAGGGAATATGGGCAACCAAAATGATTCAAAATAAAGCTTTCAAGGAAATTAGTAACTATCTTAGTAGTACATTGTCTACATGCAATTGCTTCTTTCTATCTAGTACAATAATAGGAAGTGGTTAGAATGTACCTATGACCCACAAAGGATAGTGGGCTTACCAAATCGATGAAGTTGAGACCCCACTGCATGAATGATCTTACCTCCAGGATTGGTTGCAAGGGGACAACAACAATTTGTTCTCTAGTTGTAGTGGTCTGGTACACGTGGCAAGTCCAAACATGACTGTGTGCATCCTTGAATACCGTCAGCCAATAGTACCTGGCCCACAAGATTTGATGAGTAGTGGAGGGGCTAGATCCATGACCAGTACCAAACTTATCATGAAACTCCTTTAATACACGTGTTGCCTCTTCTTTTCCAAGGCATCTAAAGTAGATCCCTTCATTATTTCTCTTGTATAGTATAGACCCCTATAGCATGTAGCTGTTACTTTTTAGTCAGAGAGCACATTTTTGAACTCCCTATAGGTAGGGTGGGAACTTGTTATTCAACATATAGTAGATGATGTCGTCATACCACTCTCTGGGCGAGATATCTTCAAGTTGATATTGCTGGACCATGAGCTCTGGTCCAACCTTAGTCAATGTTTTAGCTATTGTATAGGTGAGGGCCTACCCTCTTATTAACTTCATGGGCTAAATCTCCATGTCATATTCTTGCAGCAAGGTGACCCATTTTTCCCTTCTTTCGCCTAACTCATTTTGCATTAGCAATGTTTTGACTGTTGGGTTAGGCACTATGGAAAACATCTTGTTTTGCAAGATGTAATGTCTAAATTTCTTGACTCCCCTAACTAAGGCATAAGCCTGCTTCTCCACATTGTGGTACCTTAGCTCAACATCCTTCAGTGGGGCACTCATGAAGGCAATTGGGTGCTCACTTCCTTCATCATCCTTTGAGTCAATATGCTGGCACAAAAATGGTATGAAGTGAATGAGTAGATGTTGAATGGCTTTAGGTAATTAAGAATAACCAATACAGGTAGATGTCCACTCAACTTTAGCATCCTATTTCAACATGGCATTGAGTGGCTTGACTATCTCAACAAAGCCAGTAATGAATTTTCTAATGAAGTTTATCTTTCCAAAGAAATATTTCACCTCTTTCTTGCTGCCTAGTAGCTAAATTTTTTAGGATGGCTTGAATACACTCAGGGTTTATTGAGATCCATTTCTCTGATATCACATACCTGAGCAGCTTTCCTTTGGAAACTCTGAAGATACACTTCTTCAGATTCAGTGATATTCCAAATTCCCTACACTTCTAAAAAACTTTGCATAAATTAGAAACATGATCGCCCTGCTTCTTTGAAAACACTATGAGATCATCCATGTAAATGATAATACATTTTCCTATTAGATCTTTGAAGGCTATATCCATTGCACATTGGAAGGTGGTGCCAATTTTGATGAGTCTGAATGGAATCCTTTTGTATGCGAAGGTTCTCTACTTAGTGGTGAATGTTGTCTTGTGTCTATCCTCATATTACACCATTACCTGATTGTACCAAGAATATCCATCTAGGAAAGACTTCATTTGAGATCCATTGACTATCTATTGTACTTCATCCAATGAGGACATTTGATAATTGTCTTTCTCTGAAGCTATGTTCAGGTTGTAGAAATCTACACACAATCTGATTTCCCCATTCTTTTTCCTCATTGGGACCAAATTGGCCACCCACATGGAGTGCCTGACTGGAAATATAATTCTAGCAAACAAAAACTTTTGAACCTCCTTGTAAATAATAGGCTCCAGTAATACATTGACAAGACGCTGTCATTTTCAAAATGGTCTCATGTCTGGCTTGAGAGGAATGGTGTGGATGATGATCGATGTGTCATATGTCTTTAAATCCTCATAGCTCCAAGTGATCACATCATCATCCTTGTGCAAGGACTGAAGGATCCCTTCCTTTTCTTTTGGCGTGCACACTCTACCAATGAACACATTTCTAACTTCCTCAACTATTCCAATATTATGAGCATCACATTGATTATTGATGGAGTCCTTCTTTGATTGTTGATCCTGGTATCTGATCTGATCTAAGTAAAAACTTCGTTCAAGCTGAACCATGCCCCTAGGAATCGTGTTGGTCTTGAGGTTGATAAATCCTATATCAAATTCAACTTCTTTGGGCTTAGCCTCATCAATGATCTGCATTGCAAACACATTGGAGCTAGTGATGAAATATAAAATGTGCTTGTCATTGTTGAACACTTGAAATTTGGTAACATTTTCTAGCACAGACGGGGTGAAAGTAAGCTCAACGATGAACCTTTTGAGACCAGACAATGACAAAGGTTGAAGGGTGTTGGCTGCCTAAGCTAAGGCATCAGTAGTATGATTTTGGGAGTGAGGGATTAGTTGAATATTGAATGCATCTAATCTCTCTAAAATATCCCAAACTCTATGCCTATAGTTTTCTAGTCTTCTGTCATGGCAGAAATACAATTTCCTAACTTGTTTTACCACTAATTCTGAGTCACCAAAGACTTGCAACATTCAGACCTTTTTTCTTAGGGCCATCAAAAGACCATGGACAAGTGATTTGTACTCTACTACATTATTCATACAATACAATTGAAGCCTATGAGCAGTGAAATAGGTCTTACCCATGAGGCTGATTAATTCAAACCCAACTCCCACTCTTTGCTTAGACTTAGACCCATCAAAGTGTAGTGTCCAAAACTTGGAGGATTCTTCGGCTTGAGGGCTGATCATACATTCATCATTCTTTATCTGTGCACTTGCACCTGCAATTTCTAGGGAAGGCACAAACTCCACATTGCTGGTGTTAGGCTATTCAATTTGGGGCTCCTTGTTTGGTGACACTTGTCCACTAATGTGAGCAACTGCCGTTTGAAAAAGATGACATTCAAATTTTGAGTGGGTAGCATTGTGAACCCTACACCAACTGGGTAATATGAGCTCTTGGAAATCTATCCTCAATCCTAGGCTGAGTTGATCTTGCACACGTTTTTCAATAAAATCTTGGAATCCATCCAATAATCCCAAGTTTCCATCATCGTTAGATTCCTCATCATCTGACTCGACTATCATCTCGGTGCTCTAGGGTATATAAGTCAAATCAGCAAGAGGGATGCATAATATGAGAACTTCTTAATTTCCCCTTCTTCTTGAGGCTTTGATTCTTCTTGATAAGCCATAGGGCAATAATTTCCTAATTAAGTTTCAGCAAAAGCACCTCATTGTTGTTGTTGTACTCCGTAATCATAAATTTCATGCATGACTCTCAATCTATACGGATCTGATTTGGTAGTCCTTTCCATGGCAGCCACATATGAGAAAAGTCAGTCACAACATATCCGTTCAATGCCTTAGTGAAGTCTCATCCCAATATTATGCCATGTGTCAGGGATATTTTCCACTTGAGTGTTAATGACTTGTTGTACCCTTGGGTCTACAACAATTTGCATGGGGATTCAATTGATTTCTTTGCCTATGTTCACATCTTTTTTGTCTAGTTGGATCACCTTTCACCTGGAAGGAGTGGGGACTATCCCCAAGGCCCTACATACGACCAACAACATGACATTGGTCGATGCTTCTGAATCAAGTAGACAGTTGTGTATATTTTTCCCAAATATTCTAATAGTGGTAAGGAAGGGCAGTGTTTCTAATTTCCCTTGGAATAAGCCCATGGGTGTATCTACCTGGGCCACTTTATTTTTATCCTTTTCATTGGTCTTTTATTTGGTTTGCACTTGATTTTTCTCCTTAGCGGGTTGCTTTCCAGCTTGCTGATTTGAAGGCACATTTTTTCTTTTGCCTAAAATTTCTTGGATTACCAACTCATGTTGAGATTCATCAAAAGAGACTATCTTGGAATATACCTCTTATGCTGACTTTGAAGAGGCAGTCCCATTAATCATTCTAAAGAGGGAATTCCTAACCGTAGGGGACTTTGAGAAATTCAAAGGAAGATATGATTATTTTAACATTCTTGAATTCTTTAGCAACATACTCTCCCATTTGTTCAACTTCAGCCTCAAAGGACTTTCCTTGGGAATATTTAGCAAACTGATTTTGCATTTGATTCGACTGTTTGTTTTTGTTGAAGTATTGAGTTGGCACATGGGGGTAACCTGGATTGTTGCTTTCATTTGGATCAGGTGGGGTGCTAAAGTTATTAGGCAAAATAAAGGTCATGAAGGGTCCTCCTATTTTCCTACTTCTCAAGTTATAGGAGGTCACTCTTTGATGAAACATTTGAACTTCATCTTCAAGTAACTCTTTTTCATCTACTATACCATTATCTACTAAAGTTAAGAGTTGAGATAAATATTCTTTGTTACTTACCATTTTTCTTCTTCATCCTTTGAGGGAGCAATCTACTTTGCAGGCTCATTGCTTTCACTTTGCATGAACAAAGCTTGATTGACTATGAGAATAGAAGAGTCGTATGGTTCTAATGGAACTATGTGTCTGCAACCTACACTATCAACAACGATCTAGATTTCTACTTGAAATATTTTTGCAGTTGTTTGGAACTCAGGGCAATCCAATTCAAAGTGCCTATTTTTTTTATTCGGACAAAGCTTCTTAGCTATGCCCCACTTGTTTTTTCTGTGTTATTCGGCTAGTCAAGAGGGGTGGGAACACCTTCGTTGTTAGGCCTCGTATTCCAAGTCTAGTTCTATCTTTGTGAATGCCTCCTTTTGAAGTTCTGGTTGGAACTCTGTCCTCTTTCATAACTTTTCCCATATTTGGTACCTGCATCACTTTTATCTTTATTATCTCGGTTGAGGTTGGTTTGAATACTATGTTGAGAAGCTTGCACTTGGTTGTTCTAATTTCTTAAATGTGTCATCTCCATTGACATTTTCTTGATCATCTCTGTCAATTCATCTATCTGATCTTTCTCTGTGTTACTCAGTTGCGAAGCTTGGGTTTAGAGGAAGACTGGTTGAACCACTGATTGGTTTTGTTGAGCTTTCGTGTATTTGGGACCTTTTAAATATGTAGGTACTTGAGGTGGCTGAGGATAGACCTAATGCTATTGTGGCTGCAAATAGTGAGGCACAAGAGGCACCTAATTCAATGGTTGTCCTAGATGAGGAACCATGGGAAGCTGTGGAACTTGGTTCATAATAGGTGTCTGATGTGTCAACGCCTGAGTAATTCCCTAAGCTTTCATTGGATGAGCAACAGGTCCCAAAGAATGCATTGGGCTGGAAATATTTTTCCCCAAGTCAGTCCTTGCTATGATCTCCTCAGCATAGGCATCAACCAATCTGGTGGGTGGTGGGCACATTCTTTTCACCAACGGAGTGATGAGGTTGTCTAGGGCGAATTAATAAACCGATAGGGCGGCAACATCATTGAGTGCACATAGAGCTTGTAATCTCATGTATGCCTAATGAAACAAATCATTGAAGGAGCTAACTGGTTCATTGACCTCCTTGCAAACGAACATGAATTTCTGGTATAACTCAAAAGGGCTGACCGAAATCTTGTACTTCTGCAAGAAGGTGTTCTTCAAGAGGTCCCAAGTGGTGATGGATCCTGTTGGCAGGTTGATGTACCAATAAAAGGCCTCTTCCCCCAAAGAATAAGGAAAGAGTTGGTAAGCTACATCCTCGTGATCAATTTTCATGTCTTTCAATGTTGTTTGAAATATTTTGATATGCTCCTTTGTTGTCCTCTATGGATTGTGGGGATGAAACTTCATGAAAAATTCCTCTGGATTCTTTGGCATGTCATGATAATCATTGAAGGACAACAAGGAAGGATTGTTACCCAACCAAGCCATGAAAGGTAGCTTGGGATGGATAGGAGGTGGAAGAGGGTATTAAAAAGGAAGGATGAGTGTCGTGCGGATGAATGGAGGGAGGAGGTGAGGATGAAGGTGAAGTGGATGGAGTGGATGAGGAGGATGAATTTGCTTCCCCTCTTTTAGCTCTCTTAGCCTTGGTAGGGGGCTATAGTTCATGAAATTCCTCTTTATTTTGTGTGGATCTTAAAACTTTTTGAAATATTTCAAGGGAGAATGAACTAATTTGATCCAGCTTAACATGAAGAAGGCCCTCCCTCTAGCACTAGTTTTGTTGATGGGTGCTTTTGCACTTCTCAACATAGGTAATGCATAAGTGCATCAACTCTCTTGAAAGGTAGAAACCTACAAACGAGTCACAAGTCACTACCCCAAGGTCTCTCGGGTGTCAGGTCATGACTTGCTTGGAATATCTCAGTTGGTTCATGTGATTTGGTGGTAATCACAGGGAAGCCGTACGTATGTTAAGTTGGGGGGAGATTGGCTCCTTAAGTGGAGTTATTAAGATGTTGAAATTGATGTGCAATTGTTGAAAGTTCAAAAAAATAGTCTAAAACTCCACTTTTATCATCATATTTGACTTTACAATGAGGTCTAAACTTTTCCTAAATTATTGTTTCAAAGAAAGGTCAAAAGGTAAGGGGAAGGAGGAAATTCCTAGACCTGAAACTACCCATGAACAATGATAATGGAGGATGCTACAATGGAAAACCTTCCTGAAACTAAGTTCCACTTAACCAAATCAATTAACAGTATCATGAAACTAGTTCTATCTTCTAAGGTCTGCAAATTTTCAACTGTTCATTCACCATAAAGAATGAATAAAAGATGAAATTTGAGTGTAGCAATAAATCTATGTTCAGACTAGCTTTACACTACTATTTATCATCAACAAACAATAAAAAGCATGAACAAGGAAGGGTATCAACATAGTAATATTTTTCAACATCAATGAATAGCATTTACTAATCTACTAAAGCATGTAAAAATACATAGAACAACAAACTAAATCTACTCAAATCTATCAACTATGAGGAGATGAATGATGAAACATGAAGGAAACTCAAGAACCAACCCAAAAGCAATGAATTTCTATTAGAATTTTAGTAGCATGTCCTTACAACAACTCAACTCTCTCTTTAAATGAGAGGAGACCCCCTATTTATAGTTTTCAAAAGGAAAAAGGAATGGACAAGATTTAATCTCATTGTGTGGCCAAGATTTACTAAAAATTAGGGTTTCACCTATCCCCAATATTTTACAATTTAAAATTACATTTCTTGTATTTTTCCTATTTTGTCCTCTAGTGCCCTATAACTATAGTACTTTTGTCTTCTAGTTGATTTCTCTTTTGTTGTAGCTACACATTGAGAAACTCATCATCAATAATAGGCTTTCCTTAATTCTTCTGAATAGTAGTATACCCGACGAATTTTCCTATTAGCGCCTGAAGTATGTTCCATTCTAGGATGTCAGATTGGAGCACTTGGAAGGTCAATTTTTTTGACCTATTAGTGATTATTTGGCAATTATTTGTACACTTCGGTGTGTTCTTGATTACTTGTTCTGATTAGGTGAAGGATCGAGTAGAAGAATCCATAAAATCCGGTGTTAGTGATTCTGTAGCCCCATTCTCCATATTCTTATGGACATACGACCTTATTTTCTCAGGGTCCAGCTTGACAGTAGGCATGTCGTAATCTGTCATGAGCTTCAGATATTCTTCACAATCCACCCTATGTTCTTTGAACCACTCTAGGTCAAGTTCTACTTCATGGAGCACCCGCTCCAAGACTTCTCTTTTGTGGTTTAGGCCCATTTTCTATGTTTCGACTAGCCAATGGTCATCCTTTGCCAAGGCTAACTCCTTTTCCCAAGTCTTCTTGGGAATCTTAAGGATATCCTCAAGCTTAGGATATGTAATCCTATAAAATTTTGGGAAGTTAGTACAAAATTTCTCTATGCCCTTGAGATGCTTTTGCACTTGAAATGTAGATTTTTGGGTTCCTATGGACTTCTATAGCTCTTCTAGAGTTTTTCACCTAAAAGGAGAGAGATAGGGCCTGAAAAATGCTAAGGGTTCATTCAAATTATGTTATATATGATTTTTTCTAAGCTAAATGAATTGAACTAAATGCAATTAAGTGATTTAAATGACTAAATATGAATGTAAAGCTAAGATTTAAACTATGCTAGAAAACACACTGTGATATGCAAACAATGAACTAAATGATGAAATAATGCAGAACAGAAAGAAATAGGACGAAACAGAGTCCACCTAGGCAAGATTTGATGATTTTGGAATGTTTTGAATGCTATATGAAATTACTGAAATTCCACAGTGGGACTCATTCACCTAGGGTGGCGAATTAGTCCTGCTACTGGTGAAAAAGTATCAGAAATAGGTTTTTGACTGTCGAGATCTAGAATCTAACAAAATTCATATTTTCAGTCTTAAAGTGGGACTCATTCGCAACTGGTGGTGAATCAGTCCTCTCCCAAAATTATGAGAAATTAGGAGACAACTCTACAACACTAGATATGGAAATGTCTGCTTGTCGGGTTGTCGAAGTCAATTCTACAGGAAACGGACAAAAAACCTTCTTCAAGCTTGAAATAGAGTTGATTTGACTTGAAGCACCTAGTTGACTTGTTGACCAATATTTAATCACCTAAATGCTTGTTAAATCTACATAAAAATTTCTGCAAACACACATGCAAGAGGGGAAAAATGGTTGAGGGTTAGCAAATATGGGTTTTCCTTGGTCAAACCCCACTTTTGGTAATCAAACCCTTGATAAAATAATGAAATGCAAGAGAATGATAAACTAACAACATAAAAATGTTATCAACTTACCAAACCCTTGATGATGCAAATCTGAAGTAATGTCAAAGGATGCTCCAAAGTACTTGAATAATGCTTGATAAGATGTTGTAAGATGCTTGAATGCTTGAAGAGGATATGTGAATGTTGGAGGAAGAGGATATGTGAATGTTGGAGGATGCAAAATGAGGTGAAAATCACTCATTTATACCATCTTGTGCCTTAGTAACCCATTCATACCTCATCATAGGGTGGCATCAAGTGTTTTTAAATAAAAAACCGAAAGTAAATTTTAAAAAAATTGAATTTGGAGCCAAGGGGGACTCATTCACCACCCATGGCGAATGGGTCCCACCTAGGACTTGAAAATGGTTGTCAGGAATTATCTTGTATTTAATGTTTTTTTCAGGCTAATATTCAAAAATACACTTAATTAAAGCATAAGAAAGGCATAAATAGTGAAGTTATGCCTAGAAAAGCATGAAATCTTGTTACAAGACTCTACAAAACTTCAAAATAGGACTTGATTAGTGATGAAAAGGTGATTTTTTAGGTAAATTGTAATGAATAGAGTCTAGAAGAGTGTAGAAATGCTTTACACCACTTCACAACACCTTCACAAGACATCTTTTTTTTGAATTTTAGTACCTAAATGTGCATGTTCAAGCCATGTTACATCATAAAATTAGAGAAAAATAGATCAAACAATATGAAGCAAGACCTAAAAGGCCATGAAAATGAGAAGGGACCATTTTTCTATGGCACATTTATCCCCCACTTTAGTGAGAGGTTGAACTTGCTTCAGACTCACACTAAAGTAGCCATGAACATCGAGGGGAGGGTTCAAATGCACTTACATTAGCAAGATTGAATGACAATGATCAAGAGGGATGATCAAGCCCCCAAGATGAAGATCCCATGACAAATTGAGCATAAGAACAAAGGAACACACAAGTGTTGAGAATCAGATGAAGCTTCGATCATCTGTCCAACTAGTTGTGGATTAGATCTAGGCTAAAAGAAAATGTATACTCACTCTGGGGCAACAGAACTCAGGGCGGTCCTCCAGGTGAGAAGGCCCAAATATACTCACTTTGGGGCCATGAAACTTGTGATTGTCCATGGGGTGAGAAATCCCAAAAGGTAAGATACATATGCTAGTTGGTATGTACTCACAAACATAAAGGTAGCTATGGGGAAAAGTCATGCCGCTAGGTGGGCTTCCCGCTCAACCATATCAAAGTTATACCTCATAATAAATTTAACAAGGCTCCACAAGGAAAAATGAAATGTTGATTTGTGCTCCATGAGACAAGCAAAGCTCTGTATGCTTAGAACTCATGAAAAAAAAGGAGAGGTTACCATAGGCATGCAAGTTGCATTATGCAAGGTGGAAAAAATGCAAAATGTAAAAATACAAAAATGTGAAATGTAATATAGAATGTAAGAGATGTTCAAAGGAGTCTTGTTAAGTTCATGGAAGGTTAGTCACTTAGGGACCATTGTGCCTAATGTCTCCAAGAGAGGACCAATCAAAGAATAGTATATTCACAACTTAGGGGATGTAGTACATCACATGAAGCCACCAAGAGGAATATAATATGCTAAGATAGATCACACTTATGAAAGACATCACACCCAATACCATCCACAAAGTGACAAAAACATCACATAAACAATAAGGCTACACTAGGAACCAAGAATGCAAATGAATTATGGTAATGTTTACCCCCCACTTTAAAGGAATTTCTACACATTGTTTTATGAGAAATTACTTTAAAGTAGCAAAGGGAAAATGAAAAAAGGAAAATGAGACATGAGAGCCAACTTGGAAAGCCCTATGCCAAGTCATATGTTTCGAAGTTAGGCTACGTCATGTCAAAGAAAATGAAAATTAAAGAAATGGAGTTTCCCCCCAGAAAATAAAGCACACAAAATACATAAGGGATCTATGGATTTGGGGTCAGTATGTTCGTTGCTGCAATGTTGTTATGGAAGAGCTCAAAACTGTCATCATTCCCCAAAGCACATAGAACTTGAAGAATGACACAAAGAGAGTAAAAACAAAAGAAAAAGAATTTTTTTTTTGGGTCAACATGGAAGAGACATTGCAGTCTCGACACCTTGCAATGTCCCCAAAAGGAAAAAACAAGTGAAAATAAAGAAAATAAAAAGTAAAAATAAAATGAAAAAGATTTTGGGTCAACATGAAGGAGACATTGTGGTCTCAATTCCTTGCATCATCCCCAAAAGGAGAACACAAAAAAAGAGAGAAAAAGACAAGGACCTTGTGGGTCAACATGGAATAGACATAGGGCATCTCTATGCTTTGCGTCATCCCAAAAAGGAAGAAAAAAAGCAAGAAGAGAAAAAAGACAAGGACCTTTTGGGTCAACATGGAAGAGACATATGGAATCTCTACGCTTTGCATCATCACCAAAAGGAAGAAACAAAACAAGAAGAGAAAAAAAGACAAGGATGCATGACATATAGAAGAATAGAGATACAAATTGAAGAAGTGTACAAAGAGAAGGAAATGTCAAACATACGTTATGGGGGAACATGATACACATGAAAGAAAAAGAAAAAGGACAAGAGAAATGCAAAAAGGGCTAGCTAGGTGAATGCAAGTCAACCATCTAACAAATCATCCACCTCCCAATCATGTTTAGTGTAATGTGAGGGCGGTTGACTGTCCAAAGGGAGAATTGCAAGCACCAAACTAGGAGTCATACCAGGTTCTTCACTTGGTGGAGAGGATTTATCTTTTAAGCTCATTGTAGATGAAAATAAAGAGTTTAGGTCATTTTTCACTTCATCATCTATTTTGGCAATCTTTGTATCGTCATCATCATCAAGATTGATGATAATGGGAGGAAGATGAGTGATTTCTAAGGATGGATGTAGCAAAAGTTGTGGCTGTTAGATTTGTTTGTTTTGTTGTGAAGGTCACACTGGACTATATTTTGGTGGGTTAGGAGAAGGAGGGTGGTCATCTATTACTTTTGTCAAAGGTAGAGGTTGATTTTCTTTAATTTCTTCTATGCGAGATTGATGAGCAAGGAGACGATGATGACGCCTACGTTCCCTAGCACTACGGTTTCATTTAATTATATTTTGGATTTGTTGAGGTGTAAGAGAAGATTGAGTCATCGTAGGTTCTTCTACTTTCGAAGAGGGAGGAACATAAGAAAATAAAGAAGATGGGTCAACCACTTCCTCTTTTTCCTTATACACTTGTTTAATGTGAGGAGGCATAACAAGATTGGTTTCATGTTCCCTTGTTTAAACAATGGCGGGGAAGTGTGCGAGGGTGGTTGCTCATGAGGTTGTGTGGTTTTCTCAATGTCAGTCTCAAGTTGAAGCATGGTTTCATCTATGATAGGAGGTGTGGAAGTGGATGGGGATGTGTTACGAAGAGACAATTCGCCTATCTTTTTGGCTTTGAACTTTTGATAGGCTATGAAAAAGAATTCATTTTTAGGGGTGATGGGTTCCATAGGTTCAGGCCAAAAGGCTTCTAAGGAAAAATTACCTTTAGAGGATAAGGGATTAAAGCCACTATGGTTTATGGAAAATATCTCATTGCTATGTGGAAACTTCAAACACTTGTGAACCACTGATGGGACCACTTTCGTTGAGTGAAGCCAAGGGTGGCCTATCCATAAACAAAATTGGCCAGATTGTGGAATAATTGAAAATGTTACCTCCAAAGTTTTAGGTCATATCTGTAAGGGGAGTACGATCGATTCAATTGTAGACCATGCAAAACAAGTATGTGTCTTAATCCTTGTAGTTGGTTTATTATAATCATCTTGATATAGATCGTGTAATACTAGAAATTCCTTTGTGATCACATTGTCACCACAAGTGGGGTCTATTAATATCCCATTAGTGGGATAATCATAGATTCTGCTAGCTATGTAGAGAGGACCATCAGGAAGTTTTTGTTGTATGTCGTTAGCAAAGAAAGTGATATCAAGAGATTTAGTGGTTTGGCCCTTATGAGGGATAATGTCTATCACACCCACAAGTTTATCCATAGGACTATCTTGGGTAATAGTTGGAGTTGTATCATGATGTTCATTGTTTGTATCAACATTCATTACATTAGTGTTTGAAGGTTCGCTAGATTTAACAAATGAGGTAGTGTGTTTAGGCATGGGATTGGTGAAAATTTGTAAATTCTGGTTAGGGGTGCAACAGACTTATTGCCTTGATCATTAACACCCACAATGGACAAATGGCCTGAATCAATGAGGTCTTGAACTAAATGTTTTAGATGCTTGTAGTGTTCAGTGTCATGTCCATTTTGGTGATGAAAATGACAATAAGCATTAGGTTTGAAGGTGGGTGGTAATGGTTGATTTGGATCAAGTGGTCTAACAGGTGGTAAAGTGAGCATGTGTTGTTGAAGTAATTGTTTCATTGTGTTATGGAGGGTATTAGGTGAGGGTGTACATTGTCTCTTTGGGTCCCCATAGGTATAAGGCACCGCTGCTTTAACAACTACCATTTGATTTGGAATTGGTTGGGTTGGTGGTTGCGGTTGTGAAGGAATATTGAACTGTAAGAAACCTCTATTTGGTTTGCAAAAATTTTATGTGTTATTTTGGTTTTGATTGTTGTGTTTAGGCTTTTCAGCTTGTTAGAAGTGTATTTTGAATCATGACTTCAAACCAAGTTATGGTATTCACACAAGGTTGTACATAAATGCATGAATGAAGGGAATTTCATCATTGTGTCTTTATCTTGAAGGTTTGTGTGCAAGTTTTCGATAAACATCTTTTGTAGATGTGCATCAATAATTTTGACATCAATTTGAGCATACAAGGATTGGTATCATGAAATAAAATTAGTTACTTTTTCATTCACATTTTGTCTACATCTCATGAGGTCAACCATTGTCTTTTTAGGTGTCATGTGAACTTGAAATTGACTTATGAAATAATCCATACTTTTTTGTTCGTGTTTTGTCTACATCTCATGAGGTCAGCCATTGTCTTTTTAGGTGTCATGTGAACTTGAAATTGACTTATGGAAGAATCCACCAATTCATTGAAGGATCAGATGGAATGATTGGGCAAGTTGGAAAACCACTCTAATGCAGTATCTTTCAAGGTCCTTGGAAATAGTTTGGCTAAAAGTTTATCATCAAGGAAAAAATCACTACATAAATTTGTATAAGCATTAACATGGTTGATAGGGTCTCCTTTACCTCCGTATTTCTCAAACCGAGGCATTTCTATCCCTTGTGGCATTGGGGTGTGTAATATTTCTAAGGATAAGGGGCTGCTACAGACATGATAGGTGGGTGGAGTGGCTTGACCTTGGCTAATGGTAGAAATTTGGTGTTGCATGGAGGAAACAGTGTTAAGGAGTTGTGTAAGGATAGGATCGGGGTAAGTGGGTTGAGGTGGAAGGGAAAGTGGTGATGGAGTGTAGGTGATGTTAGGGGAAGTGAAAGGAATACTAGGGGTTGTGAAGGTGGTGGAGGGGACTTACGATGCCACAAGAGAACTAGGAATGCTAGGTGGAATCGGGAAAGAAGTAGCCAAATAATTAACTCGATGCATAGTTCTGCTGACTTGTAGATTGGTATAAGATGGTATGGATGCTATGGTTGAAGGGGGGGAACTTGAGGTCCTCCTTGGCTTATAGGAGTGTTTGTTGATTGTGTATTAGAAGAGGCATGTTTATTGTAAATCTCAACAATTCTCTTCATCACTTGCAAGCCATCATCACTTTCAATCAAATGATGACGATTTTCAATTGTGGGTATGGCAGTGGTGGAAATGTTATCAAGTGACAATTCTTGTTGTAAATGTGCATAATCTTCATCAATATTAATGACCTTCTCTTGCGGGAGGGAGGTGTTTTGGGTGTCAACATTCATTGGATGGAAAGGTGAAGGCATAGAAGTGGTATTGTCAATGCCTAATGCACCATTTTCCATACTAGGAGTAGGAGCTCTTGAGATCCCAAGGTCCACAATGAAAGTGCTATTGTGGGAAGCCATGAGTCTAGAACTTCATCTCACTAGAGTATTATCAATGGGGCACCAAACACTCATACAAGTACCACAATGGATGGGGTGAATGCAAATGCAAGGTAATCTAGGAGCTCTTAAATGAAAATAATAGAAATTTTGCTAACTGTAACAGAGAACTAACTACATAAAACATAAATGCGAGAAAATGCCAGAAAAATGCTAGAAATGCTATTTAAAAAGTGCAGAGGGACTGATTCACCCAGGGTGGCGAATGAGTCTTAGTATGATTTTTTTTTGTGTTTTTTAGAAATTTGAATGATTTTAGTGCTATTTAGAATGCAAATAAGGATGCAAAATGTAGATTTTTAATTTTTTCAATGATATGCAATGCAAAAATGAAATCTAAATGAAGTTTTCACTAATGCAATATGAAAAGGCATAGAATGCAAAAACAAAACAATGTCCTAATTGAATGTTGATGTAAATGTAATCCAGGATGCAAGATACAAATGATTTCAAAAATCAAAAGTGTCCAAAATGTAGGTTCACCAAAATGAACTATAGATTTTTGGGTTCCTATGGGCTTCTCTAGCTCTTCTAGGGTTTTTCACCTAAAAGGAGAGAGATAGGGCCCAAAAATGCTAAGGGTTCATTCAAATTATGTTATGTATGATGTTTTCTAAGCTAAATGAATTGAACTAAATGAAATTAAGTGATTTAAATGAATAAATATGAATGCAAAGCTATGATTTAAATTATGCTGGAAAACACACTATGATATGCAAACAATGAACTAAATGATGAGATAATGCATAATAGAAAGAAATAGGATGAAACATAGTGCACCTAGGCAAGATTTGATGATACTAGAATGTTGTGATTGCTGTATGAAATTATTGAAATTCCATAGTGGGACTCATTCGCCCAGGGTGGCAAATTAGTCCTACTATTGGTGAAAAAGTATCAAAAATAGGTTTCTGACTATCGGGATCCAGAATTTGACAAAATTCAGATTTCTAGTCTTAAGGTGGGACTCATTCACCACTGGTGGTGAATCAGTCCTCTCCCAAAATTTTGAGAAATCAGGAGACAACTCTACAACACCAGATCTAGAAATGTATGCTTGTCAGGTTGCCGAAGTCAATTATGTAGGAAATAGATAGAAAACCTTCTTCAAGCTTGAAATAGAGTTGATTTGACTTGAAGCACCTAGTTGACTTGTTGACCAATCTTCAATCACCTAAATGCTTGTTAAATCTACATACAAATGTCTACAAACACACATGCAAGAAGGGAAAAATGGTTGAGGGTTAGCAAATAGGGGTTTGCCTTGGTCAAACCCCACTTTTGGTAATCAAACCCTTGATAAAATAATGAAATGCAAGAGAATGATAAACTAACAACATAAAAATTCTATCAACTTACCAAACCCTTGATGATGCAAATCTGAAGTAATGTCAATGGATGCTCCAAAGTACTTGAATAATGCTTGATAAGATGTTGTAAGATGCTTGAATGCTTGAGATTGCTTGAAGAGGATATGCGAATGTTGGAGGATGTAAAATGAGGTGAAAATCACTTATTTATACCAACTTGTGCCTTAGTAACCCATTCATACCTCATCACAAGCCGACATCAAGTGTTTTTAAATAAAAACCTGAAAGTAAATTTTAAATTTTTTGAATTTGGAGCCAGGGGGACTTATTCACCACTCATGGCGAATGGGTCCCACCTAGGACCTGGAAAATGGGTGTCAAGAATTATCTTGTATTAAATGTTGTTTGTTGGGCTAATATTCAAAAATACACTTAATTAAACCATATGAGGACATAAAGAGACCAAATAAAGCATAAGAAAGGGATAAATAGTGAAGTTATGCCTAGAAAAGTGTGAAATCTTATTACAAGAATTTACAACACTTCAAAATAGGACTTTATTAGTGATGAAAAGGTGATTTTTAGGTAAATTGTAATGAATAGAGTCTAGAAGAGTGTAGAAATGCTTTACAACACTTCACAACACCTTCACAAGACATCATTTTTTTTTAATTTTAGTACCTAAATGTGCATGTTCAAGCCATGTTACATCATAAAATTAGAGCAAAATAGATAAAAAAATATGAAGCAAGACTTAAAAGGCC
Organism: Sequoia sempervirens; assembly: GCA_007258455.2. Classification (NCBI taxonomy): domain Eukaryota; kingdom Viridiplantae; phylum Streptophyta; class Pinopsida; order Cupressales; family Cupressaceae; genus Sequoia; species Sequoia sempervirens. The sequence goes on from VDFB02058242.1 coordinate 232,687,545, forward strand.
AAGAAAATGACAAGGGGCCATTTTTCTATGACATAGAACTTCCTGAAACTTATTGGTTGTTTGGATGGTGTGACCAATGCCCATATTGCCATTGTTGATTACTCGCCAGAACCATTCTTCAGTGGCCTTGGTCTAGTTCTTTCTCCTCCCTAATTTTCTTATGTTCTCCTTGGACAACAACAGTGGTGAGGCTGATGAAGTCGTTGGTAGCTCCTCAGTAGAAGACCACTATTGAATATAGGCAGTGAGGTTGGCAACTTGTGCCTTCAACTCCTCCTTGGAGGATTGATCCTTGTTCATCTAATGAACAATCATGGTGATGGATCCATGAAGATGATCAATCTTTTTCTCTCTTGTAGCTATACCCAGGTCAATGGTGGAAATATTATAGTTAACTCCTCCCTTGTCCATTACTAGAGTAGCAATTTGTACTGTCCTTGATCCCAATGCACCCATTGTGATGTGAGATCAGACCCTTGGATTCTTTTCTGTCTTTGCTCCTATTTGAGCTTGTACTAGGATAGCTTCTAGCCTTTCCTTGGGATCCATGAGAGTGGGGGTCTTTTTTTGTAGCTACTTTTCAAACCACTTAGGCATCTAAGATCCACCTTTCTGTGATTCATGATCACCTTCCTCTCTTTGAGCATGTTGGATTTCCATTTCCTCATGGTTTGAGACTTCTTGCTCTATTTTCTCTTCTTCTTCTTCATCTAAGTCCCAGATGAATATAGTCTTTTCTTCTTGTGGCCCAGTAGTAGCTATGTTTTCTTTAGGGCTATCTTCCCCTTCATATGCTCTTTCTTCTTCTTGCCCAAGCTTTGTATGTTGTTCTACCTTAGGGCTCTTTTTTGTTTTAGCCTCTTCTTCAGGCTTGTTTTCTTCTTCCTCAACTTCAACTTCATCTTCTTTCATTTCCTCTTACTTATCAAGGGGTATTTCTTCTTGTCAATCAGGGATTTTTTCTTGTCTCTTTGTTGGAGGCTTTGTAAATACTTCCATGTATTCATATATTTCTCTATCTTCCTTGGAAGATTTCCCTTCAACTTCCTCTCCGATGTCTTTGAGTTGTTTGGAAAAATCTTCCTCGAGTTCTTGGTCAGAGGAATCTACTATGTACTTGGCACCAGGTTCTTCGACATCTTCCTCTAAGGACTGCAACCTTTCTTATTCATATACCACCTCATCAATGACTGCGTTATGATGTTATGGATGTTCGTGGTATTCATCCCTAAAGGGATCTTTAGGTTCATCATCTCCCTCTTTGGCTACCTCCCTCTATTGTCTCTCCAGCTCTTATGAGATCTACATGGTTGATTACATCTTGGGTGGTTTCGTTAGAGGAGGGACAAGGAGAATAGCAACGACTTGACCCATAACATCCTATACTGTGGGGTTCATCAGTACCCCAGAGAGCTCCATAGGTATATTTTGCATATGTTGAGAAAATTCCTCTAGAAGAGTGACAGTAGGCATTATCATTATGAAGGCTAGAGGAACTGTAGTTGATGGAGACATTGAGGAGGATGAGAGTGGGGAGGTTGTGGTAGAGGAGGAATCCCTCACCATGATTGGAGTAGTCGGTGAAGTAGATGTTGAGGGAGGAGTAATAGCAGTGGCAGTGGTGGTGGCAACAAGAGTAGAGGTGGCATGTGGTGACTTACGTTGCTCGACCTCTTCTTCCTCTCCTTCATGTAGTGGATCCTCTTGGATTGTGGACATTTTAGAGAATCCTCCTGACTTCCTTGCCTTCTTTGAGGTCTCCCCCTCTGAGGCCTTCCTTGAATACACCTTATGGTTCGACTGGCACTTAATTATCTCTTTTCTTTTCCTTGACCTGGTGGCCAGAGGAGATTTTGGAGCCTCTTCAGTTGGGGTAGCCATAGTCCCACTGTTTGTTTCACTCTCAAGCTCATCTTCGAGCTTGTCGTAGGTTAGAGTGACTCCCTAGAGTTTTAATTGAGCAACCAGTGCATCAATCCACTACCTTGTTCTATACTCTATTGGCTCAGTCAGTATGTCAAGGTCATTGACCTCTTCTTCATTCCAATCTATTAAGGGAAATGGTAGGTTGGTGACAACATCAAACCTTGGATCTATGATAGTTTTCTCATCTTCTACAATCTAATCTGGTATTGGGAATAGTTTGACTCTTCTTGAAAAAGTCAGCAGTCATATGCATATAGTGTCTCATGTGTACCTCCTTGTCATCCTAACAGTTAGCCCAAAAATCTTCAATGTTGTGCAAGTGGGTATACTCTCGTCTAACAAACTTCTTCAACTTGTCGTATGGGTCCATCCTTGGCAGAGCAGTATGGAGCCCTAGATTGTACTCGATGATCTCCCTCTCTAAATATTTATCACATTAGGTAGCCGAGAGGGCATACATTCCCTTCCTGAATGTGAGGGGATATGGTATTGCTACCTGGTGTTTTCCATTGAGAAGAGTATGTGCATTTTGCAGCTGCCTTGAGACTTTTAGTAGGATTAGTCAGTTGTTTGGATACCAGGGCATCTTGTATGGCCTTTCAATGAAGCCCTCTATTCAGATGTAGGTGAATTTGGGGAACTATATGAATATAAATCCAAACCTATGAATAAATTCATAGGAACTATGTGTGACTCTTCTCTCAAAGTCCCCTCCAAGAAGTATGATAATGTGCCCAATAAAGGCATCGTTCACTTTGTAGTAATCCTTCTTGAAATTTTGGTATTGGAGTTGTGGATGCCTATCATACACCTTCAATTCTCTCCACAGAGTTATTATTTGTGTGACAAATAGTCCCCTATATGGAAATGGATCAACCAATAGATAGACCAAATAGGAGGTCATATAAAACTAGGAGGTTTTCTTGACCGCTAGCAACTACTCATGCAAGATGTTGCTAATCATTCTAGCCCAGTGAAATTTGGTTTTTCCCTGGATGATCTCCTTTATGAAGTAAAACATCCAATCCTGGAAGTAGGATACAGTTGGGATGGCCATGACTCTATTGAGAAAGGTTACCAAGTCATGGTAGTCTTCATAAAAATCACTTTTGAACAATTCTTAGGTCACCTTGTTTGTGTTGCCCCTCTTCTCCTTTAACTTGTATTAGTTAATCAACTTTTTTCATTTTAGAGAGTCAACCTTCCATATACTTTTTTCATATTCCTTCATCGTTTCCTCCATAGGGTCAAAGGTAGGGATGTGAAACGTTTTCCCTATGGACTTGGAAGACAGGTCAACCAACACTTTTCCATCATGGTGAACAATCTTTCTTCTTTTCTCTTGATAGGACTCTCTGCAAGCCATTACCAATTCTGAAGCCACAAGAGCTAGTAGGAAACTGACTTCCTTAGACAAACCACTCTTTTTGATTTTCTTTGCATTTTCCATAGTGGGGTTGGCGATGACCCTCTGTTTGAATTCATCTATATTAATATGTCTAAGGTTGGTGTTTGTAACCGTGTCCCACTCTGTAGTGACCTTAGAGGTGACCTCTATTCCCTAGAACTAATACTTCTTTTGATATTTGTCATCTTTTCCTCTCAGAACCTTGGTAGTCTTCTTCCCCTTTTCTTTCTCTACAGACGCCCCTGATGGTCCTGCAGCTGATTCCTTAAATCCTGCAAGAAAGGAATAGTAAGCATATTCATTTATAAAATGAGGGGAGCACTAGAAAACTCCTACAAAACAACTGTTAGATCAAGTAATTCATGTTTCAAAGATCATAAAATTCATAAAAAATCATCGTTTTCCTTTTGTTCAGGGGAGATGGAGCAATGCGGGCCCCGGGATACGGGTTTCCCTGAGCTAGCAGCCATTTTGGAAAATGTGAAAGGGAGATGACGAAGAGGGAATGGTGACTCACATGTAGCCACTCACATCAAGATCTCCACATTTTTATTGAGGCCCACCAAGGTACTAAGGTGTTTAAACTTATGGGTTCATCACTCATGAAGTCCCAGAGGTGCTTGTTCACTTACTTCTCGTGCGGATCAAGAGGGTGCGTATGTAGGCGATGTCTCATTTGTTTGGAGCTCTGCTATTAGGAATGACACTGGAAATGCAAAAACACACAAACAATATCCTACATTATGGGACCCACAGGTAGGAAAGGCACTGTCGTTTTAGCCTCAAAGTTTAAGTCTTTCAGAATGGTGCATATAGGAACCCATAGGATGTCGTTAGGTGGTAGCTATTTGGAGATGATGGATATGGGATGGCTACCTACAGATGGAAACCCAAACCATTGAGTGTACACGAAGCATTGACATGCAATATCTACTCGAGGAGAGTCAAACAACCATGGAGTGATTGGACCCCGCAAGGTAGAACGTAGATCGGGCTTAGATGTTCAGAAATGGGGGTCAAAGTTTGGTGGCCTATAGATGGCTACCCACAATAGAGTGCCCACTCCCAACCTTTATTTACCGATTTTTCATGTGAAGGAAACCAGAGGGAGATGGGTGGTGTAGAGCCTGCAAAGAGGATGGGCAAGAGCAGTCGACCATTTTGAAATAGCAAAGAGCATGGGGCAGCCCGTGGATGGATCCCCGCAGTACTCCACCCACAAGAATGTCCAGCCTTAGGAAAATTTTGAGCGATTAGGACAACGAAATGAGAAGTGGGGTCCATGAGATAGAAAGAAGCATTGGCTTGGCTGCTAATGAAGGCATTAGAAATGGTGGCAACGAGGGTGAGGAGATCCACTAAGAATGACTGGCAAATAGGTTCCAATGTTTCATGACTTGGGTAGATTTGAGGCTAGTGGGACCCACCGGTCAGAGGGCATGCACAAGATGGCTATTCTAAAATGACAAAAAATGATGAGTTTCTCATGCATGGAAGTCTGCATAAGCGGACTCGTGAGGGCCCAGGGATGTGTTTTACTTAGTTTCATTTTTGTCCCAACGATGCACAATGAAAAGGGAGCGTCCGTTCGCATGCGTGGACCCGCCAAGAGAAAAGGCCTTGGGTCTTTCAATTAAAGTCTAGACGAAAAAGGGAGGACTATAGGATGCAAGGGCATGAGTGCCTTATTCAAGAATGACGAACGCATAGGAAAGTTCTACGTGGCTCTAACTGGATGGTTTTCAAAGGGTTTTCAAATTTCAAAACATAGGTTTTGTGCGGGGCTTCGCTCTTGACTGGATGCTTGAGGATTTTAATTATTTTACTCCTTAAGATTTTGAAATTTGTAAAGAAAATGAATTGGATCATGCATAGCTAGGGTGATGGTGAACTCACCTGGTAGACCTGATCTAGTGTGATGAGGAAGGCACTCGAATTTGTCCTTGAAGTGATGCGGGTGTGGAGACGGCAAAGGCTGGAAACACTCTCACAAGTTTTGATTAGGAATGTTGGTGAAAATTACATGTTAACTTGGGTATTTATAGGATTTTTGTCATTAATAACCTACATTTAATGCCTATATAGTGGATGATGTAGTTGGTGAGGATGGTTTTCAAAATGGTTGGCAATGGGAAGGTTGGAGCCCAAGATGCAGGTGGATGTTAGGAAATTTCCGATTGGAAAACTGGCAAAGGGAGCGACGATGAAGGATGCGGAGCCCGCTACATAGGTGGAAGCCCCATCTTGGACACTACAGAAATGGCGAAGGAAAAACAAATTTTTTCCAATGGCGGCCTGCATGGGCGGACCCACAAAAGATAAAGGACGCCAGTTTTAAAGACTTAAAGAAAAATTCTAGAGGAACTCCACGAAGGAAAAAGACTTGAAAATTTCAAGGGTGGTGAAACTTGGTCAATTCAAGATGGTAGCTTTAAGACTCCTTGACCAATCAAGACCCAAAATAAAGGGGCATACAAAATGAGATGAAGGAAAAAGCAACCCGACGAAAGAAAAATAGAGAGGGTCCCCGTTCTGAATGGGGCATGTGTGTTATAGGCACAACAGGTACATGGTATAAGGGTGTAATGGTAGAGGGTAGAGGATAGAGGTTTTAGGGTTTAAGGGTTTAAGGGTTAAGGGTAGAGGCTAGAGGGTTTAAGGGTTAAGGGTAGAGGGTAGAGGGTTAAGGTTAGAGGGTACAAGGGTTTAGGGTTTAAGGGTTAAGGGTAGAGGGGAGAGAGGGAGAGGGGGTAGGATGGAGAGACTTGAGAGAGAGATAGAGAGGGAGGGAGGGAGTGGGAGAGAGATAGAGGGTAGACAATTAAGGTTAGAGGGTACAAGGGTTTATGGTTAAAGGGTTAAGGGTAGAGGGGAGAGAAGGAGAGGGGGTAGGAGGGAGAGACTTGGGAGAGAGAGGGAGTGAGTGGGAGAGACAGAGGGTAGAGGGGAGAGAAGGAGAGTGGGTAGGAGGGAGTGGGAGAGACATAGAGGGTAGAGGGTTAAGGTTAAAGGGTAGAAGGTTTAAGAGTTTAGCATTGAGGGTAGAGGGTTTAGGGTATAGGTTTGAGGGTCTAATGTATATGGTAGAGGGTATAGAGTTGAGGGATTAAGGGTTGAGGGTAGAGGGTATTGGGTTGAGGGTTGAGGGTTTAAGGGTTGAGGGTTGATATTTTAATGGTTTAGGGTTTAAGGGTTAAGGGTTTAGGGTAGAGGGTATATGGTTTAAGGGTAAGGGAGAGGGTAGAGGGTAGAGGTAGAGGGTTTAGGGAGGGTAGAGGGTAGAGGGTTTGGGGTTTAAGGGTTTCATGGCAGAGGGCAGAGGGTGGTAAGGTTAGAGGGCACAAGGGTTTAGGGTTAAGGGAGAGGGGAGAGAGGGAGAGGGGAATGGAGGGAGAGACTTGACAGAGAGAGGGAGAGAGTGGGAGAGAGATAGAGGGTAGAGGGTTAAGGTTAGAGGGTACAAGTGTTTAGGGTTTAAGGGTTAAGGGTTTAGGGTTAAGGGTAAAAGGGAGAGAGGGAGAGGGGGTAGGAGGGAGACTTGAGAGAGAGAGGGAGGGATTGGGAGAGACATAGAGGGTAGAGGGTTAAGGTTAGAGGGTAGAAGGATTAAGGGTTTAGGTTTGAGGGTTGAGGGTTGAGGGTAGAGGGTTTAGGGTATATGTTTGAGGGACTAGGGTTGAGGGTCCAATGTATAGGGTTTAGGGATTAGGGTAGAGGGTAGATGGTAGAGGGTTTAAGGTTTGATGGTTGATAGTTTAAGGGTTTATGGTTTAAGGGTTAAGGGTTTAGGGTAGAGGGTATAGGGTTTAAGGGTGTAAGGATAGAGGGTAGAGGATAGAGGGTTTTAGGGTTTAAGGGTTTAAGGGTTAAGGGTAGAGGATAGAGGGTAGAGTGTGAAGGTTAGAGGGTACAATGGTTTAGGGTTAAGGGTAGAGGGGAGAGAGGGAGAGGGGGTAGGAGGGAGAGACTTGGGAGAGAGAGGGAGAGAGGGAGGGAGTGGGAGAGAGATAGAAGGTAGAGGGTTAAGGATAGAGGGTACAAGGGTTTATGGTTTAAGGGTTAAGGGTTAAGGGTAGAGGGGAGAGAGGGAGAGGTAGGAGGTGTTGGAACATTCAAGTTTTGAAAAAATTTGAAGGTGCCATGTCAAAAAATTTATTACAACACTCAAAAACTCAGTTGAAAAGCATCCCAAGGAGCACATTTTGAAAAATCATAACTTTGGATCTATTTATTTTCATGCAAAACCATCTTGTAAGAGTGTTAATCTAACATATATGAGTGTCTCTACCAGTTTTCAACTTCATATGATCAATATTGACAAGGTTTCAAAAGGTCAAATTGAAGGACTCTGCAAAGGATTGATGTCTACATACAATAAAAAATAAAATAAAAAATAAAAAATATTTTAATCATTTGAAAACAATTAATTATATGAAGAGCCATGGAAAATGGATGTGCAAAGGGTCATAACCCTAAAAAAGAGAAATGTGTATATGTGAAATCAAATTGTATCATAAAGGGGGAGATTTTTTAGGAGTTAGGTAGGAAATATACAAAAAATATAGGGTTTTAGGGTTTAATTGTTTAAGGGTCAAGGGTAGAGGGTAGAGGGTTTAAGGGTTTAAGGGTAGAGGGTAGAGGGTAGAGGGTTTAAGGGTTTAAATGTAGAGGGTAGAGGGTAGAGGGTACAAGGGTTTAGGGTTTAAAGGTTAAGGGTTTAGGGTTAAGGGTTAAGCGTAGAGGGGAGAGAGGGAGAGGGGGTAGGAGGGAGAGACTTGAGAGAGATGGGGAGGGAGTGGGAGAGAGATAGAGGATAGAGGGTTAAGGTTAGAGGGTACAAGGGTTTATGGTTTAAGGGTTAATGGTTTGGTGCAGGAGCACCTACACCTTATTGACAAGAAATTTTGATCCTTTGAAGGTTTGGTGGGTGATCAATGGGTTAGTAAGGGTTTTTTGTGTTTAATTTTGTTAAATAAGGTCCCAAGGACCATATGCTATGTAATAGGGGGTTCTTCAATCAAATATGTCCTAGGAGTCAATTAGAAACTTCAAATAGATGTAAAGTTGTTGAACAAGGTTGTCAAAATGCAGTTTATGGAGATATTAAGAGTTTTAGAGTTTAAAAAGTAGTTGGGAACGTTTGAAAGCTATTTTTAAATTGAAAAGGTACTAAAAGGACTCTCCATGGTATTTGTAAGGTTGTTGATCATATTGTTGGAAGCAATTTCATTAAGTTTCAACGTTCAAATGTGCATTTTCTCTATTTTTCCTAAAGTTTCTTTGTGTTGTACAAACTTGTACAGGTGTGACATGGTATGAAAGATTTTTTGGATGTTGATATATGCATCTAATCTCATTTAAAGTTGATTTGAAGTCTTAACTAAGAAATTTGAAAGAGATATCTCAATTTCATTATGACTGTCCTATTTTGTTGGGTTAAGGGTTTCTAGGGAAACAACATAATGTTTTAACCAATCCACCTACTGTTTAATCCTATTGTTCAGTGGATTGGATTGTAATATGTTAGTTTATATGTTTCAATACTTTGGGAATTGAGAAAGCGAAGAAATTTGACAATGGTGTGAAACCCTAGGGCTAGGTAGTGATATTTCACCATGAAAATGAGAAACCATGATAGGGTTTTGACAAATTAATGAAAGAATTGGTCTTGTGAGTGTTTTTTGAGTTTTTTCAAGTGTTTTGAAATATGTTTGAAGCATTCATTGAATTTGTTAAGCCCTTGATGTATGATTTTTATTAAACCCTATGCATTGCATAATAAAAGGAGAGTTTTATGCGGCAGCGTGCTAAAGGCCCTGTCGGTGAAAAATAATCTTAAAATTTGATGTTTTGAGACACAACTCAAGACTGTTTGAGGTATTCTTGTGAATATCAAGTGTTTAAAAGGCACTCTCTTTGTAAAAGAGGGCTAATTCACTAGCCTAGGACAATGGTATATTATTGGTTCTCAAACGTGGTCTAAAAGAGCCAATGGAAGTTTTCAGATATGTTTTTTAACTCTAAAAAGTGTATCTAAATCACTAATTTTTTTGGTGAAGTGTTTTGGAACTTTTGGTTGAGAAATCCCCAAAACCGGGTTGTAATTGCTACAAGGAAAAACATGGCTAAAAGTTGAATTTTGGGAAAATCATCTAATTTTTCTTTGAAGTCTAGTTAATATCAACTTGATTTACATATTGAATGGTTTGACACCCTTGTGCTACATTAGAGTGGTATCAGAGCAAGGGAGTAGGTCTCTCGAGAAATAAGGTTAATAGTTTGTGTGCAAGGAGAAGTGTACTTAGAGGAATTAAAAAGCCTCCTAAGGGAAGTGTTGTTGCAAAAAAGGTTGACAACCAAGCTAAGAAGATAGAAGCCTTGGAGAGGGAAATTGATGTTTGAAGGCTAAAGGAAGGGCTCTCTTGGAGGAGAGTGAAATAGAGGAAGAATCCACTAGTGATCAAGAGGAGATTGATCCATAAGATGTAAGGATGATGAAGCTTTTGAAAGTTGTGAAGAAGGATGGACGTGACAAAATGGATGTGCCTATGTATGGGGGAAAATTATATGGAGAAGAGAACTTGGATTTGATAGGGGCTTTGGAGAACTATTTTGAAAGTGAGAAGGTATGTGAAGAACACAAGGTGAAGAAGGAAAAAACCAAGTTGAAGGGACATGCCTTGTTCTGGTGGAATTTTGTGCAAGATGAGAGGGAGAAACAAGGAAAGAAAAAGATTAATTCTTAGGAGAGAATGAAGAAAAAAATCAAATGTAAGTTCCTTCCTAAAGATTATAATGTTCAATTGCTTAAAAGACTTAAAAATCTTAGGCAAAATGATCTAGATATGAAAACATATACTGAAGATTTTTATAGGTTAAGTATAAGAGAAAAACATGAAGAAGATGAAGAAGAGAAGGTGGGTAGGTATCTCAATGGTCTGAGATATAATATTCAAGATGAGATCAATGTGTTGGAACCAAAAAAAATGGATGAATGTTTTCAAATGGTTGTTAAGATTGAAGAAAAACTTAAGAGGAGACAATAGAAGGCAACAAGAGGAAGAGGCAACACTTCTAGGGGAAGAGGTACAACTTCAACATCAAAAAAGAACAAGGAAGACCTTGAAGATACTGATAGGAACAAAGAAAAATTACCTAAGGAAAGAGGAGGATGGAGATGCAATGAATTTGGAAACCCATCTTTTAAGTGTCCTCAAAACCAAGGTTCAACATCAAGTGGTGATAGGAAGAGTGAAAGAATAACACAACTGGTCCAAGAGGAATAATGTGAAAGTTCAAGTACTCCTGCATACCCAGAGGTGGGAGAAGCACTTATGATAAGAAATTTTTTGTAGGCACCTAAGGAGGAAGACATGAGTCAATGGAGTCTATTCAAAACTTCATGCTAGTGTAGAGGTAAGGTATGTCAAGTGGTCATTGATTCAGGTTCTCAAGATAACATGGTGTCTAGGGAGATGGTAGATAAGTTTAAACTAGAGAAAATACCTCATGTAGTACCATACAAAGCCTCTTGGCTAAATGATAGTCAAATTTTAGTAGTGAATGAACAAGCATATGTAGATTTTCATATTAGGGAGTACAAGGATAGGGTTTTATGTGATGTGCTACCAATGGATTGTTTCCATTTTCTATTGGGGAGACCATGGAAATTTGACAAAAGGCCTATGTATGATGGTAGAGAAAGCACCTATACTATCAAGAAGGATGACAAGAGCTTTAAGATAACTCCTTTGTAGGGAAGTGGGAGAGATAAGGGTAAGTCTAAGGTTGTCATTTTTGGCAAGAGAGAGCCTTTAAGGCTTGAGGATAGTAAGGTTGGTATACTTGCAGGTATGGAGCAGGTTAATGATGTTGGAATAGTAGGAAAGGCACAAACAAATGATGCTAGGACAGTTAGGAGTTTAAAGGTAGAGGAAGAACTCATGCCTAGGTCTAAAAGAGATCAAAGGAAGTGTGTTTCTATTTTGAAAAATGAGGTCAGCATGTTGATGCCACAAACAGGTCAAGGAAAGGCTAATGTGCAGATGCAGGTTGAGAGTAAGGGTGATGATACCATCCTTGTGGGGACTGTGAGTTGTCATATAACAGTGAATGAGATTGGAGGGCAGTTTGGCACTATCAAGGAAAAGTTTTCTAAGATTAATAGACTTGACAAGAATACAGCGGTGATGGAAAAAGGTAAAGGTATGTGTTGTAATCTTTTGTGTGTAGGTCTAAGGACATTAAGGGCACCATTTACAGGTGTAAACAACGTTCAGGAATATGGAGTAGATCTATTGGAAGAAGACAAGCTGACGCAAAGAGAGGACAAAGAAAACTATGAGAAAAGGATAGCATGCACACCACCCTAGAGGAGAATGTCAATTGAGAAAACCTATGGAGGACATGGAGTTGATAAAAGGAGGAAAAGAACAAGTTTCTATTGTCATTCATGGGGCATGAATCTTTTTAAGCGCGTCTGTAAGGTGCAGGAGCACCTACACCTTATTGATAAGAAATTTTCATCCTTTGAAGGTTTGGTGGGTGATCAGTGGGTTAGTAAGGGTGTTTTGTGTTTAATTTTGTTAAATAAGGTCCCAAGGACCATATGCTATGTAATGGGGGGTTCTTGAATCAATTATGTCCTAGGAGTCAATTAGAAACTTCAAATAGATGTAAAGTTGTTAAACAAGGTTGTCAAAATGCAATTTATGGAGATATTAAGAGTTTTAGAGTTTAAAAAGTGTTTGGGAATGTTTGAAAGGTAGTTTTGAATTGAAAAGATATTAAAATGCCTCTCCATGGAATTTGTAAGGTTTTTTATCTTATTTTTGGAAGTAATTTCATTAAGTTTCAATGTACAAATGTGCATTTTCTCTATTTTTCCTAAAGTTTCTTTGTGTTGTACAGACCTATACAGGTTTGGCATGGTATGAAATATTTTTTGGATATAGGTATATGCATATAATCTCATTTAAAGTTGATTTTAAGTCTTAACTAAGAAATTTGAAAGAGATATCTCCATTTCATTGTGTCTGCCCTGTTTTGTTGGGTTAAGGGTTTTGAGGGAAACAACATAATGTTTTAACCAATCCACCTACTATTTAATCCTATTTCTTGGTGGATTGGTTTGTAAGATGTTATTTTAGATGTTTCAATGCTTTGGTAATTGAGAGAGCGAATAAATTTGATGATGGTGTGAAACCCTATGGCTGGTTAGTGATATTTCACCATAAAAATGAGGAACCATGATAGGGTTTTGAAAAATTGATGAAAGAATTGGTCTTGTGAGTGTTTGTTGAGTTTGTGCAGGTGTTTTGAAAGATTTTTGAAGCATTCATTGAATTTTTTAATCCTTGGATGTATGATTTTCATTAAACCCTATGCATTGCATAATAAAAGGAGGGTTGTATGGGGCAGCATGCTAAAGGCCATATAGGTGCAAAATAATCTTAAAATTTGATGTTTTGAGACACAAATCAAGACTGTTTGGGGTATTCTTGTGAAGATCAAGTGTTTAAAAGGCACTCTCTTTGTAAAAGAGGGATAATTCACTAGTGTAGGACAACAGTATGTTATTGGTTCTCAAAATTGGTCTAAAAGAGTCAATGGAAGGTTTCACATATGTTGTGTAACTCTGAAAAGGGTATCTATATCACTGAGTTTTTGGTGAAGTGTTTTGGAACTTTTGGTTGATAAATCCCCAAAATCAAGTCGCAATTGCTACAAGGAAAAGCATGGTTAAAAGTTGAATTTTGAGAAAATCATCTAATTTTTCTTTGAAGTCTAGTTAATATCAACTTGATTTATATATTGAATGGTTTGAAACCCTTGTGATACATCAGGGTTTAGGGTTAAAGATAGAGGGGAGAGAAGGAGAGTGGGTAGGAGGGAGAAACTTGAGAGAGAGAGAGAGGGAGGGAGTGGGAGAGACATAAAGGGTAGAGGGTTAATGTTAGAAGGTAGAAGGTTTAAGGGTTTAGGGTTGAGGGTTTAGGGTTTAGGGTAGAGGGTTTAGGGTATAGGTTTGAGGGATTAAGGTTGAGGGTCCAATGTATAGGGTAGAGGGTATAGGGTTGTGGGATTAGGGTAGAAGGTATAGTGTTGAGGGATTAGGGTAGAGGGTAGAGGGTTTAAGGGTTTAGGGTTTAATGGTTAAGGGTTTAGGGCAGAGGGTTTAGTGTTTAAGGGTGTAAGGGTAGAGGTAGAGGATAGAGGGTTTTAGGGTTTAAGGGTTTAAGGGTTTAAGGGTTTAAGGGTTAAGGGTAGAGGGTAGAGGGTTAAGGTTAGATGATAGCACGGTTTAGGGTTAAGGGTAGAGGGGAGAGATGGAGAGGGGGTAGGAGGGAGATACTTGAGAGAGATAGAGAGGGTGGGTGTGGGAGAGAGATAGAGGGTAGAGGGTTAAGAGTAGAGGGTAGAGGGTTTAAGGGTTAAGGGTTAAGGGTAGAGGGTAGAGGGGAACTTGTGATAGAAGGAGTAAGTGAGTGAGGGAGACCAGAGAGAGTTAGAGGGGGTAGGAGGGAGAGACTTGAGAGAGAGAGAGAGGGAGGACGGTGGGAGATAGAGGGTAGACGGTTGTTAGAGGGTAGATGGTTTAAGTGTTTTTAGGGTTTAGGGTTGAGGGTAGATAGTTTAGGGTAGAGGGTAGAGGGTGTTGGCTGAGGGTATAGGGTTTAAGGGTTTAGGGTAGATGGTTTAAGGGTATATGGTTCAGGGTTTAGGGTTAAGGGTTAAGGGTTAAGGGTAGAGGGTAGAGGGTTTAAGGGTTTAGCGTAGAGGCGAGAGAGATAGAGAGGGAGGGAGTGGGAGAGAGATAGAGGGTAGAGGGTAGATGGTTTAAGGGTTAAATGGTTAATGGTACCTTGAGGATAACTCCCCAAGGACACATGTCATCCTTGGATTGTTGACATGAAATGACCATGTATCATTTTCATTTCTTTAGGTATTTGATTATCACCTTTCCAAATTTGTTGGACATTCTTATTTCACCACTCCATGATTTTCACATGTTAAATATCTCTTATATGAAGTGATAGTACATTTTTTTTGTCTCTAATGATACATTGACTATAAGCACATTTCCTTCATAAGATCTATTTATAGATGATGCCATTATTCTTGCTTATAATTCTATCTCTGCATGGCATGTAGATTATGTTTCTTTATGATCATGTAGAACAAAAATCAATGATATAATCATACTTCTTACTAATGAAAATATTGTATTTCATGATGGTTTTTCTTTCCCATATAAAAATCTAAATATGTTTAAATTTATTTCATTCCATTATTTAACATTCATTACTAATTGTTTAATTACACCACATGCAACTAGAGTTTGCAGCACATCCAAAACACATACTCTCTAACATATTAACATACTTTAGTTTTCTATTGGTGTATTCCTTGAACCTCCTTTAGGTGCAAGTTCTAGTATACATACCTCTCTCTCTATAGAATTGTCTTCCCCTCTATAATAACTTTTCTAGGTATAAGTGGAGTTGAAATTTCAAATGAAATCAAAGATTCTTGAACTTAAGAATTCCATGGAACAAATATAAGTTCTATATAATTGTAATTTAGGAAAAATGACTTTTAAAAACTTCACTAGGTTTCAAACAAGTATTGAAAGCATATATATGATTTTACATGCAAGCAAAAAAAGTGAGAGATGATGCTATAAGTGTAGTTGAACTTTCAAATGAAATCAAAGATTCTTGAACTTAAGAATTCCATGGAACAAATATGTACATATAATTGGAATTTACGCAAAATGATTTACAACTATGTACAAGTTACTATAAGTTCTCACTTGAACATGTACATATGTACAAGTGAACTTCAAAATCATGGATATAATCTAACTCAAACATTCTAGTTCAGCCCTCTCTTCAATAACATGTAAATTTTTTTGATGATCATCACTATCTAGTCTCCATTTTTTCTTGTCCACGTGCATGTGGAATTGCATGAAGATGTAGGGTGTAGCAATTATTAGGTGACTATATTGATATACCTTGTTATCAGGTTGATAGTCAACAAAATGAATCCCATGTTGAACAACTTTGACTTGTTTTAGCTACATCCCTTGTACTACAACAGAACCTGCACAGTAAACATGAACCTGAGGTAAGACATGTGAATGTGTACAAAATTTTCATGGTCAAGGTTTGTACAATATACATTTAATTTTTTTAATGTAATGTTAACATGTGAACACAATGTATATATATAATTTTAAATTCGAACTCACCTATGGGAAATAACATTCCATCACTTTTTTTAGATTGTGTTAGCTTATTCCTCTCTTTTGTACAATGCAATATATAATAGCTAACACATTCTATGTTTATAGGCTCTGCTATGACTACAAAAACATCTCCTGTACACCAAATTTACACAAAAAAATTCCAAAAAATTTGAAATATATCTAGAATTTAAAGATCATTAACTATATATAATATTTAAATTATTGAAAACTTACACATGTAACTTTTCTAACAAATCATGAAATATGGTCATAATCAATTGAAATCAAAGTAATGTCTTCAACTATTTCTTCCTCATTTTCATCGTATGTTTTTGAAACAACTAGTGGCACCATATCCCATTTACCAACGTATCCAAGTTCTTGGTTGTTGCATGCATGATCAGATTTTCCCGCAATGCACTCGGTGAAAAAACAAGAGTAATCCCTTGTGTATAATGTCCATCTAGAGTGACTACTTGAACTCATAACACTATTTAAAGATCTTGTTTTGTCTACCCTCTTGCATCCATGCATCGATCTTCTGTATGTTGTGTAGTTTTCACACACATGCCCCACTGAAAGTAGGGACCCCACTTTTTTGCTCTGATTTCTCATGCTTTGGCCCTTTGGTTTTGAGGATTTTCTTTCTTTGGCATGTGCTTGAATTTTTATCTTGCTTGCATTGATGATCCCTTTAAGTTATGCATTGAAAATCCTAAGTTCTGGATAAAATCCAGGTTTTTTCCTATCTTCGGGAATTTCCACTCTAGGCGAAATTCCCCGTTTTTCCTGAAAGTCCAATGAGCAATTTTTAACCCTATGATTCAGAGATTCTAGCACCTCACGGAATTCCGCCTGGACCAGATTTCTCCAAACTTCTGTCACCTCGTCAAATTCTCGAATTGCGTCTTGACCTGTCTTTTTGATGGCATTAATGATGGATAGTATGGTCTTTGCAAAAAGTATTTAGGTGACTTCTTGAGGGATTGTGTCACTAAGCTTTCATCACTTGATCTTCATTTCTTTTGAGATCCTAGTTTTGATGTTTGGAAATTTGGCAATTGGATTGGTCAATTTATGGATTCAACAACAGATTTCTTGCATTGTCATTGTCGTTGTTGCTAGGGCATCCAAGTTTGTTTTTGATCTCCTTCAAAGTCATATTTTCTTCATCCATGGTATGTATCTATTTCCTTACCTTTTGGATGATGAATGATTGTGATGTTTTGACATTTTGAATGCATTTGGAGTTCAAATTTCATTGGTTTGGCATTAAGTTTTCTAGAACTAGGGTTTAGTTTATTTTTAATTCTCAGATTCTTAGAACCCAGTTAAGACTCCCTAGTTGAGTCAATAATTTTGCAATGCCAAGCCCTCCCAAATCATTCCTTCAGGCTCTACCCGTGAGTAATTTCATCGTGATTTAGGGTTTTGAGAGTTTTCTTGATTGAAGATAATTCCCTGAGTGATTTCATGAGCCTATCTCCAATTTCATTAGCTAGCAGCTCACTTAGACATGTTCCAAAAAATTAATCTTGAGCTTAACCAAAAAAATGAGTTCAATTCAAGCTTAATCTGAGCTACTGGTACAATCATTTTCCTACTGGGTCTATTCATAATTGGATTGAACTGGAAACTGCATTTATGTAGAAGTTCAGGATTCCCATTAGTCCAAATGAGCTTTACCTTCAGTTCACCAAGGTTAAGAGATAGGTCAATGAGCCCATAGGGTCCTTTAACAATAGGTTTCATCATGCTTATACCCGACTATAGGCTCCTTATGTTGTAGATGATGCCATTGCTTTAGAAGTCTATTATGAGGGTCTTGATAGTCTGACAGCTACCTTCATGAAGTGGAGAAACAACCCTCTGACCACCCTACTTGATGCATACACGGAGGAAGTAAAGGTTAGTATTGATCTAAGACAACACTTTTTTGGGCCTTTACCATCACTAGGACCCATAGCTCACATTGAGTAGGTCCCAACTCTCAATTAGGCTCTTTCCAATCATACTCCTATCATGAATCTTATACCTCAATTGCCTCTAGTTCCCCACACAAGACCTCTTGTGAATCAAGTTCCACCCATGGTCAGCTACCCCCAACAAAATGTTAATCAACCTCTTCCTCCATAGCCTCATACTAGTTTCCCCACATATTTATAGAATTCTGAGGTACTGAACCAATCGCTGAGTTCTGGTGCTGCAACAAGGTATCTTCAAAATAATGCAATCTAGACTCCATATAATAATCCAGATAGGGAAAGGTTGGATGAACTGACTGAACAAGTGAAGAAGCTGAAAGGTCACTTATCTGAGAAATTAGAACAGTCAACTCCAAGCTACTCAAAGGAGTATGCAGTCCAATCATAATAGAGAGAATCATGAATTTCAACAGGGACAACACTTTGACAGGGGACAACACCTTGAAAGAGGACATAATTATGACAAAGGATAGAATTATGATAGGGGACAGTCTTCAAGTCAGAACTTTGATAAGGGGCAGGTTGGTGGACAAGGATTTGACAGAAGACAACCACCCATACAAAATAGGACTTGGAATACGAGTCCTAACAATGGGGGCATCCCTACCCCGTTGGATCAACCAGTTAATAAAGAGAATCCTCCAAGTGGTGTATATCTAGCTGAAGTTGCTTTATCAGGCTGGTCTAGGCTTCATAAGACAAGCTAACATTTTGAATTAGACTATCATGAGTTCCAAACAGCTGCTTCAGTCTTCCAGTATGAGGTGGAGAATAATACAAGTAACTAGGAGTTGGTACCATCTACTCCTTATGACTCATCAATGTTGGTGCTAAATCATGCTCATTTTTTGCAAGGAGAATATGCCTAAAGAATAATCAAGCTAGTTTAAGGAGGAAGCAGATCAGGTGTGCAATGGAGATGAAATTACACAGTTGTTTGATGACAATCTTGAGAATGATAATGGCCCCATGGATGAGGAAGAAACTTATGTTGAGGAAGTGCAGACATTCCAACGACCTATTAAGAAATATGACTTAAGAGATCTGCCAAATAGACGTCTACAAGCCGGAGGCCCGTTCTCCACTTCTATTCCACCAAACAACTTCACCACACCTCTAGATCCCAATGCTAGCAATAATCCAACATATCCTCATGTATCTAGATAGTACTTATCTAAAGATCAAGGACAAGTGGATCTATCAAAGGGGTGGACTACTAAAACAAGTAAAGACAAGGTGGTGGAATGCCCCAAAGAGGCTCTTGTTGACTTGAGTGCAAAACAACTAGCTATATATGTTGCTAAAGAACTCAAGAAGCTCAAGGTAAGTCTCTTTTCATTTGAATTATTGAGAGTCCCAACTATGAGAAATGCAGTTTTAGGAGCTTACAATACAAGTTCGGTATCGCAAGATAGATCAGCCAGTGGGAGTGTTAATAAGGCATCTAGTTCTCAAGTAGTAAAAGACCAAAATAAAGTTCACACACAACCTGGAGATAAAGGGAAAGAGAAAGATAAAACCAAAGTTTCCCAGGTTGATACCCCTTTAACTCTGTTTCAAGGAAAAACAAAAACATCTCCATTTTTTATTTCTATCTGTATATTTCATAAGAACTTGCACAATTGCTTATTGGATTCAGGTGCTTCTACCAATGTGATGCATTTTGGTGTCTATAGAGCTCTAGGTATTACCTCTGCTGACTCCCAAAAGAAAGTCACTCAACTGGATAGAACTGAAGTTAATGTTGTCGGGGAATTGAACATGATTCACATGCAAATTGCCTCTGATCCTAGAATTTAGCAGGTCATTAATATACAGGTGGTAGATATACCTAATGCTTATGGTCTAATTTTGGGAAGAGACTTTACTAAGGCCTTAAATGGATATGTATCAACTGATCAATCCCACATGTGGCTTCCCTAGAAGGGAGTGCCAAACCAGAGTAGGATTGAAAGAGAGCCTAGAATGAAATATATGATCATAGAATATCAAAATACTTTGAATGAAATATTGATATTAGAGGTGAGCATGGGTAATTATGTACTAGCGGCACCTTTTAAAGAATCTGGTGTCGAAGAAATTCTTATTCTACACACTACACCCATTGATCTTACAACAGAATCTAGTGGTACTGGAGCCCTGGTGGAACCAATTAATGATGAGGATCCTGAAGATAACCAAATCAACTTGCTGGATAATTTCCAAGAATTCATCCAAAAGTGCAATGAAGATTAGATTCATTTGGGTAGAGGAATGAATTTTGGAGAATCACTCTTTCCCAATTGGTGTAGAGTTCACAATTCCTCCCACTCTGAATTAGATTGCTGCTTGTGCAAAGTTGCAGTAGAACAAGTGCAAAGATGTATCAACCCTACTCCAACAGTCAAAATCAATATACACAATATTCAAGAGGATCCAAAAGGGAAGAAGGTGATGCTCTCTGAAGAACCTTCCAGCAGCAAGAGTACAAGGGATATAGTAAGAAAATCCAGAGTTGTTGGTTGTTGGACCTTAAGGTTTGATGGATCCAAATCAAAGAAAGGAGCAGGGATAGGATTTGAGCTAATTAGTCCAAGAGGTAAAACTTTCTTTGCTGCTCATAGACTTTAGTTTCATTGTACCAATAATGTAGCAGAATATGAGGCCTTGATTCATGGGTTGTTTATGGCACTAAGGAAAAAGGTCAAGATTTTGCAAGTCTTTGGGGATTCTAAGTTGGTGTCAAACAAGTAAGAAGGAAATACTCGTGCCATGACAGAAGGATAACCAATTATAGGCATAGAGTATGGGACCTTACTGAGAGATTTGATGCCTTCAACATTTAGTTGATACCACATAATAAGAATCAAACGACAGAATCCCTAGCTCAGGAAACTAGTACTTTGCAGCCTTTATCTCTTTCTAGACTGAAGAAATTTACTATGGAGTTGACTCGAGTACCTTCAGGTCTTGACAATGTGACCAACTTTCCGGTATTTGAAGATGATAAGCATATTTTGTATTTTATTACAAGTTCATATGTCTTTACTTCTTAGATCATTGATGAAGCTGAGCCCCAAGAAGCAGAGATGGATTTGGAAGGGGTTAATAATTTGAAGACTAATACTATTCCAAGGGGAATGGTGCAGCTAGAGAGTATTTTTTATCTGGATAAAGTTAGAGATCAAGAGAAAGATGATAATGAGTCCATTAGTGGACAATGTGAAACATACATGGGGACTCAAGATGATATCAAAAATGTTTTCATTGGTAAAGTGTGTACTTCAGAGGAGAGAAAAGGAACCATTGATACATTGCATATCTATCAAGATGTGATAGCCTAGAGTTATGTGGACCTGAAGACATATGACACTTCAATTATAACTCATACTATCCCTCTAAAGCTAGGAACAAGACCTTTTAGGCAGAGGAAAAGGTTGATCAATGCTCTACTGGAACCCATAATCCAAAAGGAAGTGCAGAAGTTGATGTCTACCAAGATCATATTCCCAATCAAGCATTCAACCTGGGTTGCAAATCTGGTCCCTATGAGAAAGAAAAATGGGGAGATCAGACTATGTGTGGATTTTAGGAACCTTAACATAGCATCAAAATAAGATAACTACCCAGTTCCTTCATTAGATGAAGTGCTTTAGATTGTCAATGGGTCTCAAATGATGTCTTTTCTGGATGGATACTCCAGATATAACCAAGTTATGGTATAATATGAAGATAGAGATAAAACTGCCTTAACCACAAAGTGGGGCACTTTTTCCTATAGAAGAATGCCATTCGGATTGATCAATGCTAGAGCTACATTCTAGAGGGATATGGACATTGCTTTTCAGGACATAATTGGTAAGTGCATCATAATTTATATGGATGATCTGAAAGTTTTCTCCAAAAGGCGAGTTGATCATATAGCAGACTTATGCAAAGTATTTCAGAGGCGTAGAGAGTTTGGCATTTCTCTTAACCCAAATAAATGTATCTTTGGGGTTACTAAAGGAAAATTTTTGGGACACATTATTTCAAAGAAAGGTATTGCTATTGATCCTAAAAAAGTGGAGGCCATACTCAAGATTTAGCCACCTGCTAGCAAGAAAGAGATGAAATAATTTTTTGGTAAGATTAACTTTGTACAAAAGTTCATCATTGGATTTGCTGAGATAGTCAAGCCATTGAATTCCATGTTAAAGCAGGAAGTCAAAGTTGAATGGAATATAGAAGCAAAAGAGGCATTTGTAGAAATCAAAAGAGTTATTGTTGAAGCCCCAGTCTTGGTGAGTCCTGATTATTCTAAGCCATTTGACATATATTCATTTTCTTTTGATCACTCTTGTGCTAGCATGTTGACTCAAAAGTCTAATCAAGAGAATGAACACCCCATAGAATTTATGAGTGTGCCACTGAAAAATTTAGAACTAAGGTACCCAAGTGTGGAGAAGCAAGCCTATGACTTAGTTAGGGCTGTGAATAAATTAAGACACTATATTCTAAGGAACAAGGTCTTTGCAATAGTGCTAGATCCTGCAGTCAAATTGTTGCTGATCCAAAATGAACTGGGAGAATGCAGAGCTAAGTGGGTGACTATGTTGCAAGAGTATGATATTGAGATTTAGCCCATGAAGCTAGTAAGAGGGAAAGGGTTTACTAGAACAATAGCAGAAATGGGTCCTGACCTTGCAATCCAACATTATAATCTTGAAGACATTTCTCCAGGGGACTGGTATGATGATATTATTTACTATCTTTTGAATCAACAATGTCCAAATCACCTTAATGTTGTACAAAGGAGAGCATTGTTCTTGAAGAGTGATAGTTTCATGCTGAAGGGAGCTATTCTATACAAAAAGAACCATGAAGGTGTCTACTTGAGATGCTTGGGAAAGCAAGAAGCTGAAAGGGTCATGGCAGAATTTCATAATAGATATGGCACTAGCCATGGATCTACACCTTCCACTAAAAATCAGATTCTGAGGGTTGGTTATTATTGGCCCACATTGTTCAAGGACACACACAACTATATCAGCACTTGCCATGTGTTTCAAACTACAACTATCAGAGAAAAACATGCAACATTCCCACTTCAACTAGTTTTTGAGGTAAAACCTTTCGCACAGTGGGGAATGGACTTCATAGGTCCAATCAATCTGCCTTCCTTTGTGGGCCATAGGTATATTCTCACTGTTACTGATTATTTCACAAGATGGACTGAGGCTCTTGCATGCAAACATTGTACTTTTGAAGTGGTAATCAATTTTATCGAATCAGGTATTGTCAACAGCTTTGGATGTCCTATGTCTTTGGTTTTTGATAATGGTCCTACATTTACATCATTGAAATTCTCTAACTAGGCCTTTGATCATGGAATTATAATTAAATTTGCATCCAATTATTACCCCCAAGGTAATGGTTTGGCTGAGTCCTCCAATAAGAACCTCCTAACAGTCATTTGTAAGTTGTTAGAAAGAAAACCTAAGGACTGGCATACCCAATTTTGGTTTTCTCTTTGGGCAGATCGTACAAGACATAAGACTTCCATAGGAACTTCACCTTACCACTTGGTTTATGGATTAGAACCTATGTTTCCCATCTAGTTAAAAATCCCCACCCTGCAGTTCATTAATGAATATTATGATGAAGGGGATAAATGAGAAGCTCGACTTGCTAAACTGTTGCACCTTGAAAAAAAAAGAGATGAAGCCCTCGAAAACTTTGCTAAACAATAGGGTGTAGTCAAAAGATGGTTTGATAGGAGGGCTAAGGTTAAAGCCTTTTGAAACTTTGACTTGGTTCTCCACTGGGATAAATCCCATGATCGTAAGGGAGAGCATGCTAAATTTGACAAACTCTAGCTTGGCTCTTATCATATTTCAGAGATTCTGGGAGATAATGCTTTTCACCTGAAAACTCTCACTGGAGAGGACATCCCACTTCCTGTCAATGGATAGTACCTGAAGCATTATTTCCAATCCTCAACTATTTGTAGATCTTTTCTTGTACATAGTTAGTTTAGGTTTCTTTTCTGCTTGGATTGTTTTGTTTTGGTTAGGGTAGGCATCCTTTCTATTTGTTGCTTCTGGTTTCCTTTTGGTTTTTTTTTCTTTTGCTTCGCTTTGCTTTCGGGTTTCCTTGCTTTCTTTTGGGTATATTGCATCTACATGACACACATTTATTATCTGGGATTGTTCTAAGTATTTCTCTTACAAACTTCAATCATCCTTCTGGAGTTAGTTGGTTAAAGTCCTATATTGGTGTCACATGTATTAAGTGCTATGAGTGGATAAGTCATGGGTTAATTAAAATTTGGAATGTATTTGGGTCTTATATCTTTGCTGAGATCTTTAAATTTTGAAGGAGCATAAGGTCCATATGAAGTTTGGTTAGGTGAAAAATCTTATTTTTGCTTCAGTGCCACTGTGGTTCTTAACCCTGAGTGTGAACTTCATTCTTCGCAAGTTGAAATAAAAAATTGAAAAAAAAAGAAATATTAGAAAAGAAAAAAAAAGAAAAAAAAAGAGAAAATATTGAAAATCAAAAGAATGAATATAACCTATCAGGGGTATCCAAGTATCTCTACTGGGGCTATGGATGCCTATCCAATAGTAGAGTTATACTTGGGAGAACTATAATGATAACCTCGTTGGGGCTATAGATGCCTAACTAGTAGCGAGGATCTATCCAAGATGCTTTTGGAGTCAAAATCTTTACGTAACTAGGTCAGACTAAATTTGGCCCCTGTTGCAACTGAGGAAAGGGAAATAAGTACACATGCACACACTTTGACCGTGGTACAGGAAAGGTTTTTCTGCCTCTGAATCTTGAAGCTCTACTAAATTGGTGACCTAATGCAAGGACCGAAACTAGAGATTTTGGGTTCTTGATTCCAGTTTGTCACTGAAATGCTCTAGAGCATTTTCCCAGCAAAGTCGCCATTTGTTGTGCAATTTTTGCACACACGCCCCACTAAAAGTAGGGACCCCCTTTTTTCACTCTAATTTCTGGTGCTTTGGCCCCTTTTTTTTTAGGATTTTCTTGCTTCGGCATGTGCTTGAATGTTTATCTTGCTTGCATTGATGATCCCTTTAAGTTATGCATTGAAAATCCTAAGTTCTAGATAAAATTTGGGTTTTTTCCTATCTTTGGGAATTCTCACTCTGGGTGGAATTCCCCAGTTTTCCTAAAAGTCTGACGAGCAAGTTTTAACCCTATGATTCAGAGATTCTAGCACCTCGCGAAATTCTACCTGGATCGAATTTCTCTGAAATTCCATCACCTCATCGAATTCCTGGATTGTGTCCTAACCTATCTTGTCAATGCAATTAATGCTTGATAGTACGGTCTTTGCAACAAGTATTTAGGTAACTTCTTGAGGGATTGTGTGTCACTAAGCTTTCATCATTTTCTCTTCACTGCTTTTGAGATCTTGGTCTTGAGTTTTTGGCAATTTGGCAATTGGATTGGTCGATTTATGGATTCAATAGCAAATTTCTTGCATTGTCATTGTCATTGTTGCTAGGGCATCCAAGTTTGTTTTTGATCTCCTTCAAAGTCAGATTTGCTTCAATTTCCTTGTCTTTTGGATGATGAATGATTGTGATGTTTTGACATTTTGAATGCATTCAGAGCTTGAATTTCATTGGTTTGGCGTTAAGTTTTCCATAACTAGGGTTTTTTTTTTTTTTTTGTAGATTCTTAGAACCTAGTTAAGAATCCCTAGTTGAGTCAGTAATTCTGCAGTGCCAAGCCCTCCCAAATCATTCCTTCAAGCTCAACTAGTGAGTAATTTCTTTGTGATTTAGGGTTTTGAGAGTTTTCTTGATTGAAAATGATTCCCTGAGTGAGTTCATGAGCCTATCTCTGATTTCATTAGCTAGCAGCTCACTTAGACATGTTCCAAACAATTAATCTTGAGCTTAACCAGACAAATGAGTTCAATTCAAGCTTAATTTGAGCTCATTCCTTGCATTCATGGTAGAGATTTTAGAATCAACATAGGGAATCACCAATCCTCACCAATTCACCTCTGAGAGAGTTGAGGACATAAAATGATCAATAGGAGACATAAAAAAAACTATATTTGAGCCTAAAGTCTCAAGTTTTTGATCGTTCGATTGTTTTGGGCGAGATCATGAGAAATGATAGTTTTTGGGATCCCGAGGTCTTCACGGAATTCCCGCACCCTTAGAATCTCCCTATTTTCCCTCGCCCTTTCATTTTCCCGGAGGCATGCAAAAGGCTCGGAGTTTCGAGTTCCTCTTGGAATTCCTTCTTCGACGGATTTTCCTGGACTTTCCCAAAAAGACTTCACAATATAAATAATTTGAGGATGAATGAATTTAATGTTGTGTATTTTGCCTCTCATAGTTGATTCTGATGATTTAAATGATGTTACATGCTTTCCTTTCATGCTGTGATGATTGAACTAATGACATTTGTGCTTGATCGGTGAAGTCCGCCTGACATTGAATTTCTCATAATTCCTCTCTGGCTAGTTTTCCCTAGATTGCTCAAAATCTTGGATTTAGAATGATTGTGTTTTATGATTGATTTGAGGGGTTTTTGTCATGATTTTGAGCTGGTGTAATGATGAATATGTTATTCATGGGTGACTAACCTTGATTCTAATATTATAGAGAGGATTTATTGTGGTTTTTTCTGTTGGATGTACGCTGAATCAAGTAAGACAGTGGCCGAGAAGACCAGGGGAAAACAAATAGATCCAAGTGTTGAAGGGTCTACTATCTTCAAGGTAGAGAGGATCAAAATGGATATAAGAAGTTGGATCCTAGAAAGCGAGTTGACTTCCATTTGGTCAGAGGTCACAGATACCAATGTAGGTAGATGGGAATATGAAGAATTCAAAGCAAGAATGACGACACAAAACCTTCCCCTATTGGCTAGAAGAATATTGGATTCAGGATTGGTCCATGTGGCTGGATTCCATCCCATAGTTCAATGCTATGAGCTGGTGCTAGAATGTGCCAAACATTATGACAGGGGCACACAGAGGATAGTGGGTCCTCAAGGGAGAATAGTGGCAAATATCAACCCTATGTCTATAGCCTAGACCTTTGACATGCCTGATAGGTCTCATGTGGTGGGTTTTGATATGGACATAGAGAAGAAGTATTATAATGAAGACATCATCAAATCACAACACATCATCAAATCACAACAGGTCATCAATTCTTGGCTAGAGAAACCCAAGTCTCACTTCTCCAAACTACCCAAGCAACTATTCACATAAAAAATAAAAAAGGAATAATATGATGCTATCACACTCCTCAGTAGGGTGGTAGGATTGAAGAGTGCAGGGGTATTTGAAAATTGGATGTTTCATGTCATTGTGAGGATGGAGAAAAACATCAACTACCATTGGGTAGGCATTATAAATGCAATGATACACAAAAAAATGTGCAATGTGCTACAGACAAAGACCTTCACAATGACCTCTTACTTAGTCTATGCATTTGCAAGGTTCCATCCATACAAGGGGCTAAGCACAAGATGTGTGTTTGGGAAAGATGTGATTTATGAAGTGTACCCACAATTACACTTGAGTAGTACAAGTTATAGGAGGGTGAATGATGCATTCACCATGTACATCACTAGGTTTTTACAGGGCGCAAAACATGTCTGGATCTCAGATAATGCCAAGGAGCTAATCAAGAGGTTTGGAGCTTGGTTTATCCATTTCCCTACCTTCTCGTACATCAGAATAGATGGTTGCCAGAGGGCCCCATATAGACTTCCTAGATATCCCACATATCACATCATACTTCTATAAGTCACAAGATAGATCTGTGATTTTGATGCAATTGTTAAGAAAGACAAACATAAGACTGGGTTTGCAATGCACCTATGATCTAAGTCTATCAAAGGGGTGGACTACTGAAACAAGTAAAGAAAAGGTGGTGGAATGACCCAAAGAGGCTCTTGCTGACTTGAGTGTAGAACAAATAGCTATATATGTTGTAGAAGAACTCAAGAAGCTAAAGGTAAGTCTCTCTGCATTTGAATTATTGAGAGTCCCAACTATTAGAAATGCAGTTTTAGGAGCTTACAATACAAGTTTGGTATCACAAAATAGATCAGCCAGTGGGAGTGTTAATAAGGCATCTAGTTCTCAAGTAGTAAAAGACCAGAATCAATTTCACACACAACCTAGAGATAAAGGGAAAGAGAAATATAAAACCAAAGTTTCCCAGGTTGATACCCCTTTAACTCTGTTTCAAGGAAAAACAAAAAAACCTCCATTTTTTATTTATTTCTGTATATTTGGTAAGAACTTGCACAATTGCTTGTTGGATTTAGGTGCTTCTACCAATGTAAAGCCTTTTGGTTTCTGTAGAGCTCTAGGCATTACCCCTACTAACTCCCAAAATAAAGTCACTCAATTGGATAGAACTGAAGTTAATGTTGTCGGGGAATTGAACATGATTCACATACACATTTCCTCTGATCCTAGAATTCAGCAGGTCATTAATATATAGGTGGCAGATACACCTGATGATTATGGTCTAATATTGGGAAGATACTTTACTAAGGCCCTAAATGGATATGTGTCAGCCGATCAATCCCACAAGTGGCTTCCTTGGAAGGGAGTTCCAAACCAGACCAGGATTGAAAGAGAGCCTAGAATGAAATATATGATCATAGAATATCAAAATACTTTGAATGAAATATTGATATCAGAGGTGAGCATGGGTAATTATGTGTTGGTGGCCCCCTTTTAAATAATCTGATGTCGAATAAATTCTTATGCTACACACTACACCCATTGATCTTACAACTGAATCTAGTGGTACTGGAGCCCTGGTGGAACCAATTAATGATGAGGATTCTAAAGATAACTAACTCAACTTGCTGGATAATTTCCAAGAATTCATCCAAAAGTGCAATGGAGATTAGATTCATTTGGGTAGAGGAATGAATTTTGGAGAATCACTCTTTCCCAATTGGTGTAGAGTTCACAATTCCTCCCACTTTGAATTAGACTGCTTCTTGTGCCAAGCTATAGTAGAACATGTGCAAAGATGTATCAACCCTACTCCAACAATCAAAATCAATATATAGAATATTCAAGAGGATCTCAAAGGGTAGAAGGTGATGCTCTCTGAAGAATCCTCCAACAACAAAAGTACAAGGGATACAACAAGAAAATATGGAGTTGTTGGTTGTTGGACCTTAAGGTTTGATGGATCCAAATCAAAGCAACGAGCTAGGGTAGGATTTGAGCTAATCATTCCAAGAGGTAAAACTTTATTTGTTGCTCATAGACTTTAGTTTCATTGTACCAATAATGTAGTAGAATATGAGGCCTTGATTCATGGGTTGCTTATGGCACTAAGGAAAAAGTTCAAGATTTTGCAAGTCTCTGGGGATTCTAAGTTGGTGGTCAAACAAGTAAGAAGGAAATACTCGTGCCATGACAGAAGGATGACCAATTATAGGCATAGAGTATGGGACCTTATTGAGGGATTCAATTCCTTCAACATTTATTTGATACCACATAATGAGAACCAAACGAAAGACTCCCTAGCTCAAGCAGCCAATACGTTACAACCTTTGTCTCTTTCTGGACTGAAGAGATTTACTATGGAGCTGAATCGAGTACCTTCAGTGCCTGACAATGTGACCAAATTTTAGGTATTTGAAGATGATAAGCATATTTTGGATTTTATTACAAGTTCAAATGTCTTTACTTCTCAGATCATTGGTGAAGTTGAGCCCCAAGAAGCAGAGATGGATTTGGAAGGGGTTAATAATTTGAAGACTAATACTATTCCAAGGGGAATGGTGCATCTAGAGAGTATTTTTTATCTGGAAAAAGTTGGAGATCAAGAGCAAGATGCTAAGAATGAGTCCATTAGTGGACAATGTGAAACATACATGGGGACTCAAGATGATATCAAAAATGTCTTCATTGGTAAAGTATGTACTTCGGAGGAGAGAAAAGGAATCGTTGATGCTTTGCATACGTATGAAGATGTGATAGCCTTGAGTTATGAGGACCTAAAGACATATGACACTTCAATTATAACTCATACTATCCCTCTAAAGCTAGGAAAAAGACCTTTCAGACAGAGGCAAAGGATGATCAATGCTATGTTGAAACCCATAATCCAAAAGGAAGTGCAGAAGTTGTTGTCTTATAGGATCATATTCCCAATCAAGCATTCAACCTGGGTTGCAAATCTGGTCCCTATGGGAAATAAAAATGGGGTGATCAGACTATGTGTGGATTTTAGGAACCTTAACAAAGAATCATAATAAGATAACTACCCAGTTGCTTCATTAGATGAAGTGCTTCAAATTGTCAATGGGTCTCAAATGATGTCTTTTCTGGATGGCTACTCCAGATATAACCAAGTTAGGGTACAATATGAAGATAGACATAAAACTTCCTTCACCACAAAGTGGTTCACTTTTTCCTATAGAAGAATTCCCTTCAGATTGATCAATGTTGGAGCTACATTGTAGAGGGCTATGGACATTGATTTTAATGACATAATTGGTAAGTGCATCATAATTTATATGGACGATCTGACAGTTTTCTCCAAAAGGCAAGGTGATCATATAGCAGACTTATGCAAAGTATTTTAGAGGTGTAGAGAGTTTGGAATTTCTCTTAACCCAAAGAAATGCATCTTTGGGGTTATTGAAGGAAAATTGTTGGGACACATTATTTTAGAGAAAGGTATTGCTATTGATCCTAAACAAGTGGGGGCCATTCTCGAGATTCAACCACCTACTAGCAAGAAAGAGATGAAATAATTTTTTGGTAAGATTAACTTTGTACGAAAGTTCATCACTAGATTTGTTGAGATAGTCAAGCCATTGAATTCCATGTTAAAGTAGGAAGCCAAAGTTGAATGGAATACAAAAGCAAAAGAGGCATTTGTAGAAATCAAAAGAGTTATTGCTGAAGCCCCAGTCTTGGTGAGTCCTGATTATGCTAAGCCATTTTACATATATTCATTAGCTTCTTATCACTCCTATGCTGACATGTTGACTCAAAAGTCTGATCAAGGGAATGAACACTCCATAGCATTTATGAGTGCACCACTGAAAGATGTAGAAATAAGGTACCCAAGTGTGGAGAAGCAAGCCTACAACTTAGTTATGGCTGTAAAGAAATTCAAACACTATATTCTAAGGAACAAGGTCTTTGCAATAGTGCCAGATCCTGCAGTCAAGTTGTTGTTGATGCAAAATGAACTAGGAGAATGCAGAGCTAAGTGGGTGACTATGTTAGAGAGTGAAGGTGTACAATGCACCTATGATCTAATGGGGGACTTGTAGTCTCATTCCACTACTAAGGAATTGGGTGAGAAGGTTTCTAAAAGTAAAGCTAAGGAAAATTTCCATTTCAAAATAAAGATCAAGGGTTCTCAAGCAAAAGAAGGGGGAAAATAGAGAAAACCGATTGCCAAAAAGAGGAAGCATATTCCAAGAACAAAGAAGTATGCAGAAGAACAAGCCGATGAGGAGGAAGAGAAATATAGTACTCCTGAGATCAAAAGGATAAGGGTAACTCAAACTTCAAAGAAGAACTTAGATGAATCTTCTAAGGAGAAAGAAGAAAGTAGCCCGCCAATGGTAAATGTGGAGAGTTAAGGGGAAAAGACTCAAGTATACACAAGGAGGTCAAGAAATCCTCCCAAGTATAATGCACTAAAGGAAGATATTCCCCTATGTAAGGAAAATTAGATGCGGAAACAATTCTCCTAACGTCAATACCTCAGGAAAGAATGCAGATATACTTTTAATTCTTTCAATTACAGTTCAATTAAGATGCACTATGAAGTAAATATAAGAAACAAAGTATTTGACAATCACACATGAACACCAGATATATCGTTATTGCCAAGATGTTCTATCAAAATTTCAGTGTTATGTTGAATCACCAAGCAGTTGCCCAGACCTATCGCTTTCGCTAGGAGATCATAGCGAGTCACCAAAGGTTATATCGAAGTCACATATTATATCGAGCTCCAAAGAATAGTTGGCAAGACTTAACACCTTCGCCAAGAGTTCTTATCGAACACATATTTGTTACACCGATGATCACCGTTCGCCAAGACCTATGCCGAAGAACCCTCATCATCGGCGAGACTTACATTGTTTGCTGAGACTTCTTCCCGAACCATTTGGGTTACCCCAATAGCCATTGGCTATCGACAAGACATCCATCAGTCGCTAAGAGATCTCCCCGAGATCCTTTGTGTTACACCGACCACCAAATGGTCAACAAGACTTAACACTCTCGCCAAGACCTTTCCCCGATCGCTTTGAGTTACTCCAATGAACGTTTGGATGTGTCCCCGTCGGCGTGACCTTCACTATTCGCTAAGACTTCTCACCGAACAAACATAGGTTATCCCGAAGCCCGTGGTCATCATGAGTCTCCCCGATTTACAATTGAATGGCCTGTCAGCCAAAGAACTCCACTCGATAAGAGGTCATAGCGAATACACTATGTCACATCGAAGGCTCCAAAGAATAAGCATTCGACAAGACTTCTGGAAGGTCACAGTGACCTGTTCAAAACAGAATGTATCAAAGCTGCTAGTCAGCCAGACATGATAGATGTCATACTGAATTTTCTCTAATAGAGGTTTCAGCCTGTGATTATTGAGGCATACTTTTCCAACAATCTCCCACTTGACGAAGATCACATAGGCACCTCCAGAGCACAACATAACTTACTAAAAATCATGGGCACTAAGGCCCATTGAACTGGCACACCACTTGAACTTGTCTGTGCTCACTGGCTTCATCAATGAATCTGCAACATTCTCTAGAGTATCAACCTTTTCCAAACTGACCTTTCCATCCTCCACCATATCTTGTACAAAGTGGTACTGTACATCAATATGTTTCATCGTGGCATGGAAAGTAGGGTTCTTTGCCAAACAAATTGCACTCTGATTGTCATAGAAAATAGTTATTTCCCCTGCATCAAAACCAATGTTAGAACACAAACGTTTCAACCAAATTGCTTCTTTACAAGCATGAGTAGCTGCCATGTATTCAGCCTCTGTAGTGGACAAAGCGACTACAGCCTACCGCTTGCTCATCCAACTCACTACACCACCATTCATCATGAAAATGTATCCATTGGTGGACCTCCTGCTTTCAATGTCCCCTACCCAATCAGAATCCACATAGCCTCGAATACTAAGAGTCCTCTGTGATTCAACCGAATTCCCATGGTAACACAAAGCAAAATCTGAAGTGCCCTTCAAATATTTGAAAACTCTTTTCACAACATCCCAATGTATTCTTTATGGATTAGCCATAAATCAACTAAGTACTCCCACTGCTTGGGCAATGTCTGGCCTTGTACAGACCATTGCATACATGAGACTGCCAACCGCACTAGCATAGGGTACATTGGTCATGTCCTCCATCTCAGTAGGATATTTTGGATAGTCCTCAACAGATAGCTTCATTCCCTATAAGACTGGAACCACTAGCTATTTGCAATCATTCATAAAAAATATCTCAAGAACAGTCGTAATATACTTACTCTGACTAAGCCATAGTTTTCTATTCCTCCTATCCCTGGTTATCTCCATCCCCAGAATATACCTTGTTGCACCAAGATCCTTCATTTCGAACTTAGCAGACAACTGAGACTTAAGATCATAAATCATTAGCTTACTATTGCCTATGAACAACATATCATCAACATAGAGATCAATAACAAGTACTTGATCACTTTCATCTTTATAATATATGCAGTGATCAGATTTTGATCTCACAAATCCCAAAGACAATACAAAAGTATCAAATTTTTGGTACCACATTCTAGGTGATTTCTTTAACCCATACAAAGACTTCTTTAATTTGCATACTAGTTTTTCTTTACCTTTTTCAACAAAGTGCTCAGGCTGGGACATATAGATTTCTTCTTCAAGATCACCATGAAGAAATGTTGTCTTCGCATCCATCTGTTCTACATCTAAGTCATATGCAGCTACAAGTGACAAAAGAAATCTGATAGATGTCAGCTTTGCTACAGGAGAAAATTTTTCCCCATAATCAATTCCCTCGACCTGGGAATAACCCTTTGCAACCAGACTTGCTTTGTACTTTTCTACACTGCCATCCAGACCAATCTTTTTCTTAAATACCCATTTGCAGCCAACAACCTTTATGCCTTTAGGCAAGGGCACCAAACTCCAGGTTTCATTTTTCTCTAATGATGCCATCTCTTCATTCATGGCTGCCAACCAAGAGTCTGAATCAGACATTTTAAATTCCTCCTTTACAGTCCTAGGCTCATCAGTGCTAGAAATTAAAGCATAGGCACAAGTGGAATCAATCAATGAGAACCTATACCTATTTGGTTGTTTCCTTTCTTGGGTTGACCTCCTCACTGGCTGAGGCTGAGGTTCTTCTTCTTCTGAACTTTCAAAACTACTCGAGCTCTCCTCAGTTTCACATACATTTTGAATTTACAATTCCTCTTTCTCAGGTGTAGGAGGAATTTCAACTACATCCTTATTGTTTTCAGACTTTGTCTCTAACTGCAGATCCAGGGTAGAAGGCTTCAGCTCATGAAAGATTACGCTTTTTCTATATACAACCTTCTATGTTTCAAGATTCCAAAGCTTGTATCCCTTTATGACAACACTATAGCCAATAAAAATACATTTGACAGCCTTGTTCTCCAATTTAGATCTTTTCACATCCGACACATATGCATATGCCTCATAGCCAAAGACTCGAATATGTCTAAGAGAGGGATTCTTACCAGACCACACTTTTAAAGGTGTATTCTCAACAAGAGCAGAAGTTGGAGAACGATTAATTAGATAACATGCAGTAGATACAACCTGAGCCCAAAATTTCTCCTCCAAGCCAGCACTACTGAGCATACTTCGTGCTCTCTCCATCACTATCCTATTGAACCTTTCTGCAACTCCATTCTGTTGTGGAGTATAAGGTGTAGTCTTGTGTCTTTTGATTCCATGGTCTTTACAATACCTCTCAAATTCATCAGAACAAAATTCACCACCATTATCAGTTCTTAAGCATTTTATCTTTCTACCAGTCTGATTTTCAACAAGATTTTTAAATTCTTTAAACCGACTGAATACTTCTGATTTACTTTTTAGAAAATATACAAATGCTCTTCTTGAATAATCATCAATGAACGACACATAGTATCTTGATTTAGAAAAAGAAGGAACATCCACTGGACCAAACACATCCGAATGAATATAATCTAGCAAACCAGAAGATTTATGAGGACTGGAATTAAAAGAAACACGGTGCTGCTTTCCATATATATAGTTTTCATAGAATTCAAATTCAAGATTACAATCTTCAAGCCCCTCAACCAGGTTTTTATTCTTCAAGGTTTTTAAACCTTTTTCTCCTATGATGCCAAAGCATAGTCTTCTCTACTAGAAGTTTTACTTCCATAGAGTTTACATAATTAGGGATATTTCCCTCTTTACCTCCATGACTAGCTTTTAGTGACTTTCCAGAAACATTGTTACATTGATCAACATGAGCATCTAGCTTGTACAGGGTACCAATTCGAGCACCTCTAGCTAGCACCATTGAACCTCTAGTCATATTACAGCCATTTCCAGAGAATGTGACTTGTACTCCAATATCATTAAGCTTACTGACAGACAATAGATTTCAAGCCAGACCTGGTATGTGCATAACATCATTGATCCCCTTTACTCTGCCATCGGGGAATTATATTCTGACTCTTCCATGGCCAACTATCTCCAAAGTTGAATCACTTGCCAAGTACACCTTTCCACCATCGTATTCTTCATTCTTCATGAACCAATCTCTATGAGATGTTATGTGAAAATATGCACCAGAATCAATCAGCCAGACATCATCTGATGCATGTGTAGCCAAGGCTGCAATGAAGGCGTCACCATCACTAGGAGAAGATTCATTGTTGGAAGAATACTTCTTCTTCTTCTTCTCCTCTTTACAATCCTTTCCTACATGACCAGGTTGCCCACAGTTCTAGCACTTCACCTTGGACTTCTTGCCAGCATACTTTGATCTCCCCTCTAATTTCAATTTGGACTTCTTGTCCTTCTTCTTGCCTTTCTCTTTCAGTCTTCCTCTGATAGCAAGAGCTTCCTTCGCCATCTCAGAAGATTTCCTTCTCATCTCTTCTGATAGCAAAGATGCAACAACATCTTCCATCTTGAAATTTGATGTTGTACTCCCAATAGCCATCACCAGATGATCCCATGAGTCCGGAAAAGAACACAGTAGAAGCATACAGTGATCCTCTTCTTCAGTTTTCACACCAATAGATGTCAATTGAGCAATCAACATATTAAATGTGTTCAAATGATTAGCTATAGACCCACCTTCCTCCATTCTCAAACTATACAACTTCTTCCTTAGGAACAATTAATTCACCAAGGACTTCCCCTAATAAATAGATGCCAGTCTATTCCACAACGTAGATGCAGTCTTCTCTTCATGTACATTGAGAAGAATAGAGTTTTCCAAGCAGAGCCTTATCAGCCCCTTAGAATTTCTATCTGTAAGGTCCCAATCTTCTTGCTTCATGCCTGTAGGTTTAGTTCCAGACATAGCAATCCAAAGATCTTGATCCAGTAAGAGATCCTCCATCTTGAGTTTCCACAACTCAAAGTTACTGCCATTGAATTTCTCTATTTCAATCTTTCCAGATGTACTAGCCATCTTAATCTGTAATTAGAAATTGACAAACTTCTACAAGACTCCCACTGAATAGAATTGACACAAAAAACCCAACTTACCCACAAGGATAACACAACTAGCCAAGATCTTATACCACTTGAAAAGAAAATTAGATGTGGAAACAATTCTCCTAATGTCAATACCTCAGGAAAGAATGCAGATATACTTTTAATTCTTTCAATTACAGTTCAATTAAGATGCACTATGAAGTAAATATCAGAAACATAGTATTTGACAATCACACATGAACACCAGATATACGTGGGAAAACCCTTATGGGAGAAAAACCCACCACACCAAGAGAAGTCACTTTGTATTACAGTAACAAATAATTACATACAAGTTTCAGACTTATCTTTCTAATGTCTGTTTACAACAGCATTCACCATGAACAATCTTGTATAGGAACCTTCAAGTTATAGTCTACATAGAATAGAATTGATTTACTGATCATACAACTACACAACAATCCGTCGATGCAACCAACCTTCGAACCAACCAATCACAATCTGCAATCACCGAGTATATCCATGTCGATCTGTGTCTGTCGAGCTTCCTCACAGAACTGTCACAACGAACAATCTTCCAACTGTTCAGATTCGACTTCTCCCATTGGTCGACAATGAGCCACATCAGATGGTCTCACTCGATCAACAGTTTCACTCTGTATCGGCATGTCGGTGAGACACAAGAAGTGTCTCCCCGATGCCCAAAGCTCCATATCGATGTCGACAAGAGATATTATCATCGCCAAGATGTTCTATCAAACTTTCAGTGTTACGCCGAATCACCAAGCAGTCGCCCAAACCTATCACTTTCGCTAGGAGATCGTAGCGAGTCACCAAAGGTTATACCGAAGTCACATATTATACCAAGCTCCAAAGAATAGTTGGCAAGACTTAACACCTTCGCTGAGAGTTCTTATCAAGCACATATTTGTTACACCGATGACCACCGTTCGCCAAGACCTATGTCGAAGAACCCTCATCATTGGCGAGACTTACATCATTTTCTGGGACTTCTTCCCAAACCATTTGGGTTACCCCAATAGCCATCGGCTATCGGCAAGACATCCATTAGTCATTAAGAGATCTCCCTGAGATCCTTTGTGTTACACCAAACACCCAATGGTCGGCAAGACTTAACACTCTCACCAAGACCTTTCCTTGATTGCTTTGAGTTACTCCGATGAACGTTTGGATGTGTCCCCATTAGCGTGATCTTCACTGTTCGCTAAGATTTCTCACCGAATAGACATAGGTTATCCTAAAGCCCGTGGTCATCCTGAGTCTCCTCGATTTATGATTTAGTGGCCTATCGGCCAAAGAACTCCACGCGATAAGAGGTCATAGCGAATACACTATATCACAGCGAAGGCTCCAAAGAATAAGCATTCAGAAAGACTTCTCCAAGGTCACAGTGACCTATTCAAAATAGAATGTATCAAAGCTGCTAGTCGGCCAGACATGATAGATGTCATACCGACTTTTCTCTAATGGAGGTTTCAGCCTATGATTATTGAGGCATACTTTTCCAACACCCTAGTGGCCCTTGCTACAAAACAACATAAGGATGCTCCTCCTCTCCGTGAATCACATGATGCATTAGATCAATTTAAATATGCAGAGGATCGCCAAGATGAGGAAATGGAAGGATTCAAGGAGGGTGAACTCTACAATATAGAGTCAGAGATGGAGAAGATATTGCAGTCCCCTTTGGTGACTTATGAGGATTCACCTACAGGAAATGAAGGAGATAAGTATCTAGGAAAGGGAAGTGAAGATAAAATTGAAGAAATTCCTAATGAGAAAAATCTGAATATGAATTCCTCCAAGGAGCAATAGGATGTGGTTGGACAAAGTAATGTGTAGTCAGATTCCACTGTTCCTACTTGGTTGGACAAGGAATTAAAGAGTAAAAAAATTATGGTGGATGATACTCCTCCCAACTAGGATGAATTACTGGAAAACATAGGAAAAGGAAAAGCAAAGAAGAAAGCTAGGGTTATCTCCAGGATTGAGAAAGATGAAGCCAATAATAGGGTGATTCACTTTTCTACCCCTGTATCAGATAAGAATAAGGATGAGATGACTGGTAGAGATTACAATGTGCAAACTATCAACTTGGGACCCCTCCATGATGCAGGAGGTTGAAGAATTTGAAGGCTCCAGTGCTGCTATTTTGAGCAGATTGAAGAAATAAGTGCAAGCTAAGCAAGATTTGAAGAAGGAGAATGACAAACTGAAGAGGTATCTGCAGGATTTGATGAAACCCTTGCAATCTATCATTCAAATCAACTCCTCATCATCTGCTGCAAGTTTTCTACCAAAGGAGACAATAACTGAGTTGGAAAAGATGAAGACCACTACACATGCCACATTGAACTGGTTGTAGGGAGTGGAGGCCAAAGGATATAATGCCATTAAAGATATCTTGTCAACCGATGGAGATGCTATAAGATCAATAGAGTGGTTGAAGAATGTACTAGCTCAAGATAAGGAGGATTTTGATATCTTGTTGTAGAAGACCAAGACCATCATGGAATATACTAAAGACAAGTTGGTAAGTGAAGGAATTCTTCCTTCTTCCAATGTTGTAGAACCATGGGAATGGCATGAAGCTTTGCAAATAAGGCAAAGGGTTTTGAAGAAAGTGCATAAGCAAGGAAAGAAAATTGAGGATGCCCTGACTGAAATCTACAACAAGTGCATTGCCTTCTTCGAAGTTATGATAGGAAGAAAAAGGTTTGCACCAAAACATTTGGACTTGGAGCAACTGAGAAAATGGTGGTGTGATATATATTCTCTAGTCAATGAGGACCCAGTTACCAAACACCAGCTAGATGATGCAGCCACATACATTGTAGTGATGCATAAGTATCAAACCCTGAAGGTAGATTGGGATAAAGTCATTAAGCAGTGAAGGGAGGACATCAAATCCATTGAGAGGAAAATTAAGGTGTTAGTTATTCCACCTATATCTGACTTGGAGAAGGTATTTTTGATGGTGCAGGATAAAGTGGAATGAGATAAGGACAAAGGGGAGAGAAATTAATGCAATGCCTCATCAGAATTTTTGCTTCCCCATTATCCCTCTTCATCCTTCACATGCATTGGATTGAACCATGTTGGAGATCCCAAGCCGACCTGGATGAGTCCCAAGCATTTAATGCTATTTTATTTTGTTCTAGAACTTCTTGGGCTAACTTATTTTTGGGGCCTATTATTTTGAGACAATATTTGGGCCGACATAAGATGTAATCTCTATAAATAGGGATATTGCCTCATTTGAAAGGGCTAGATAGTTTTACATTGGAGCGAATTAAGCATTAAGAGCAAGGAGTTAGGAATTAGGTTATTTTCAAGCAACTGCTATAACAGAAGACTGGAATTATTGCTACTTTGGATGACTTAATGCAAGCAAAGGCATTGTGATTTGGTGTCCTTGTGTTAATTTTATCTGGCATGGGTACTGTGATTCTATCTTTTGAAATTGCTTAAGTGTATTTGATGTTAGAAGATTCAATGGTGTTTATGATTTGATGCTTGAAGTGTTGTAACAATCTCTGGTCCATACTTTTTGTAGCTAGTTGATTGTTAGTTGCTTTGCAAAGTTAGCCTGGATTGGATATTCATTGTGCTTAGTTCAGTTGTGAGTGTTTATTCATTTCAATTGCAATAGGATTGTTTTGGATGTGTGTGTATGATTTGAAAATATTTCATGCCTTAGAAGATTGCACTATTTATGTAAGATTGCAGGTTTATCTAGGTCAAGCAGGAATTAGTTTCTGAGGGATTGGTCCATTTCAAGTCTTTTATCATTTGCATTGTTAATCTTAGGATTAGAGTTAATTTTAGAAATTTCTCTGAAACCCTTATCTTTTGCTATTTCTTTATCATTTGGGTTAGATATAGGATTTGAAGAATCACCGTATTGCTAGATCTAATAAGTTTGAAGTTCTAGTATTTTATTGTAGTAAGGTCCCTTTGTGATTGCCATCATTTTCACATATTATATGAGCTATTTATGCATTGTCAAGACCTGACATTAGAGACCTTGGGGTTGTCTCTTGAGGCTTGCTGATAGAGATTTACCTTTCAAGAGAGATAGGATACTTGTCTCTTGTCTGAGTTGTTGTACAGAAAACACCATAAACACTGTCTACACCTAGATACATGTACAACAACAAACTTATGCAAACAAAAATGTATATATATACAAATTTTAAATTGAAATAAATTCAAATTTTTGAAAATGTAATTTATACATACCCGATATCTCCCAAAACACTCTATATGGAATGTTTCTGTTTGTTCTTGAAGATGTGCTAACCTCATTTGATGCAAAATGTTTCTTACACCATTCAAAAACATCATGTGCATTTTCTAGATGATCTTCTGAATAACTCATTTGATGCTTTCTTAAAGCACGTTTGATGCAAGATCCTGCTCCATCATGCTCACCCTTTCCATGCCCACTCTAAAGAAAACTCCAAACATGTGGTATTTTGTAAATTTTATGATATCTGGATAGTGCATAAAATGGTCGTGATGATTTGAATTGTGTCACACATCCATTTGACCATACAAAATGCTTTTCAAATTTTACACCCCTACTTCTCAAATTCTCAAAAAAAATTGTAAAGTAGTGTTGTACAAAAAGTGTGTTATGCTCTTTATCATCACTAATATAAAAGTGATTCTTTCTTAATGGATCATTGTTCATCTGAACTCTCAACACCACCCAATTCTGATTGTACATGTCGATAACACACATGAACCATAATAGTGATATTCTTTGAAATGTAATATTTTGATTGAATCTCCTTTTGATCTACAGAAGAGTAATTTTATACAAAGTCAACTATTGATAGAGCTATTCCAAGTGGGAAAGTATTTCTCAATGTTTGAAATTGTTGTGCTTGCCACTTAGTAAAACAAGAATGCTATATGTATGGTTGAATCAATTTTTGAAAATATTCCATAAATTTTCCAATAGGAATCTCCTCTTCTACATAGTTTAACCTTGTGGATTCTTTCCCAAAATTTGTTTGAAACTTTACATACTTGTAACTCTTGCAATTTATTGTCTTTGTTAGGTTAGTATCTTCATTTCTTGAAGGAAATTTAGCCAAATTTCCACATGTTTCACAAATTCCTTTTATGCAGTTTATTTGAGGTCCATTTTCATGATCACATAACATATCCTTTATGAACAAACTTACCTATTTAGGAGGTACATTTTGAAAACCATAACTTTCTTCTCTCATCTTTCAAAACACTTGATAGTAGATATTAAATTTAATATGATAACGACAACAACAAGTTTCAAAAAACTTGTTTATCTTCACATAATATGGCTTTAACCTTTCAAACATTGTTTGACCAATCTTTATATGAGGATATATATTAAAAAAATTCATATACATCTCAAGTTGTGTTATGTCTAGCCAATGTTTAATATGATTTTCATAAATACCAGGTCCAATCCTGTGTCTCATAACATATCTATTATTTTATGATGGATGAGTTTGATCATGAAAAAAACTTGAGATAAAGTTCCTAACAGCATCTTCAATCCTATCAAAATGGGGAGCTCTGCACATAATTGCCTAGTTTCCTTCTAAACTATCATCCAAAACCTCTCTTTTTCTCATATTTTATTAGTGTGGTTCTACTATAACCAATTTAGCTGAAAGTGAAAACATTTTTCTTTTTCTTGGTATATCTTGATTTATAATAGATGTCAACATCACCCTTCTTGTAGTGGCCTTAGCCACTGATCAAGATCCTCCCCCAATGGAATCTAAAATATTTTTAACATTTCAACAATATCTTTGTGTAATGCCATGTGTTTCTTCTTATTTGATGCCAAATGTACACCCAAAAATTGTAATGACTCTTTCATCTCATTATGAAGAAGTAAACGTGATAACAATTGGATTTTTTCAAGTGTTTCAAGATGACTGAAATGGTCATTGATTATTCCATTTACAGATTTAGTCATTGACCTCTTACTCTTATTTACAGGTTGGTCGGCATAACATTTCAGTTTCTCCATATCCATCTCAAGTAAATGATCTAAATTTCTATAAGAAATTTTTTTCCTCACCTTTTCAACTAGTTTTATATGCTCATCCATACCAGTAGAAGGGAGTGATCCTAACCCCTCTCCAACATGCATTGTTTGAACTTTGGCCTCCTCCCTATCTTCAAGGTGCATGTGTTCTTCAATGGATTCATTTGATTCAATATCTAGATTTGGCTCGACTTTAGCATGAGAACTTCCTACTTGTTGAACCCTTTCTACATGTCACAAAATATTTTGCAAAGAAACTAAGAGATGATGCTATATAA
Organism: Sequoia sempervirens; assembly: GCA_007258455.2. Lineage (NCBI taxonomy): Eukaryota > Viridiplantae > Streptophyta > Pinopsida > Cupressales > Cupressaceae > Sequoia > Sequoia sempervirens. The sequence goes on from VDFB02058242.1 coordinate 232,730,181, forward strand.
GTGGAGTTTATGTATCCAAGCACAAAAAAATGATAGAAATGATGTTATAAGTGGAGTATAACTTTCAAATGAAATCAATCTTGATTCTTGAACTTAATAAAATTTCCATGGAACAAATACAATTGGAAATGGAAAAATGAATTTTCAAAGTCACTAGGTTTTGGAAATTGGATACATGAATTTACATGCAAGCAAAGAAAGTGAGAGAAGTTTCAGCTAGTTTTATATGCTCATCCATACCAGTAGAAGGAAGTGATTATGACCCCTCTCCAACATGCATTGTTTGAGCTTGGGTCTCCTCCCTATCTTCAAGGTCCATGTGTTCTTTAGCGAATTCATTTGATCCAATATCTAGATTTGGCTTGACGTTAGCTTAAGAATTTACTGCTTGTTGTTTGAATTTACATGCAAGAAAGGAAAGTGAGAGGCTATGAGCTATTTAAGTGGATTTTAACAAATAAAATCAAATATTCTTGAACTTAAGAATTCCATGGAACAAATGCAATAGGAAATAGATGATAAGGAATTTAGGTAAAATGAGGTTCTGGAAGTTATGATAATGTCTATGCAAGATGACTATTTTTTTTGTATTAAAGTTTCCAAGTTAAATCTAACATGGTTTTCATAATTGGAAATAGATTTATAAGGAAAACATTGAGGTGTTAATAAAAGTCCTAAACACACACAGGAGAGAGAGAGAGAGAGAGAGAGAGAGAGAAGAAATAAACATGTACCTTGTTTCTTTCTATGATAATTTTCCAAGTTTTGTTTGTGCCTCCTTTGTTCTTCTTCCTTTGAAAATTTTCATTGAGCCTTTTTTTTTCTTTTTCTTTGTTGTCCCATTTTCTTCTTCAAGTTAAAGATGACTCAAAAAAAATCCTCTACCAAAGGTAAATTCTCCTCAAAAATATGCCTTGATTGATAAAAATGCAAAGTTGTCTTCTCCAAAATCTTCCCTCGTTGTTAAAAATGCTAAAATCTCTTCTCCAAAATCTACCTCCTTGATAAATGTGCAAAAATATCTTCTCCAAAATCTTCTCTCCAAGTGATATAAATGTGAATTAATCTTGCAATTTGATATGGAATAATGAAAAATAAGCTTGTATTTATATTCATATGGGAAAAAAATTAAAATTAAAATGCATTCTAATGTATGGAATAACTATCCTAGAACTTAAATGAATCAAGTGGTAATCAAACAAGTTATTTCATTCTGGAGTTTGTTGTTATTTAATGTATAGGTATGCAACATAGAGAAATTTTAGAATTTTGTTCCTTGTCAAAAATATAATATTTTCCCAAAGAAAACCATAAGCATGGATATAAATTTAAGATTCCTCAAGCTTGATACTAAAGGTTCAAGATTATCTCAACCAATGAGATAACATAGTGCTTAATAAAGTGTCTCTTAGATAAGTTATGCTCATTGCAGAGTAAGGGAACAAACCAATATATAGTAGAGGAAAATTTCCATGGTCATTCTAGTTTACCAAACACACCTTGATGGTTCTAAATCAATAGTTGAGATATTTTCATTTGTAGGAGATACATAGAGAGGGTAGAACAATGATTTGAGCACATAGAGGTATAATTTCAATTAAATTTTCTTAATGTTTCAAAGAATAAAATTTTCCTATCCTAAGTTGAAACTAGAAAAATATGCATTGAATTTCTTTAAAAATCTATAATTTTATATGGTTGTAGGAAAGCACGAACATGTTAAATAATGGTGTAGATTAAGAAATTATTTATGAAATAATTTAACATAAAATTTTATAAAGAGGGAAAGTGTTTGAAGGATGATATAATTATAAAAGGAATGTCAATAGTGGATTGAAATAAATTCTCATCAAAAGAAGGTGAAAGTGTATTGGTTATAGTGTATGGAAGAGGGCTCTAGAATGGTAGTGGGATCCATACCAACAACAATTGGAAAATGGGAAGTAGTGGGAGGAATAGGGATAGAGTGTTATTTCATAAGTCTATATGTAGTAAAAAGACAATGGTCAACATCATGGGTATCATAGATGAAGAAAATGTGATTTCTTTGTTTGGTCTCATCTACCATGGGTATCTTCAATTTTTTTGATCATTCCTCCTACTAACATTTTGTGTAATTCTATCTCAACTCTTGTTTTGACATTGATGTTTTAAGTTAATATTTTATTTTCCTTTATGGTTTGGATCATTCTTTTAGTTCTATCTACATGGTTCCTACCTCTTCTTTTATACCTTTTAGGTTAGTAAATATTCTAGGAAAGATGTCTTCATATTTTTTAAAATTTTCCACTTGCATCACTTATCTTTCATCCCATTAATCTCCAATTTTTTCCATCTTAGGGATCCTTCTAAAATTATATTTTGTTCTCTAGTCCTCAATGGTTCCTGTTGAAATATTTATTGATTATTCCATTTTCAGATTTGGTCATTGACCTCTTACTCTTATTTAATGCACATTTAACATGTGTTTAACATATATAAATCATAAATACATGAGCATGAGTTCTCAAAATATAGATTTAAAATTTGTATAAACACATTATCAAGTGTAAACATTTACATACATACACATGTGTATCTATTAATGTATAAACATAAACATGTTATAAGCAAAGAGGTACATGCACGTAGATATAATGAAAATAAACATATAAACATAATAAAATGTGTATGTATATCATATAAGCAAATATAGGTACGTGCATGTATAGATTGAATGAAAATAAACATATAAACATAAGAAAATGTGTATGTATATTATATAAGCAAATGTAAGTTAGATATCATCAAATGTTGCTACTAGAGATCATCATATAAATAAATGTAGTAGAGATCATAAATATAGTACATGGAATAATATGAATGTCGACTCCTAGTTGAATGATCATCTAAATGAGAACCCTACTCTGATGGATGTGTCGATCCCTCCAGATAAAATTATGTACACAATGTGTTAAATACATATAATATATTATAAATTTTATGAAATTTATTTAAGAATGTATATGTATTTTTAAATATCTCTCTAGATCTATGCATACATATGCATGCATATATACACATGTATATATAAAAATTCAAAACTCACATGTCCACTAGTAGCAAAATCATTCACAGAGTCACATCGATGTACATGGTATGAACCAAGGCTAGGAGTAACATGAGGTATGTCCACCTACAATATATATACATATTTATTACTACATGAATATCTAGTTAAAACTAAAATTTAAAAACAATTAAAAAAATAATTGAAACATGCACATACACATATATATGCACATCATCTGATATCAGACGATCTAAGTCCTCTGCAACAGTCATCTCTGCCAAATCAACCAAATGCTCAAGCAACGAGTTAGCATCTATATCCATATGATTTGTCACATGTCATGCAATAAATGATGAGTGAAGGGGACTATGTAGCTAATATGGCATCAACGATGGCGAACCGAGACCAGTCAACATCTCCATAAAACCCATAGTCTATGCAGCAATTGAATGATCTGTAGGTGGATCATGATGTGCATTAGTGTTGGGTTGAGAGTGCTGGGATCCTATATGTGAATGAACTCCTAAAGCCAAAAAATATATGGCCTACTCTATAGTGATCCCATAGTTTGATTCAATGAAGGAATATGCCTCCAAGAGGTCCTTAGCCAAACAATGCATAGTCCTGCATGCCATATCTCCTGTAAGTCTGTCAAGTTGTGTGGGTGTAGGGATTCCCACCGTTGTAAAAGGATTCATGCTATTGTGTTGTGCTACAAATGGTGTGGATTGTGAATGTATATACATCAAATACTAACCCACACAATCTGTAGATATCCTAGTGATGGCAGTTGCAATGTCACCTACACTATCAATTGCTTCCTTTTGGGAAGCAACGACAATCTGATTTGCTAAGGGGGACAAAGTTGGGGTGAGAGAAGGATACCTTTCGCTAACCAATTCCCTAAACACTGGGGCTGGTCTATTTGCTTGATAATATGTGGGCCTATGAGCAATCCTACCACGCCCCTGACCAACATATGGTGGAATGTCCATGTAGTTGAATTTTAGGCCCAAATGGACCTCAACGTACAATTGTTGAATAAAATATAATGGAATCTAGTCCTTGCTTGGATATTGACCATGTGCTACAAGAAATCATGGGTAGATCAATAGGGCCATAACACGATCCACACATTTGGTGACCTGGTATCCCCTCACCTTACTTTGATTTTGATAGAATGGAAAATAAGTGTTTATAATTAGTTCTTTGGTCACAAAATCATGTATTTGTTTATAGGGAACCTCACCATGTACTTCTTCCCACATGTGGGAAAGAATAGTAGCTACTCTATTAGGGGAATATGCACTAGTATGCCCAAGTTCATCTCTTAGTTTTTCTAGGCTTTGTAATATGGACATGCAAAATTCTGAATATATGCCTATGTTTGTACCATCTGTTAATGAGTCTCTCAATCTCCTAATCTCACTAGTAGTATTTACAAACAGTGTTTTCGGAGATGGAATAGATACATTTTCCATGTTATATGTGTGTACACCTAAAGGAGAAATGAGACCTTGGTAAATAATATATCTATATCTAGGGAATAGAAATCTAAAATAGTTCTAAATAAATTTACAAGTGTGCACATGATATATATATTGAACCTATAGGTTGCACACATATAAAATATGCATCTTAGATTAGATTTGTATATGCAAGCTAATATCATTAGTAATGAATGCTACTTGGGATGACATATAGAGCATTAACTAGTTCAAATAATTCATCTAGTCATTAATAATATTTTCATACCATTAACAAAAAAATATTCGACATCTATCTGTGGCGTAGAAAATTGGAAACTCTTGAGAAAAGAGACAATTTCATGCTTAATTAGACCTAGTTTTGAATACCCTTATTTATCCTTCAAAACAACATTTATAGGACCATAAGAACCATTATCTTTTATCTAGAGGCCCATTTCACTTGAGAAATCATCTAAAACCTGACAAAAAAAAGTTAATTCATTCATATCCTGAAAACCCACCTTGAAAAACCACTAGTGGGACCCATTCACCAAGGGTGGCAAATGAGTGCCTTTTGAGGAAAATTTCAATTTTGAGTGGGAATTCAATCAATTCAACTTAATTTTTTGGTGGATGTCAACCTCTTAGGTCTAAATAACGGAAAAATTAGGTGTTGATGCTTATAAATACTCATTTTAAGTCATTTTCACATCTCTTAGTCATTTTTACAAAGAAAATTCTAAAGTCAAGCCTTCCACAATAAGTTTCATTAGCAAAGTTGAAGTTTTAGGGAAGAAAACTAGGGTTTTTGCAGATCTTGAGGCTCACTCTTCACTCAAGTTTCAACATTGAAAATATTTGATGATGGATGCCTATGGTGAATCATGGAGAAATCTAGGTTGAGGAGATACAACTAGCCATGAAATCACACGTAAAGACGTGTTTTCAAAGCGATTCCATTTTCTCTTTATCTTTAGATTAAGGTTTGCATTTCATTTTCATGTCATTTTATCTCCATTTTGACGTATTATAGGATTTCTAGGGTTGAAGTCTTGCATCATTCAAATCACCTTTGCACATCTTATTCTAGCACAATAGAATAGGGTTTTGACATACTTCAATTTTTCCTAGTCTTTAACACACTTAAGGCTAGGGTTTTATGCAATTTTTTGACCATTTAAGGTTTGATTACCCAACTAGGGGTTTGAACAAGGAAAACCCCCCATTAGACAACCAATTTTAAGTTGTTTGCAAGAATTTTCCAAGATCTCGATTAGGGTTTCCGTCAAAAAGAGTTGTACAAGTGACAAGGTGCAAAACAGATATCTGAATTTGAAAAAAATTGAAGGTGGACTGATTCACCATGGATGGTGAATGAGTCCCTCATTAGGTGACTTTCAGAGTTAGATGCAGATCTAGATACCTAGTTTGCAGAAATCCGTTTCTGGGCAGAAAACCTTATCCTGGGACTGATTCACCCAGGGTGGCGAATGAGTCCCAGTCAACTCAAAAGTAGATTTCCAAAGTTTTTTCCAGTCATCTTCAGCTTACAATTGCAAACATTCTGAAATATAACTTTCTATTTAGTTTCATTTGCATTTTTGTTCATCTTTTTAAGCTTTTTGCAAACCTCACTATGTTTTCAAACATTGCATATTTCACTAATTTCACATCAATAATCTATCAATTTCATAACTTAATTGTACTTATATCATTTCATTTAGTCTTAATATCATCATACAATCATTTATTTGAGTGAACCACCACAATTTTAGTATTCTATATCTCTCCTTTTACGTGAAAGATCCTAAGAGTGTAAGAGAAGTACATAGGACACCACCAAATTTTTGGTTCACTATCATAGTTTTTCATAATCAAAAAATTCATCACTAGATTGCACACAAAACATAATCTAAAATAGTTCTAAATAAATTTACAAGTGTGCACATGATACATATATATTGAACCTATAGGTTGCACACATATAAAATATGCATCTTAGATTAGATTTGTATATGGGTATGTGCAAGATCATGATGGGCCAAAAAGTGGCAACATGATGGGTATGTGGCTGACGACTTTTTCTTTACCCAAAATTGATGAAACAAAAATGGTTTTTAAAGGAGATTCTCAGCTTTCCACCAATATAAATTATGCTTTACTTTGAATTTAATAAGTAATTATTATTCATTTTCTATTTGAATTATGACTAAAGTCTCGATTGATAGGCTAGTTGAAAAACATCTATAGCTTTCAAACGGTATCACATTTTTTGAATCCAAAACATGTATCACATTCTATGCTTTGCATACTATAGGATTAAAAAAGAAAAATTGAATTTCATGAGGTTTTAACCAAGTTAAGGTGGTCAGACATATGAGTTTTTTATATTTTTTAAAAGTTGTAATAAAAAATTCATAATTAATTATTTACTTGGAAAAAATTACAAAAAAATATGCATCACATTGGGACATGATTCCTCTACTTATATCTAAAATATTATATATTTTTTTATCATTTTATTGTGTTTAGGGTGGTCAAACATACACCTACTTCTTATTTCTTCCTTGAAATTTAAGTACTACTGCATTGAAATTTCAAATTTTCACCAAATAGATTTTTTTTTTTTTAACAAACCTAGTAGTTTAGAAACTACATTCAATTTACTAAAGATTTTATTCTTACATATTTTTGAAATAATATAGATAACTTATTCAAATTAATAACATTTTGTTTCCATAGTCCATGATCATTAATAATCAAGATTTCTGGATTAAAATGTGTGCGATTTTTTCCATCAACGTTTCGGATCATACTCCATGATCCATCATCAGGATGATTAGCAGATAGAGAGAGACATCACGTTTCCTAACTTTGTTTTTTCTGAATTTTTTGCCACTTAAGGGCTTGTTTTTTTCATGATGATCCTGCACATACTCATATGCAAGATAATATCACAAGTAATTTGAATGCTACTTGTGATGAAAAATAGATCATTCAATAGTTCAAATAATTCATCTAATCATGAATAATATTTTCATACCATTAACAAAAAAACATTCAATATCTATCATAGTTTTTCATAATCAAAACATTTTCACTATTTTATTTAATTTTCTAAACATTTTACTTATTTAATTTAATATATTTATCAATTTATAATTCTTAGGTTCAAATATCACCCTTCTAGAGATCATATTATATGGATTACTCCATAAGAAACCAAGTGAAAGTTTAATTTTTATGGATCTTTGAGGGGAAACCTAGGGCACTCTTGTACAAAATGTGTCATTAAAGACTTAAAAAATCTTGAGTTGCATCTAAGATTTATTTCCTAGAACTAGTAACAAAGGGAAACCATCATTGCTTGACATTGGTGGTCATGTAAAATCAATTTAGTCATTATTGAAGGATATTCAATGGAAACTATATTTAGCATCGTGAAAATATAATTGATCTATTAGAAGAAAAACATCATACTATATTAGGCATGGGAAATCCTTGATTCACCAAAATTATTCTCTAACTATGTTGTTAACATGGAGGAAACAAGACAACATGTTTCTTTTCAAATCAAGGGATTTATAGCATGAATGATTCAATAATTGGAAATTATATGAAAAAATTTCTAGATCATACAATCATGTGGCATGTAACTCCTTAAATGATTTTTTCCCCTTCATTCCATTAATAATGTGAAGTTGGATGAATGACTCACAAATGATGAGATGATAATTAAAGGTTATATAATTGGATTCCTAAGATTTATTCATGCCAAAATATCTAGATTCTCTGCCTACACTTGTTATTTTCCATCTACCCACTCTACCTTTTTATTTAGATAAAAATTGAGCTCCACATTTGATTCTTTTGGAGAGATTTTCTAAATGGATTTACTGGGAGAAATAATAGATTACTAAGATAACATGGTCTTATTCTTATAAGGTGGAGATATTACCAATGAAATTAAAGAGGTTCTAGGATGGGATTTTGTTGAGGTTGTAGAGCATTTCCATGTTAATGTTTATCTCTTGAACATTTATAAAATTATTTTAGACAAGAATTTGACAAAGGCATTGAGGAAGAATTACATTTGAAAGAAAAAAAAGGAGGATTAAAGATTAATTTTAATAATCCATCCCATGTCTATAGATGCTTTTTTTCCCAATATAGGTTTGAATTTTAATGTTTGGAATCTTTGTAAACTATTGAAGAGGTGAAGTGACTACATGCAATAGTCTAAGAGGTGACCAATACTCAAGAGATCCTATCCTTGACAAAGATTATATTTATGAGCCCTAAAAATCAATTCAATGGAACTATGTGATGTTTCTTTAAATTATAAATGTTGGATTCACTTAGATACTGAGGCTTTACTATTGAAATAGGTATTCTTGATTGTTCCATTTGTTACTTGTGTAATTCCAAGAAATTTTGATTAAAGTTAGCTAATTGTGTTCTCAAATTTAATCCATTTATTTGGTACTAGTGTATGGAATAACTATACTAGAACTTAAATGAATCAATAGGTAATCAAAAAAGTTATTTCATTGTGGAGTTTGTTCTTATTTAATGTATAGGTATGCAACATAGATAAATTTTAGAATTTTGTTCCTTGTCAAAAAGATAATATTTTCCCAAAGAAAACCATAAGCATGGATATAAATGTAAGATTCCTCAAGCATGATACAAAAGGTGCAAGATTATCTCAACCAATGAGATAACATAGTGCTTAATAAAGTGTCTCTTAGATAAGTTATGCTCATTGTAGAGTAAGGGAACAACCCAATAAATAGTAGAGGAAAATTTCCATGGTCATTCTAGTTTACCAAACACACCTTGATGGTTATAAATCAATAGTTCAAATATTTTCATTTGTAGGAGATGTAGAGAGGGTAGAACAATGATTTGAGCACAAAGAGGTATAATTTCAATATAATTTTCTTAATGTTTCAAAGAATAAAATTTTCCTATCCTAAGTTGAAACTAGCAAATTATGCATTGAATTTCTTTAAAAATCTATAATTTTATATGGTTGTAGGAAAGCACAACCATGTTAAATAATGGTGTAGATTAAGAAATTATTTATGAAATAATTTAACATAAAATTTTATAAAGAGGGAAAGTGTTTGAAGGATGATATAATTATAAAAGGAATGCCAATAGTGGATTGAAATAAATTCTCATCAAAAGAAGGTGAAAGTGTATTAGTTATAGTGGGAACAGGAAATGCTATAGGTATGGAAGAGGCCTCTAGAATGGTAGTGGGCTACATAGTAACCACAAGTGGAAAAGAGGAAGTAGTGGGAGGAATAGGGATATAATGATATTTCATAAGTCTATATGTAGTAAAAATACAATCGTCAACATCATGGGTATCATAGATGAAAGAAAATATGATTTCTTTGTTTGGTCTAATCTACCATGGGTATTTTCAAATTTTTTGATCATTCCTCCTACTAACATTTTGTCTAATTTTATCTCAACTCTTGTTTTGACATTGAGGTTTTCAGTTAATATTTTATTTTCCTTTATGGTTTTGATCCTTCTTTTAGTTCTATCTGGATGGTTCCTACCCCTTCTTTTATACCTTTTAGGTTAGTAAATATTCTAGGAAAAAGGTCTTTATATTTTTTTATATTTTCCACTTGCATCACTTATCTTTCATCCCATTAATCTCCAATTTTTTCCATCTTAGGGTTCCTTCTAAAATTATATATTTTTCTCTAGTACTCAATGGTTCATGTTCAAATATTTATTTTTTAGTGCATTATTAGTAGCTATTTGATTTTCCCCTTCAACTTATATTTTTTAAAGTTTTGAGGATTTTCTTCTCCTTTGGATTCCATAATTTATTCTTAGAGGCACCACTTTACTTCTACTATGGTGTTTCAACCTTATCCATCCACTTTATCAAGTTCCAAATGCTTGTATCCTTTGGAAATATAGATTAATGTTCTTTGTGAAGGACTATTTCTACTAGAGATATGATAATGTGCTTTTTTTTAGTACATTGTTGATTAGCTCTTCAATATCATGAAATGCAAATTTTTATATAAAATTATTTTGTCCCATTATCCAATTGTTGGTTCCTCCTCTCTTTTCTTAGTTACTATACCTTTTTTTTTGCAATAGGTGATATGTCCAATAGAAAAGTTGGGTATATAGCCTTTCATCATATTCTCTTCTATTTGTCCATCCCCTAATGCAAATTTGAAGGTTTATTTCGAGTTTCATCTTTCCACAATATTTTAGATTGGATTTATAGTCTCCTTTTGATAAGTACTTGGTTCTTATAAGGACCAAAAATGTCTTCCCAATTGGGATATTAGGTTTGTGGGTGTACCACCATCTTGTCATGATACAAAGTATCTTGAAGATATTATAATCTCAAATTTTATTTCTTAAATAATTTTTCCATGTATTTTATACATGTTAAAAAAATTCCTGCCCTAGAATACCAAGGAAGATTAATACGAGAAATTCCATGTGAAATGTGATTAAATTGTTTTGACTTCTACTATGTTGTCTCTTTTTACAGTTTCCTTTTGTATTATGTGGTGATTTTTCATTATTTGAAATATATCAAGTGGATTTTTTTTTAACTTTTCTTAAGTTTTGGATCCTCCTCACATCTAATATCTTTCTACATCTTACTTCTAGCTCATCCCAAACCCATTCTTCCATACCATATTCATTATTGATGTTATAGCTATTGATATCAAGTATGATTTATCCTCTTGAGTTAGCCTCATGCATGGTGTATTAGACTATTATTCTTAAAGAATGTAGTGCTTTCAATTCTTCTTCTCCATTTTTTTCTTGTGTTATCTTCTTTATGTACACCTTACTCATATCAATGTATAGGGGTATATGTATTAACATTTTTGTCAAAGAATGAGATTTTTTATTTATAGGAGTTAATTGTCCCATTATAGTTTACAAACCATTCTAAATTTAGTAAAATGTTGAAGGTATTAAAGAGTTTCTTCATCTCTATTACTTTAAAGTCTACTTTTTACTTGATTCCCGTTAAATTAACTTCTTTCTCCAAGTTCCAACCATACAAATGGCAGTACCATCGAAAATATCAATGTTAAAGGGGTATCATAGACTATTCGCTTCCTAAATTATTCTCAAACTCTTTTAGGTATAAATGATTTTGAGGTCAAATATTATGTTCTTAAAATGTTTGTTGTTTAGTTTAAGTTTTACTATAATTTGTTTCTTCTTCCATCTTCATGAGCTTGAATAATGTGTACTTTCTCAAATTTCTCTATCAGGTCCTCAAAAACAATTGGAGCTATATCCACTTGAGATAAAGAAGGAAAGTGCTACAAAGTAAATCCTACTAGTTATTGTGATCATTGTGGGAAATATGATTAATTACTTGCACTAATAGGAAATCTAGTTTGTTGGATCAAGAAGCCTTGTTCAATATTAATGTTAAGATGTTAATATTGATGTACACATTCTAATTCTTGTTCTCAAACTATCTTGATTTTTGAAGGTTTTGTTGAAACTTTTGGCCTAAATTATTATTAACGCCTTGTTGATCATCAAAGCTTGAACCTCTCTAATAGTTTTATGGGAAATTCAATGAGTGGGGGACCAACTTGCACCTCACTGAATACCTTCGGGGTTTTTATAGAAAGATGACTCTTCTTTGTGGGTTTGGAGTAAAGGGTAGAAAGAAATGTAAATATAAAACATGAAAAGGGCAATATGCCAATGCTTTTACAACATTTCAAACCTAACCATTTCTATGATTGATATAATTAGACACAAAATTCCATAACCCTTCATTGTTGGAAAGAGAACGAACAACAAAGGCTAACAATTAAGCATAGTGTAGACTTTCAAATCTTCCCATAGGCAGTGTTCATTAAGGTCCAATGAAGCATAAAGATTTGTAAAGGTAACAAAAAGAATGTTAAGAAATTGCATAAGCTCTCTCTCCTAATATAACATAATATAGTAAAACAACAACCCTTTAGAAAAGCAAAGAATTCCAATGACATAATCTAATTTTCACAAGTGACTATTCTACCATACAAGCATACAATATGGAAACCAACTATTTAAACTATTCAGATTCAGCTTGCAAGACACAATGTTTCATTCAAAATGATAATATTAAGAAAGAAAGCTAAAAAAAGGCCATACATGCACAGTCTCAACAATTTCTCAATAGTTTGTGCTTTAAATATCAAATGAACTTTAAAAAAAAGGTCAGATGCCAATCTGACAATAGTTTAAACCTTAATAGATATAACATGCCAGAGACAAGTAGCTCTGCAATTGTGCTTCTAAAATTAATTCTATATCTTAAGTAAGAAAACTAAAGAAACTTTCCTTTGCCAAGGAAACTGAAACTTGAAAATCCAACCCCTTATTGTTTTATCGCCCTCCTTATATAGCTACAAAAAAAGAAAACACTGCCTCAACACATAAGTCAATACTGCCAGGTGTTTTATATTTAATGGAACATGATCTGATCGTAGATCTTTGGTTAGGTCACAAAGACCTTTTCTCATCAATTCTTAGCTACTGCATTAATGTTTTTTAGATATTTAGCAAAGATAGATGCCTATAAACAACCAAATCCTAAAAACAATAGCTTGGAAAAAGGTCCAGTTGATTGATCACATCACCCAAAGGCACCGACTCAAAGCTTCCATCCCAAAAACCAAGAAAGAAAAAAGGCCAACCAGCTCCGATAAATTCCCAAAAAGATATCACTCCATAGGGGATGCAATTTTCCCACAACGAAGAGGTGGCATGTCAAAAGGGCAAAGACTTTTGAGCTCATAAATATAGCTCCCTTGAAAATCCCCAACGAGCCAACATGTGTTATAAACTCTCTTTCAAAAGGGAGACAAAATATGAAAGCTACGTAGCCACCACATGGCGTATTGTGCACCTTTCTAATAACTCCACTTGAGCACAAGCACACTCAAAACTAAAAACATTATACAACCGAAAATCAAAATGATTAAGGCAAAAAATGCTTCACAGTTCTGGTGACTCATAGGGGGTCTTCACTTGCGGAGGCATGAGGTAGGCCTCTAGATGTTCTTGGAGTTTGATGAAAGAAGAATGTTGAGCCTCCCAGTCTGCATCAGTTGGTAGGATGAGGTTTCAGATCTTCCTGTAAGCATGCTCAAGATCAAAAATCTCCTTAAAAGAGATGAAACCCCATCTAGAAGAAACCGCTCCTAGGTGATAAGAGGGTCGAGAAAGAGCATAGACCTCGTACTCAACATCATCCAACATGGGAATTGTACTCGAACTTGGGAGTTCTACAGAGGTCCAAATTTTGTGTTATATTGCATCAGTTACTTGCTCCACTTTTAGCGCATCTTCATCTGGTGAAAGAAGAGGTAGCCCATAAGTAGCCAAGATGTCAAAGTCCTTGATTTTAGCGACCCACTTATTCAGCACCATTTGGTACTCTTTACACTTTGCTGCAACCCTGTAATAGTTGATGATCTCATTGGATTTGATGGAGGTGACCCACTGATGGGGAATCCCCACTCTCTCCAGTACCTGGTCAATGGCTATGTAGAACTTGGAAATGAAACTTTGTGAATCTGTCACTTGGGATGAACATTTTTGCATGAAGTGATCGGCCATCAGACTAACCTTGGCATTCAACTTCATAACATCCCTTAGAAATTGCAAAGCAGACCCAAGAATGGCAATACTAGCTGTGATCCACTCCTAATGTGTAGATATCAGCCTCTTCATTATCGGGAGGGCTTCAGATGCTTGTGCAATGGCTAACTCTTGGTTAAAATAGGCCCTCTTGCCCTTGTGCTTTCTTCCATTTGACTTTTCTTCCAAAGGACAGTTTCCAACTCTAAGCTTAGCCTTCTAACTTCCTGTCTTGACTCTTTTGCTTCCACCTAGATTCTTTGAAGATCATCGAAAGTTCAAGATCGAGCATCATCTCGCTCTCTCTTCAGATTTTCAATTTTAGCACGAGGTTGAACTTGTTCAGTCCAACCTTCCACAAAAGACTTAGATGCATCTCCTTGTTGGCCTTGAATTTTCTTTACGTGGGCTACTTCAGCTTCGCTATCTCGGATCTCATTCTGCAATCTACTTATGGTTTATTTTACATTTTCCAACTCTACCTCGTGCTTCTTCAATTTCATGTCCAGCCTCTCATAGTTAGCATATACCACCTTTTGAGTTGCTTTGGCTAGGACCACTTTGTCACGCACACGAGTTTCATTCAAATCCAGGACTACTACATGAATGTCATGGTTCTCCATCTGCATTTTCCCTTCGGGCTTGGTGACAAGTGACTTTATGGTAGTAATGAGAAAAGAGTTCCACTCCTCATTGAAGCAAGCTTCAATCTTCTTTGTGGCAGGCGTCTCGACATTATTCAACAATATTTTCTACTTCTTGTCCTTTTCGAGCCTATTTGATAGCATCAAAATGACCCTGAAGAGTCTAAGGGACATCGATGCTCAATGCTACAATGGAAGCACTAGGGGGAAATCCAAAAATGGTGATGGTAGGGGAAACTTCAGATGTGTGAGCATGACAGGACGCAAAAGGAAGTGTGATCATGGAAAAGGGTGGGACACCAAATTGAGCAGGGGAAAAACTAGTAGGGGTGAACACAAAAAAAGTTTGATGGAGAGGTTCCTTCTCGGAAGTAGATGGACCAAGAGTGACGGGTAAAGTGGTGGTGTCAGTTGTTTTGATGGGGGCCCTTGATAGGGCGATTAAAGACACAACAACGGCTGCGGTGAATGATGCTCCTTCAATGCATAGGGTGGTTTCAGTAGGTTCATTAAAAATGGTAGGGGGTGCATTCAAGATAACCAGCTCAGGGTCCGAGGGAGGAGGATTCCTTTCCATTAGAGGATGCAGAAACAAGAAGAAGAGGGGGAGCAAAACTTACCCGAGTTGTAGTGGTTGGGACATTTTGTAGGGAAGACTCCACTTCTTCTTGTCAGACTAGTAGATTAGGGACACCTAGATCTTGAATCCTTTTTCACTTTGCATGACCGAAACTAGCATGTTTTGATCCTCTGGTAGCATATCCTTCCAAAACTTGGCCTTCAATGATAGCTAGGGATCCTCCTGGAGACCGTCGGTTCCTTTTACCTTTATTTCGGGCACTAGAGGTAGATGGAGCTTTGAATCACTTCTCCTCAAGTATCTTCAACTATCGAATTCTCGAGGTCTAGAAACCTAAGGTAGAACTTGTTCCTCGTCAATCTCATGGCTTGTTTCAGGATTGTTATCGAAATCAACCTCTTTATCATATAATTCTTTGAATTCATCATCAAGCGGTTGAAAGTTACTAAACGGAGCACCTGGGCACCTCATCTTCTGTCAGAATCTCCAGAAGTCTACCTTTTTCATTTCTGATCATCCCTTGCACCTTAGCTATGCATTAAGAGATTTTCCCATCAGAAGATTCCTCTCATACTCTGCCTACGGCTCATAGAAACTTAACCATTTTGGTTGCTCTTCTGGGATGCGAGCCAGGTCAATGTATATCTCCGCACTCTCTCAACTTAGGTTTCTCCTTCTATGGAAATAATTCTAAACCTCATGCCTCAAACTATAAATCTCTTTTGGATTATAATTATAGTTGTCACATATGAAGACCAAGCCCAAGGTCGCCAATAAATTTGTGATCTCATCCTTTGCCTTTCGTTTAGTTAGTATTACCCAACTCTTAGAAAGTATAAGAGGAAGGTTGTAGAGCTTTTTTTTGTTCCTCCCAGCACCATAAATCTTGTCGATGATGGTTACTTGACAACATGCTTCCAACAAAAAGACCCTATTTGTTACAAATTTGGGAAGTCAAAATTCCTACCCAGGAAAACCATTAAATCTGATGAATGTGAAGTCCTCACCCAAGAAATAATATAGTGGGGTTGGTGGATCTCTTATCCATTCCATAACCTCTTGAGAAAAATGGCCAATTGGGTAGGGCAACAAATCCTAGAGTACTAACCTCAGAAAAATGTTTGTAAATTGATAATAATCCCCTATCCTCAAAAGCACGGGGGTCCATATAGAAACTGGTTGGAGAAAACCACTTTCATCTAGCCTAGATACTGGTACATTCCTACCCAGCCACTCAAAATTCTAATGTAAAAGAAAATGAGCTAGAATAGAAGAATACTTGAATTTGGACTTAGTGTTGTAATTCTTCAACTGCTCCCTCATGTTCCTAGCTATTACCTCAACAAAATCATAATGCCTTTGGAACTTTTCCCTTTTGAGAGAAAGGGCTAGGGAAAACTGGAAAGGGTTAACCTCTTCATCATTATCAAGGCAAAAAACCTAGGCCAACATGGAGAACACGAACTGTGTGTCCTTCTTAAATTTCTTGTGTGAAAGGTATTAGAAAATCTACCCTCTTTGTGGCCTTTCCTTGGTCTTTTCTTCGTAATTTTTTTTTTGGATGAACATGTCCTCTCCTAGGACATCCATCCGTTCTTCGTCAAAAAGCTCGAAACTTGAGCTCATAGGGATACACAACATATCTTGTATGGATTTGGAAAAAATTGTAATCTTGACCCCTCAGCCCATAATGGCCTCTGTACATCTGTTAAAATTCTTCGCACATGCATCAACCAACTCTGGGCATGGATGTATGGTAGGTAGCATAAACTGTGGTAGGCCACAATTTCATAGCCAAAATGTAAAACCTTATGATGGTTCATTCTCCAGCATCCTCTGATATGCACCTTCCCTAAGTTTTTTATTGTTAACTGGTAATTCAGGGTCGAAAACATTATCAGTGATGTCTACAGTGCTCATAAGGCCGCTCTTCTATTTTTGGAGCGTTGGCGAATGAGTTTCACCCAAAAAAATCAACATAACTAGGTCTTCTACTTGAAGCTACAACTTTTCTACCAGAGGTCAATGCTTTCACCATGGTTGTACAAGAAAGTTGTAGAGAGCTTCTCTTGAGATTATGGCCACTTGCCTTTTGCTTCTTTCGAGAAATCTACTTTTGAGTGCAATTAATTCTCTCACTCGTACATGCAGTTAAGGCTACACCACTATCGTTGGACCATTAAATACTGCCACCGAGGTGATACATGTGGATTGGAGATCCATATCCCTTGAGAATGCCAAAAAATTCCATGAGGATTGAATTAGTACATTCTTATTACTGTCTTTTATCAAATAAACTCATTGCCTTGAAAAACATGCTTTTTGCTATGTGAAACATGCTAAGGTGATACAAGGTACTCTTGGAAAGATGTGCCCATAATTTTCTAGAGATTTAGCATGTTAATCCATGTCTTTTCTCATTAGTAAGTTGGTTGATGCTAATGATAGAAAAAGACACATGTCGATGATCGACATACAAAAGCATTTACTCCCAACACCCAAATTTATTTCTCAAGGTAGTCTATCAGATTCTCCATATGATTTACTTGCCTTTCTCCATTTTTCCTTCAAATTTTCCCATTTCCATTTGGCTAAAAATGGACTTTCCATTGGTTGAGTTTGCTATCTCATCTGTCTATATATAGCTATGCCACCTTTTGCAACATTCATTCCTAAATATAGTCTCTTAAGTTTAGCATGCTCTCCACTTATCCTCATTTTTCCATCTTTTGCTACTTATTAGAATGTCTGCTAGGTTAAGCACTTCCATTCAACTTCTCCCATGGAGACCACAATACTGCTTTGCAAGTGAGATCACTAGTGACTGAATTAAGTGTCTGGTGATGAAATGCAACTGCCTCATCATGGTTGCATTTAGGTGGGTTGTCGGCACAGACTTTATCAACAATGAAAACTAGCTCCAGAGCAACTGCAAAGTGCTTTCCCATTTCGTGGCCTCACTGTTGGACTTGAATGTGTCCAAGCCCATGATAATTGAGTTGTTCCACCAAATGTTTGACACTTCACTAATGGAGGGGCTTGGTGAGGTAGTGCAAGTGGCTATCCTTGGCGTTGGTATACTGAGTTCCATGGATCTTCGCAGGCATGTGGACTTTGGAATAGACGTACCCAGGTTTTCCTTCCTCTTTAACTTCTACACTATGGACCTTGAGATGCACCACTACTCTTCTCAGCTAGCGGCCACTTTTCTACTGCGGGAGTATGAAGTGGAGCGCATTCCGGGACTCGCTTGGAGGAAGCACTTCGACTTCCTAGTGCAAATTCGTGATGACTAGACCCTAGGTCTACACTGTTTGGCCTATGTGCGTTGTGTGTTCAGCCCCTTTTTGCAACCTAAATAAAAAGAAGAAGAAGAACCTAATAACGAGCCCCTTTTTCTTTTTCATCAATGATTGGAGGCTTTACTTTACTATTTTTTGCTTGTTGCCTCCTTCTTGCTTCATTTTGCTTGCTACCATTTTTTGGCTTTGCCCAAGAGAGCCTCATGTTTAAATGTGAGCCTCAAGTCGTGCATTATATTGTAAATTTTTTTATGAATATAATATAATACAAATTTTTTAATTCTTTAGTGTTCTTTTCAGATGGCTTATTCTCAAAATTAAAATATTAATTACAAAAATTTTACATATGGTACATAACTGTTAAATTTTTTAATGAACTATGTATTTTAATGAAATAACTTCAGAAAAATACCATTCACCAGTATATCTAAAGAATTTCCCTCCATATCTTCAAGTTCTTATTCATTCTTTTCTTTGCACACACTAGTTTGGAAAGGTCCTTTCCATAGTGCTTCAAATTTTGTGTGCTGCCCTAGTTTTGCAATGTGCTCGTCGTACTTTAGCAGTAAGCTCCCTTCTTTGAATTTTGGGTTAGAAGTCTTTTTTTCAAACTAGTAGTTCACTGTTTTTTGGCGGTATATTATGGAGTCATAGGTCTTTTCTTTGTCTTCTGAGTATGTGCAGGATCATGATGGGCCAAAAAGTGGCAATATGATGGGTACGTGGCTGACGACTTTTTTTTACCCAAAAATCATGAAACAAAAAGAGTTTTTAAAGGAGATTCTCAGCTTTCCACCAATATAAATTATGCCTTACTTTGAATTTAATAAGTAATTATTATTCATTTTCTATAAGAATTACGACTAAAGTCATGATTGATCGGCTGATTGAAAAATATCTATAGCTTTCAAATGGTATCACATTTTTTAAAATCCAAAAATGCATCACATTCTATGCTTTCCATACTATAAGATTAAAAAAAGAAAAATTGAATTTCATAAATTTTTGACCAAGTTAAGGTGGTCAGACATACGAGTTTTTTATGTTTTTTAAAAGTTGTAAGAAAAAAATCATAATTAATTATTTACTTGGAAAAAAATTACAAAAAAATATGCATCACATCGTGAGATGAGTCCTCTACTTATATCTAAAATATTATAAATTTTTTATCATTTTATTGTGGTTAAGGTGGTCAAACAAACACCTACTTTTATTTTTCCCGAAATTTAAGTACTATTGCATTGAAATTTCAAATTTTCACCAAATAGATTTTTTTTTTTAAACAAACCTAGTAGTTTAGAAACTACATTCAATTTTCTATAGATTCTATTCTTACATATTTTTGAAATAATATAGATAAATTATTCAAATTTTTACGTCAAGTTGCCTAACTCTAATTTTTCTGAATTTTTTGCCACTTAAGAGTCTATTTTTTCCATGATGATCCTGCACATATCCTTCTTCTAGCTTAAGGAGCTCCACTAGCCGTACTTGCATTATGTTGCTCTCCTCAATTTCCAGGGCATTCAATAATTGTAATGCAGGGTTCTCTATGGAGATAGGTGGCACTACGTCCTTTCCATACACTAGTTCATAGGGGGAAGTCTTCATAATTTTCTTAGGAGTAATCTGATCTACCCACAGAGTAGCTCGTAGGTGTTTGTGCCAGTCCCTTTGTCATTCTGACCCAATACACTTGATTAACCTAATTAGTTTTTGTTGGTTGCTTCTGCTAATTCGTTCCCTTGTAGGTAGTAATTTGATGAAGTTTTGAGGAAAATCCCATGTCTAATAGAAAAATCTGACATTCTTGATCCTACAAAGGCTTGGACATTGTCAAATATGATGGTCTTAGGCGGGCCAAACCTGCATACTATCTCTTCTAGGAAATTAACAATTTCCCCTTTTGTGGCACTTTTTAGGGCCATGGCCTCCATCCACCTTGTGAAGTAGTCGGTCGCTGTGAGGATCCACTTATGTCTGACACTAGAAATATCATTTATCATTCCAATAAAATTCAGACCCCATTGAGCAAAGGGTTCCTCAGTTACAATCGGGCTTAGGGGTAGAGCTGCATTCTTTCTTTTTCCAACAAAATATTAGCACTGGGTACACTTTTGCACCAAATGATGTGCTTCGAAAAACATAGAGGGCCAATAATATCCCACTCGCATGATTTTTAAGGCAATAGTCTTGGTGGAGAAATTTCCACCCTTAGGACTGTGATGGAATTCATTGAGAACTCTTTCCACCTATACCTTGTCAAGACATCAGAGTAGTACACCATCATAATTTCTCTTAGATAATACACCCTCAATTAATACATACCTGGTGCCTTGCAGTAGGTAGTACCTTCTTTTATGAAGCGAAAGATTGGTTGGGTAATATCCCTTTTGCATATACTATGTCTGATCAACCACCCAAGACTCTTCAGACTTGAATTAGTTCAAGTAGACTTGATCGGTCTCTTTGTTAGCTTCAGGATTTGATTCCTATGCAATGTACTCACACAGGCCTCTTCATCAAACTAGCTTGTTTGGTCTAATGTCCACATCGTATTCTAGGATCTTGTTGATATAATTTTCCCTTTTTTATGTTATCTCTCCTTTTGTGATGTATTCCCGCACACTGGGATATGCCACGACAATAGTGATCTTGTTAGCTGACACCAAGTGTCAGAATTTCCTTTAACTTTTGAAAATGGAAAAGGCCTACTTCTCTATGAAATTATACCTAGCTTCATAGCCTTTCAGGGTCCTTGAATGGAAAGCGATAAGATACTCTCCATTTTCTTCACTGCATTTCTAAGTGAGTACAAAAGCTATAGTATGTTGGCCATTGTACACAATGTAGAAAGTATTTGCAAACATCTAGGTTAACTAGCACTGGGGCTTTAGAGAGGGCTATCCTTAGTTGTTTAAAAGCTGCTTTTCGTTCTGGAGTCCATCTAAAAAGTAGGTTCTTCTTAAGCACTAGGGTGATTGGTCTCATAATGCCTGTGAAATCTGATATGAATCTACCAACCAAATTAATCCTTCCTAGAAAAGATTGCAGTACCTTTTGGTTTATGGGTAAGGGTAATTCCATTATAGATCTGACCCTCTCGAGGTCTATTTCTATTCCCTCCTTCGATACTACAAAGCCAAGGAGCTTACCCTAAGGTACCTAGAAAATACTTTTTTTGGGATTAAAATAAATCCCGAACTATTGGCATTTCTGGAAAACCTTTTAAAGATGATCGATATGATCATCATTTGATTTTGAGAAGACTATTAGGTCATCCAAATATATGAGGATAATTTGGTTGATCAATCCTTCAAAATCAATATCCATTGCTTGTTGAAAAGTTGCACCAGCATTAGAGAGTCCGAACAACATCTTTGAATATGCAAACATTCCCCACTTAGTGGTAAACATTGTTTTATGTTGGTCGGATTCCTTCACATAGACCTGATTATACCCTAAGAAACTATCTACCGAGAACATCTCTGATCTGACCATGGTATGCAAGATCTACACCATTAGTGGCAAAGGGTAATGGTCTTTTAATGAGGCTTTATTCAAGTCCCAAAAATCAACACAAAGTCAGATATCACCATTCTTTTTTCTGAGCCAGAACCAGATTAGATACCCAGGTGGAATGTTTGATAGGATATATGATCTTTGATTCTACCAACTTGGTGAGCTCTTGTGCCATCAATGCTACAACTTTTGGGTTGACAAGCCTTATCTTTTGTCGAATGGGTTTGGATCCTTCCGCCAAATCAATGGTATGTTGGATTATGCCCAAGTCGTATCCTCTTAGATCATCATAGGCCCAAGCAATAACCCCATCATATTTGAAGCATAGATCCTTCAGTATTTTCTTGTCCTTGTGAGGAACTTCTCTTCTGACTTTCAACTTTCCACTGCTTCCGACATTGAGCTCTTCATAATCCCTTGTGTCCGTAGTAAATATTTGCTTTCCATTCCTTGCATCTTCACAATCAAAGAGATTTTTGAGAGAAATTAATCCTTGGGGAAGCTTGTTCCCTTTCAATTGGATGATTTGGTCTTCAGGAAATCCTATCCTTTATTTTTGTATGAAAAAAGCAATTTGGATGTTTTCATAAAAAACTTTCCAGTTTTGATCGATGTTAGGAATCAAGGGTTGGGAAATTACTTTTACTGTGCTTTGCTTTGTCAATTGGTTCAAATTGTGAACCGACAGAAGCCATTTGATCGGAAACACTATTTCATTCTTGTGTTCTTTGCAGTTGCTTGTCCACAGACCTGGCTCACCACTAGTTTTGAATCTTCGAAAGCTTGCATCCTTCTCACGCCTATTCGTTCTGCTAGAATCAGCCCATGAACTAAGGCTTCATACTCAACATCATTTTTGGAGCATGAGAACTGAAAATGGTACGCCTTAAGGGTCTCCAATCCTATTGGAGACACTACTCGAACACCCACTCCTGAGCTAGCTTTACATTTGGCAACATCAAAATATAGGGTCCATAGGTGATTATCAGATGGATCATGAGATCCCTCTCAATCCTTCATTAGTTTCAAAAAGACTCGATCATTGTTGAAAATCACATATGTGCCTAGCCCTGTTGCATGGAAGTTGTTGAATGGATCAGAGTCAATGAATTGATTGAGAAACACTTCTTCCTCAGGAGTCTGATCACTTGTATCTTCTTCATCTTTTAACATTTATACACAATATCTCTCTTGCTAAGAGATGGAGGTATGTGCTTCTTCAAAGCACAGGTTTGTGTTGTCAGCAATGTGTTTAGGATGCAAAGATTCAGAGAGGATCTTCATCTTTTCCCTATGCTTGGTTCTCAATATTAGGTGGGACCAGTCAAGCACCAAGTATCCACCAAGATTTGTAGTGAAATCTCTTGAAAGACATATTCTAAAAACTGGGTGAATGTCTATCACTACTACTTCTTGTGTGACTATTTGGCTTGGACACGAGAAGAAGGTTAGGGATAGATCTTTTATCCAACCAATGGTTGAAACCTTCTTCCCATCCAGTTGCATGATTCATTTTTCAAGGGGCTCATACTTAAGTTTCAAAGCATCCACCAATTATTTTGGCATAACAGTTGTGCTAGCCCTTGAATCAATCATATTATTAGGAAAAATCTTATCTCCCACAATAAGAGTTAAAAAGAAAGGTGTGGGCTTTGGCTTGCTTACCTCTTTCTCTTTTGCATTGCCTATGTCATTTGTGTAAGTTGTTGCTTTTAGATCCCAAGGGGGTGGCATAGATCCTTTGTCTCTTCTTTGATTGTACGACTGAGCTACGTCCACCTATGGGCTTTGTTCTTCTTTCTTTAATGCTTCCTGAAGCAATGTCTTTTGTTTGGGAATAGATATGATGTCCCACAATGATACATTGGCAGGCACCTTTTTCAGTTGTTCCACTACATTGAGCATCCCGACTGGTTGAGTCTTAGGCTTGTATAGTGGTACTTCTCTTGTCTTTGGAAATAAACATTCCATTGTGATTGGGCTCGGTGCCTTATCTGCCAATGGCAGATTATGCAGCTATGGAAAAGGTTGGACGATGGGAAATGGAGCCTACTTTTCCTGTGGAGGTGATTGACATGGTGATGGACGTGGCAAATATTTTTGCACGTATTCTCTCATGAGCCTTCTTTTGGACCTTGTGTTATAGTCTGACTATACTTGCAGAACACTAGTCATCGAAGCTTCATTTCCAAATACTGCATCTTCTTCTTCCATCCAAGAAAATAGAGCTTGGTCAGGTGCAATATCTAGTTCTTGTTCGAAGGACATTCCTTGCATTTGTGCTCTAAAGTGAGCATTTCTAATTTTGGAATACTCATATTCATCTACATTCAGAAGCACACCCTTGCTTCTTTGTTTCACTATCCTCTGTTGCATATTCCCTCTTGGGAAATTTTGGGGCATATAGCTATCACTACTTGGGAAGCACCAAACATTTTGTCTTCCACCAAATTATTTTGGCCTAGGATTAGCTCTTTACCTGTGCTATCCCTTACTATTTGTAGCTGCATGGTGATCATAACTATTTGGTTTGCGGATGGCATTTGTGGACTAATTCCTCTAGAAGATACTTGGTATGGATTCTGATAATAAGATAGTTTTCCTCTGCCATAGGCTTGCGTAGTCCGTTTTGGAGGCATTTCTTGTTGTCGCTTGATAAGGACCAACTCATTAGTGAAAGTCCACATGAGATTCTTCATATCACTGATATCCACCGCTATTGAGGAAGAGCCTGACATGCTTGTTTGAGCAACGGGATACACGTACATAGATTGTGGAGTGACCGACACCAATTATGCAATGAAAGTTATTGGAGTAGCTTCTTCCTGTGGGACATTTGATATTTCCGCAAACACTAGCATCAAAGGTCAAGGTGGAAGCTTCTCGACATCAATTAGACTATTCTCCACGTGCACAACCACCTCATATGCATTGGGAAAGATGTCTTCTCCCATGGAGGTTATCATAACTATTATGTTTGGATTGAAAGCCTTCAAATAAACATGAACACCATTACAGCTTGGGGTCAGGAAATCACATGGATCCTTTGCTAGGTCTTGTGAAATCTAGTGTTAAAGTTGCTCATGGCTTCCTATGGAGCTCTCTTGATGGTAATTAGTTGTTGCACCAATGAAGAGTGGTTTCCTTTCTCTAAGAAACATTCAAAAAGTTTCTCTCCAAGTTAATCCCAGGAGACGATAGAGCCTAAGGCTAAAGATTGATACCAATCTTGGGCCTTTCCCTTAAAAAAGGTAGCTAACAACCTCAAAGTGATGTTCTACTTTGCTATGTTATTTACCCTACATACCTCCGCTATATCTTGAAGGTGTTCAAAAGGGGTTTTGGAGTCTTCTCTGGAGAATCTCATAATAGCCTTGAGAGCATTAGCGAGTATAGCAGGCCATACATATGGGGGTGTGGGTGGTTGTATCAGACTGCCACTATCCCATGATATGCAATTTCTAGGAGCAGGGGGAGGTAAACAAGCCATAGAGAAAATATTCCTATGAATCAGATATACAAGTAATCTTATTTGGAAGTTTAAGCCTCTGGGTGGAGTAGATAATGTTGTAAAGACTGGGCTCTTCTCTCTCTATTACTCCTTACAGGTGATATAGAACCTGTAAGTCTTCTCCTTTTAGGTACTGAGGCAGTTAATTGAGACTATTGTAAGTGACTTCTAGAATATGCTCTTTTTTGGACTCTAGGCATGAAACTTTCAGTTTCCTTAGCCTAATTCAAGAAATATTTTTGAATTCTAATCAGGCATTTAGAAAACCTTTAGTTCCACCGGGCATGCCAAAAAAGAACTATTGATCATCAAAGCTTGTGCCTCTCCAATAGTCTTATGGGAAATTCAATGAGTGGGGGACCAACTTGCACCTCACTGAATACCTCTAGGATTTTTATAGAAAGTTGACTCTTCTTTGGGGGTTCAGAGTAAAGGGTAGAAAGAAATGTAAATATAAAACATGAAAAGGGTGATACACCAACAATTTTACAACATTTCAAACCCAACCATTTCTATGATTGATATAATTAGACATAGAATGCGACAACCCTTCATTGTTGGAAAGGGAACAAACAACAAAGGCTAACAATTAAGCACAGTGCAGAATTTCAAATTGTCTCATAGGCAATGTTCATTAAGGTTTGATCAAACATAAATATTTCTAAAGGTAATAGAAAGAACGTTCAGAAATTGCATAAGCTCTCTCTCCTAATACAACATAATATAGTAAAACAATAACCCTTCAGAAAATCAAAGAAGTCCAATGACATAATCCAATTCTCACAAGTCACTATTCTACCATACGAGCATACAACATATAAATCAACTATTTAAACTATTCAGATTTAGCTTGCAAGACACGGTGTTTCATTCAAAATGATAATATTAAGAAAGAAAGATTGAAAAAGGACATAGATGCACAATCTCAACAATTTCTCCTCAATAGTTTGTGCTTTAAATATCAAATGAACTTTAAAACAAAGGTCAAATTCCAATCCGACAATAGTTTAAACCTTAATAGATATAACATGTCAGAGATAAGTAGCTTTGCAATTGTGCTATTGAAAGTAATTCTATATCCTAAGAAAACTAAAGAAAATTTCCTTTGCCAAGGAAACTGAAACTTGAAAATCCAACCCCTCATTGTTTCGTCGCCCTCCTTATATAGCTGAAAAAAATGAAAACACTACCTCAACACAGAAGTCAATAATGCTAGGTGTTTGATATTTAATGACACATGATCCGGTCGTAGATCTTTGGTTAGGCTACAATGATCTTTTCTCATCAATTCTCAACTGTCGCATTGATTTTTTTTAGATATTTAGCAAAGATATACACCCATAAATGACCAGATCGTAAAAATAACAACCTAGAAAAAAGGTCCAGTTGACTGATCACATCACCCAAAGGCACCAACTCAAAGCTTCCATCCTAAAAAAAAAGAAAGAAAAAAGGCCAGCCAGCTCCAAAAAATTCCCAAAAAGATATCACTTGGTAGGAGATGCAATCCGCCTGCAGCGAAGAGGTGACGTGCTAAAAGGGTAGAAACTTTCAAGCTCATGAATATAGCTCCCTTCAAAATACTCGACGAGCCAATACATGTTCTGAACTCTCTCTCGAAAGGAAGGCGAAAGATGAAAGTTGTGCAGCTACCATGTGGCACATTGCGCACCTTTTTGATAACTCCACTTGAGCGCAGGCACACTCAAAATTGAAAACATTATACAAGCCAAAAATCAAAGATTAAGGAAAAAAATTCTTCACATGCGCCAAGTTAAATTGATTTTGTTGAATCAAATAAAAGGCTAATATTCTAGTTAGTAAGAAACACAAAATGAAACTTAGTGATAACACTAATGATTATGGCCTTCTTATATGAAACTACTTAATAACCCTTTAAGACAATCAAATTCCCTATTATCATCTATGAAATATTTATGGTATTCCTTAAACACAAGCTGATAATTCAATTTTAATCATGAGAATGGAGAGGAAAATAACCCTTAATTATCTCTCTGAAAGAAATACGACATAAAGGAGATGATTCTAATAGTAAACATATGTTCATATATTCATTTAATAGAAATAAAGAATCAAAATAAAAGTGGCATATGTACAACATGAAAATTGTTTGTATTACTTAAAAAAAGTGTTGTCTAAAATACAAATAGATTTTACTCAAATTTTCATTCTAATTTTTGAAGTGTTTAGATACTTTTCTTTAAAGTTTTTGAACATGTTTTGGAATTTTTTGAACAGGGTTTATATTTTACTCTAAATTTTCATTTTGATTTTAAGAAAATGCAATTAGCAGGTGTAAAGCCAAATTTCACAACCTTTGCCAACATCTGCCCTACCTATGCCAAAATGGGAGCTTTGGAATATGGTATGGACATCCATCAAAGCATAAAGGATAGAACAATGGTTACAGGTTATGTAGATGTTATCAAATAGATTTGCACCCTATTGAAACTGGGAGTTCAACAATCTATTGACACATGGAAACGTTCTTGAGTTGTGGGTAACTCATTGCAAGAACGAATCTCTAGAGTGAGTTGGTTCTTCGAATGATGAATATTATTCTACGTAATTTCTGGGAAAAAGGATAGAAGGATGACTGAAATTAAAACCTATGAATAACAGATAATTCACCAGACTTATGAAAATTTAGACTTAACCACTCATAACAGTTTCTCTATCATAGTAACCCTCACAATCTCATTAGCACATATTTCATTAGTGATTTGCATGAATATCTAAAAGAACTAAATACAACATGCAACTTGAAACCGTGTAATTCTGAACAAAGTTTTACAATAGCAAGACATATAAGGATTCAAGTTTGAAACACAAAGACATTAGATTGCCATTACAAAATTGAGGCAAGAAAAGTGATAAGGAGAACTTTGCTACTTTATTAAAAGTGAAAGAGTGAATCTGTCAAATTGAGTACAAAAATAAGCTTACAAGCTCCACAATGTTGAGAGCAAGAAAATGTAATCTGAACTGAGAAGAAGAAAAAACTAAGTTTTCTTCAAGATAAATATCTCCAAAAACCCTAATCTGAGCTCACAAAGAAAGCTCAAGGAAAAGGCCTCAAAATTGTCTCAAAAGTCTGCATAAAAGTAGCAAAAACTCACTTTTTCCATGCTCACACTGAAAAGCTCCTAAAAATAGGCTAAATTTGATTTTAAAGCAAATAAAACACCTTATCTCTCTAGCAGGAATATCAAATCCGACCAAGGAAGAAATAAAAAACAATCTGCTAAAAATAGCAAAGAATAAAGCGATTTATAAAAGCACCGCTTTAATCCCGCTTTACATGATATGCAAATTTTTACAATTTGGCCTATTTTGCAATTAAAGATTGCTTTGAAATATTTTACAAAATACAACTTAATCTCTATTTCTCCAATACAACAATTGATTTTTCTTTAAAAAATCATAAAAATATGAGACTATTTTAACACTGAAATTAATTGATTTCTAGAAAATCAATTGGAAAATAAACCTAAGGCCTAAATAAATATCTCTAAGGCATATCATAGACATTAAAATAAAAGGCTTGAGTTTTTTTTTTGAACTTTGAAACATAGTAACAAAACCTAAACTAAAATCTTAGATTTATGAAGTCAAATAAAACCTAGAGCTCGACCTAGAGCATGCATATATTATCAAATGACAAACATTGAAGGCATTAAGCTTCACTTAAGGTAATAGAATGAAATTCAAACTAGGGAAAGTGGGAAATCCTAACAACAAAAATGAAAAATTCCCTATGCTTTCGCATCATTTTGCAAGTGAAAGTTTTGGAAAAATGAGTCTCTGCAGCCGCCGCCATCATGCTAGGGCTTTAGCTGGAAAAACCACCATTTGAAGCCTCCACTGTTGTTGTTTTGGTTGAATCCTGACAAGTCTCTGGTGGTAAGCATATTTGTAGGCTTCTTGCAGGCTTTATTGTTGTATCTTTTCACAGATTTTGGCCATAAGGTCGCGGCCATATATGTGCATTTATCTGACTTTACTCCACTTTCCAGTGCTTTGCTTCTGTTATTTCTATGTTCCTTTATATGAGCTCGACTCCTGATCTTGAAGGCTTTGTGTGAGCTCAACCAAGGGTCATGTATTCTTCTTTAGGAAACAATGGTAAGCTTTCATTTCTGTTGCTTTATTTCTTTCAAAGCTTACAAGCTTGAAAATATGATAGGCCATGACTCCTTAATGCTAACTGGACATTGGAAACTCTATAGCTCGACCCACCAAAGGATTTCAATACCTTTGTATTCTAAAACACAAAACCTGATGTGGGAATTCGTTGTCTTGAAGAAATCATACTTACTCTTATGATTTTCCTCCTCTAGAGTTCGACAATCATGATTTTCTACTTTCTTTTGAATTCTATGTTTTCTTATGAAAACCCTTTATGGGTAACTGAAAATTGGCAACGTTGTATTTTCTGTTCAGAAACCCCAATGTGGGTAAACTGTATTTTGAGGAAATCTATCTTTTAAATTCAAACCCCAATGTGGGTATGCTGGAAAATGAAAAAAAATATGTGCATTTAATTATTCATGAAAAAAATTTGGCCCGACCCATTATGTATTTATGCACTTTTTGTATCTACTTTAACTCCATCATATGGGTATTTGTTGTTTGTGAAGAAAATGCACTTCTGAATGTATTTTTAGTTATATTCCAACTCATCCTTTATGTAGAAAATCCCCATGTGGGTATATAATATTCTGGAGAAAACACATATTTCCTCCACCTTACTATTGATAACCCTCATTCGGGTTCATGAGATTCTGGAACATTTGTCTTAGATTTTATTTTTCACATAGCATCCTGTACTTTAAATATACTGCACTTTTATTCAAAACCCTAATGTGGGTTTCCAGAAAAATGAATGAAAACATAAACCCTGCCTCCTTCTGGTAGAAGAATCATGTGAGTATTAAGAATCTTGAAGAAATTTGTGTTATTCCTCAACCTGGGTACACCATAACATGGTGAAAAATTGAATATTAACTGAAGCCTTCATGTAAATATTTTGACTGAGATTATGCATTTTGATTACATTCTGCATTTAAGTAGAAACCTCTTTACTTTAACTCTATAGACTATTTGTTTTCCTTAGTCTCTCATGTAATCACAACTACATTCTTTAGGGATGCACTTCAAACCTTCATTTAGAATTTTTACTTGTTGTACCACTATTTGAAATACATGATAAATGAGGAAAGAAATTTAAAAAAAAATAGTGCACTCTTGGACTATTTCATTCCAATGTCAACCAAACAGATGTATCAAACACACCTAATCACTATATTATGTACTTAAAAGCAATTTGGTTGCTTCACCTCTTAATAGATGATTGAACTGTTCATGCATTGATTAGATGTTGTCACTATTTCTTATCTGGCATTCTTCATGCATTTTTATGCTCCATTTAACAAAGTTGCTACATGCATTTGCTCTCTTCTGAGATGAAAATCTGAAACAATTCTCTTCGTTGAGGCATTATGTATGCCTGTTCACTATCCTTGATTATGAGAAAGAACACTATTGAACCTTGCATAATATCATGAATATGATGAACAAAACTACTATGGCAGCAATGTTGATATTTGCACTCAGTTGAATTAATGAACCGATTTAAACCAACTATTCACCTGTAGCTTTGAAGCAGTACCTACTTGATTGTTATGAGTGAATAGTAGATTTGATGGTTTAATGAATGAATATTCTTTACTCTTTCAGTTGTATAACATTTCCTTTCTTGAAGAACATGATGATTGCAATCCCTTCTCAGCCCACTTGTAATGAATAAGGGGCAGCATGCCGAGCTCTACCCTTGTGGGAGCCCCTTTTTCTCCACATGCTTGGTCTTCAAATGATAATCAGTTTCATAATTTTCCCTATACCTATACAAAGAAACAAATGATGTTAGCATAAAACAATATATGATCATGTTGATATATCTCTTTCAGCTCATGTTTCTGCACTTTTCTTGATTGTTTCAGTGCATGATTACTAGCATACTACATTATTGTTGATGGTTCATGTAGGTATATTCATAGTCAGAGCCTCTTACATCCCTTTCTTCCTTCCTATAGGTCAACGGAGCTAGAAGAAGACAAATGGTGCACCACTTCTGCATCAGTCGTCAATTAATCAAGCAATGATGATTATGTTTATACTTATGTGATTGTTCCTTTTATGCATCTTCCATAGTATATTGTGTTGTTTATGATGCACTGTGATAGTCCCATCCACGACTTGTGTGGATATTTGATTTCAATATTATGCTTTTCATTTTGAAAAGAAAAATGCATCTCAATGAAAATTTGTACTATCATTTGAATTCTCGCAATCAAATGAAATTCTGTAAATATGAATCACTTTATGAAATAAAAGAAAGCAATTGAAATGATTTGTTATTGAACACTCAATCTTGTACTTCATTTGATTATAAAATGATAAAAAATTCTTGAAACTTTGTTTCCTCACCTCAATTCATAACTGCCACTTATAAAATGATGATTAAGATACAATCAACACTTAGCATATGTAGAAATAACTGTATTTTCCACTCTTAAATATAACAGTATTTAGCCAGCTCCACCAATTGAGCTATAGCAAAAAATTGGTAACAGTAGAAAATGGGTTTTTTGAAAAGGCTTTAGAAACTTTCAAGCAAATGCAATTGGGAGGTATAAATATTGATTCCACAATCTTAGCAAATGTGAGCAGGCTCAACTCTCAAGCATGTTGTGCAGGAATTCAATATGGATGAATAGGATAGATATAGTAGTAAGAAGCAACAATAGCATGGATATTCACACTAGAAGCTACATGGTATGAGTAGGTAGAGAATATGGGCATCATGAGCATACACCCCCTTTTAACAGTTAATCAAATTAAATAGTAAAGCTAATTGCATAGGGTGTACTTTAACTCTATTTACAAAGTGACAAAAATTTAAACTGGGTTATGCAAATGCAATCTCATGGAGTAACATGATTGAAAGATGTGCAAAAATTAGATTTGTTGAAGACACTTTAGAAAATTTCAAGAAAATGCAATTGGGAGTTGTAAAGCCAAATTCCACAACCTTCACCCTTCCTGTGCCAAAATGGGAGCTTTGGAATAGGGTATGGACTGGACATGTGCAAAATGTGGAAGCATTAACAAGGAAAGAAAGAAATTTGGGATCATGGAATGCCATGATTAAAGGATATGCATAAAATGGATTTGTTGAATTTAGGGTTTAGAAACTTTCAAGAAAATGCAATTCACTGCAGCCATGTATGTGAAATGTGGAAACATAAAACCAACCTGAAAGTCGCACTAGGTTGGAGGGTGATGCACTGTAGAGGACGCCACACTGGAGGGTGATGCACTGTCGCTCAGGGTGTTGAGTTCCCTAGGAGGTTAGCCCAAGAGTTCGCCACTTCACATGCACATGAAAATGACTGCTGAAACCAATAGTCATTTTCCTTAAAAATCCATAATTTGGGGGTTTGAGCAAACCCCCTTTCGTTCAAACCCATTTTTTTAATATTAAAAACAATGAACATCATGGGTTCGAGTGAACTATGGGGTTCACTTGAACCTTATGGTTCAATCGAATACATTTAAGGGTTCGCTCGAACCAACCAGTTCTAGCGAACCCCTTGAATTTGTTCAAGCACCCAAAATGCATTTTTGCTTCCTCCATAAAATTGTAAACCACTTATGTGGCCCTACTCTACTATTACAAATTCCCACACAAAATTCACTCCTTCATCTCCTTGGTGTATTAAGTATATAATAAACTTCAAGAGTTGGATGCACAATTGTACACTCTTGTTAATCCACTCTTTATTCACCAATTAATACATCCTCCCTTATCATAATCACATGCCATGTACATCCTTCTATTGTTGGTATTGTAACTCTAATATTTTTTTACAAGCATAAATATTGAGATCTTGTAGATAATGTGAAAAATTATATACTATATGTTAAATCTATTAATGTGATGGTCTTGTCTTGGATACATTATTTCCTAATACATTTACTTGATCCTCTATAGAATATATTGTGTTTTCTCTTGGTATCTTGGATGATTATACCCCACCCTAGGTAATGTATAGGAATCCTCTTCAACATGGTTATTCATCACTTCTTTCTTGTGCATGCTATAGGATTCTAGGCTACTCTACCAATCAATACCAATCTTCAAAGAATAAAATAAGATCATATTGATAAGAATATTATCATAGTTTCTCAACATGATACATATATCACATATTATCATAATGATAATATTTACTTGGTACTAATATTCCTAATAAAATAAATGTCACATCTTACACATCCATATATTACCGATAATGATTGTGATTTTTTGACATAACTACAACTACACACTTTTTTAATACATTCTATATGTATTTTTATTGACAGAAAAACAAACTAAATTGTTTTACAAAGCCACCATTTATTGTATTTTAGAGTGCACACAAAAATATAATTATATTTATTCACCCCTTCACACTCAATACATGGCTAATATATAGCCACTTACATATCCAAACAACCTCCTATTTAATAGGAAGGTGTTATAACAAATATCCTAGAATATCATTCACGGGTATAACACACTAACTATTCGTGATATGTTTCTATTTCAACAATATATACAACTAAATATTGGTGAGTTGTTTATTAACAACCTCAATATTACAATAGCAATTACCATTCTACATTTACATAATTACTAACACCTCAAATATTAGGTAACCATGTGAACACTAATATCTAACACCCCCCTTAGTGTGAACATGGTAGAAAATCATACACACATTCTTCTGTAGTATGCTCACCCTTGTGACATGTCCAACTATGTGACTCATGACCTTGATCCAAAAGAAAGGCTCTCTCCTTCCATGGTTTTAAACATTCTTACGATAAACCTTGATGTGACAAGAACTCATCAACTGTCCACCTTGTGTGGTTTTCTTGATCCTCCCACAAACCCTTTCAAGATCCATGAATTGCATTACACTAGTGCTTTTGTTCACCACTATGCTTGTACATTAGGGAAGTTATATGGAAATCAACATACATATCACAAATCTAAAAAACCCATAATAGGAAAGGTTTCACATTAAATTCCATAAGAACTCAATGTTCTTAAATGTAGTCATTGTTATTGATCATTGCCACTCAATCTCAAACAACATAGATAGCCGCCACTGCCGTTGGAAGTTGCCCTTGACTTTAGTCATTTTGGCACAGAAATGGAAATGGAACATTGATTATTATTCCCCCCCACAATGTGAAATTTCCACTTATACACACAACTAGGAACATTGAAAAGTGAATCATATCATGTTGCATACTACAGTTTGGATCTTGCTATCTAGATCTTGTTCCACATGATCACTATTGCCAATAAACGTATTCACTGACTGATCATCTTCCAATGAAGTATGATAGTCAAAGGATCTATGTAGTTATCTTCCATCCTATACAATTTCTCTTCCAACATCTATCACACAAAGCAACAGGAACATTGCAAAAAAGAACACACCACACTGCACACAGAAAGAAAAATGCCACTATAGCTCTATGCGGCCCCGTTGTTGGTGATTGACGAGAGGTCGCTAGTTGTCCTCCTTCCTCCCTTTCCTTCATCCTCCATGATGTGTTGCTAAATCAACTAAACAAAACTTTTAAGCTCAATGTTTTCCACAATGTATTTATTGTGAGTTTCCCCCTCAATGTGAAACACATTTATTATAGAGGACATCAGGTACCTGATAATGTGTCTGCTTACAAACTTAAAAAAAAAAAAAATTGACACTTTTACAAAATACTCTTTACAAAAGTTTTGAAGTTATAAAAATAACCTAAAGTAATATGAATATTAAAACGTCAAACCATATATTTTCAAGGAAATACCACGAATTTCAAAATAGTGGTTTTCAAGAAAATCTCTAGCATGCTTGTATTATCTTTTTCTAAAATGTCGTTAATGATTTCATTGTTTCTCTTTAACCATGATTTGGGTTTTTCTAATTTTTTTATAAAATGTTCACAAAATCCCAATAAACGTACAAGAAAAAATCAAAGTATTTAGAATCTGGGTTTTTGAGAAATAACCAATTTATCAGTCAATTTTTTTTAAGATCATAATTCTTTGAATTGCTTACCAGAAGGGGAATGTTCAATAAAATTCCAATACCGCTAAGAAATGAAGCTCCTTTCTTGAGATGCAATCTTCTCATGTCCCTGATTGTCAACAATATGATCTTTCAAACTTCGAGTTATGTGAATAATTTTTTTCACCAAAAAACAAATTATCACATATTAAAAAACTTCATCTATAGGGCAATGGTCAATATGAATGCCCCTCCTCAAAAATTAACACTCCATTGTAATGAACCTAGCTTTGATACCATATTGACAAAAAACCAAACTAATTTTTTTACCAAGCCACCATTTATTGTATTTTAGAGTTCACACAAAAATATAATTCTATTTCTTCACCCCTTCACACTCAATACATGGCTAATATATAACCACATACATAGCCAAACAATCTCCTATTTAATAGGAAGGTGTAATAACAAATATCCCAGAATACCATTAATGGGTATAACACACTAACTATTTGTGATATGTTGTCATTTCAACAATATATACAATTAAATATTAGTGAGTGTTTTATTAACAACCTCAATATTACAATAGCAATTACCATTATGTATTTACATAATTACTAACACCTCAAATATTAAGTAACCATGTGAACACTAATTCCTAACACCCCCTCTTAGTGTGAACATGGTAGAAAAACATACACACACTCTTCTATAAAATTCTCACTCTTGTGACATGTCCAACTTGTTGGAAAACAAGGACAGATAACTGGGAGGGGTGGTAAATCAGTTGTCATAGAATATTTAAACTTTTCAAACTTAATCTCAGATCTGATGAATGAATAATAAACCATAGACAATCAGCACATTAGAGACATAGAGAACACCAAGATTTTTTTTACGTGGAAGCCCTGTTAGGGGAAAAACCATGGTGGATCTGCTAGTCCACGATATTATACCCTGTTAAAAGTATAAAGAAGAATAATGGGAATGCACATGCATTTAGGCACACTGCCTAGAGCTCACTGCTCAAATACAAGAGGGATCACTGGCCAGAGAAGACACACTGTCTTACAAAAATTTAGATTAGATCCATAGGGTATGAACTGAGAAAATAGCTTCTGCAAAAGCATGATTACAGTTCTGGTTAAGAATAGAAAAAATACTTTCAACTTCGTTCAAACTTCTTCACACATTTCTCTACAATTGAATGATTTGATCACTATTTGCACACTTGCTCTTTTTCGAGCACTACATCATTTTCAACTTCACACAAACAACCACTCTTATATATATACAACATGGAATTACATCAACAACTTTGTTGGCCAAAATAAAATATAAAACATATACACAATGTTGGCCCAAATTTACAAGTAAACTTTCAATGTGAATCAAACATCGTCGGCCACAACATAATGAAGATGTAAAAAAATATCCTAGAGCACGCCAAAAATTCAAATTTTAATCTCCAAGGATCCACAACACGTTACAACCACCATGTTGGCCAAGAACATAAAAACTTGAAGACAAAATAAAAATCACCGACCACGAGCACATCGATCAACATGGATGTGCAACAAAGATAGAGCATGATCTAGAAGCCTCCAAAAGAACCAAGAATCATTAGAGAAGCATCCACAACAACTGAAATTACTAGAATCACATCAACTTTAATCAAGAACACTAACTGAAGCCACAAAAAAATTGTCAGAACACAACTGTTCATAACACAATTAAATCTTTGCGCGGACCTCTGAAACTTTTAGTGGATAAACTAGATACACTCAACAATAAACCCTTTAGTCCACAATGATTGATCGCCAACGTACTAAGCGAGACACCTTAATGACCTTCACTGATCCACTATCAACCTGCAACTCTTTCTTTAAAAAATTTCTCAATATCCTCGACATATGCAGCCTGCAATACATCTATGCTAATAGTGTTGACATCAATGAAAACCACATATCAACAACACAACCACATCATCCAAAAATTCCCCCCTTTGGAATTGATGGAAACACATAATGTGAAAAACACCATCAATGCAACTAACTCTTGACACTTACTCCCCCTTGGGATTCGACTCATCTTCTCCTCAACACTTTCGCATAATATCTCTCCCCACAAGGCTCTTCTCCCCAGATAATCACCAGTTTTTCACATGACTCTTCTCCCCCTTTGACATCAATGGAAAACATAAGCATTATCTTTCCACATACAAGCTCTAAACCACATATCTGTACATCTGACTACTCCCCCTGAGTAGCAGCCACAAAAACATCAATCTAGATTAGAATATAGCTATGAAGCATACAGATTGATGCAAGTAAATGCATCTCTAGTTCTTATCAGGAGGGGTAATCACCCCTAGCATCCCTCTAAGATACTCAAAAGTATCCTTGGGAAATGGCTTGGTGAAAATGTCTACAATCTATTCTTTGGTAGGCACATACTCTAGTCTTACTTCTTTCTCACTCACTTTCTCCCTCAAGAAGTGAAACTTGATTGATATATGCTTGGTCTTAGAGTGTAGCACTAGATTCTTCGATATTTTTATTGCACTTGAGTTGTCACAGTATATAGCAATAGGCTCATCATCTACTAATTTGATATCTTTCAACATCTATTTCATCCACAACACTTGAGTACAATTATTTGCAGCAACAATATACTTTTTCCTCAACAGTAGATAGGGAAATGGAATTATGTTTTTTACTCAACCAAGACACCAACTTCTTCCCTAGTAAGAAGGCACCACCACTAGTGATTTTCCTATCATCTATATCTCCTGCCCAATCTGCATCAGTATAGGCACTCAGGGTAAGATCATCATCTTTAGGATACCAAGCCCAAAATCAACTATTCCTTCTAGGTATTTAAAAATTCTCTTTACAAAAGTCACATGAGATTCTTTCTGATTAGCTTGATATCTAGCAACCATACACACAACATTCATGATGGCTGGTTTGGTCTGAGTTAAGTAGAGAAATCCACCAATAATTGACCTATATCTTGTTTGATTTTCCTTAGGAGAATCATCATTATGTGTTAACTTGCATAAGGTTACCATGGGTGTACCAACAGGCTTTGAGTCTTCCATGCCAAACTTATTTAGCAACTCTCTCACATATTTGGACTGAGATATGAAAATACCATTGTCTAACTAAGTGACTTGTAATCCCATAAAGAACTTCATCTCTCCAATCATACTCATTTCAAATTCACTTTTCATTTCATCAGCAAACTTCATACATAGATCATCATCACCTCCAAAAAAAATGTCATCAACAAAGACTTCAATAATCAACTCTTTGTCATGATCCAACTTAAAATACAAGTTGTCAGCAGTACCTTTATTGAATCCAAGCTTTAGTAAGTATTTATCCATTCTAGCATACTAGGCTCTAGGGGCTTGCTTGAGTCCATACAGAGCTTTCTTCAATCAGCAAACCATATCTTCCTTATCAGTCAGTTCAAATCCATCCAATTTTTCTACATATATCTCTTCTTCTAACTCACCATTCAAAAATAATCAAGAAATATTCTTACAACTTCAATTCTGGCAACAGGGGAAAAGGTCTCTTCAAAATCAATACCTTCCATTTGTGAATACCCTTTACATACCAGTCTTGCTTTATTTCGAACCACTTCACCTTGTTCATTCAACTTATTATGAAAGACCCATTTAGTGCCAATCACATTTTTATCTTTAGGTCTGGGAACAAGAATCCATGTATCATTATTTTCAATCTGCATCAGTTCTTCCTTCATAGCTTCCATCTAGTGTTCATCATTACAAGCTTCATTGACATTGTTAGGCTCAGTCTTCAAAATCAAACAATACTCTTCTTCAATCCTTCTTCTAGTCTGCACACCTTTATTTTTATCTCCTATAATTTTATCTTCAGAATGATTTAGCTTTACATACCTCGGGATTTTAGGATTCTCTCACACTTTTGATTCTTCTATTCTTTCTTCTGCACTTCCACTTGTTTCTCCTTCCTTACTTTCTTGATTTATCGGAACAATTTGAACTTGATTATGTTTCTAAGAATTCTTCCCTTTGTTTGTACTATCTTTTTGTTCATCTGAATCATATCCACAGTATCTAGATGATCTAGCAAAGTTCTCATCAACTCTGACATTTTCAATTTCAACCATTTTTCTCAATCTTCTATTATAGCACTGGTAAGCCTTGCTTTTAGTAGAGTAACCTAGAAAGATTCCTTCATTGCTCCTTGCGTCAAACTTGCCTATGTCCTCATCTCTCTTAATGTAACACTTTCTTCCAAAGATCTTGAAATATTTAATAGTAGGCTTATAACCAAACCACATCTCAAAAGGAGTCTTACTAGAAATACCATTGACATTTACCCAGTTTAGAGTGTACACAGTAGTGTTTACAACTTCTCTCCAATATATGTGAGGCACATTTCCTTCCAACATCATTGTTTTAGCAGCATCTAGAATTGTTATGTTCTTTCTCTCTACAACTCCATTTTGTTGAGGGGTTCAAGGAGTAGATATTTGTCTTTTGATTCCATGCTCTTCACAGAAAGAATTGAACTCCTGGGAGGTGAACTCACCACCTCTATTCGACTTTAGGCATTTGATCTTTAGACCTGTCTCATTCTCTGCCATAGCTTTGAAAATTTTGAACTTCTCTAATGCTTCACATTTTTCTCTTAAGAAAGAAACCCATATCATACTAAACTAATCATCAATAAGCAGCATAAAGTACCTTTCTCCTTGTATACTTCTAATTCTAGACAGACCGCATAGATCAGTATGCACCAGCTCCAGTACTCCATTAGAATGATGTTGTTTGCTCTGAAAAGAAACTCTAGTCTTTTTTCCCATCTGACATTCCTTGCATATTGTGTTAGTTGGCTTCACTAGCTTAGGTAGATCTCTTACTGCTTGAGTGGAGCTTATCTTGACAATGTTATCAAAATTCACATGACACAACCTCCTATGCCATAACCAAATTTCATCTACTTGAGCAATTAAACAACTTTCATTAGCAGTACTCAAGTGAAAATTATTACCTCTTGTCTTTGTACCTAAAGCAATTACGTTTCCAGAGTTTCCAAGTATCCTACATCTTCCATCTTTGAACTGAAGATCGTAACCCTTGTCCACCATCTGTCCAACACTCAACAGGTTATGCTTTAAGCCTTCAACATAAAGGACATCATCAGTGTTATGTTTACCACCAAGATAAATAGATCCTCTACCATGAATCACACCAGCATTTTTATCTCCAAATCGTACAACCCCACCGTCATATTTCTCTAGACTCAATTTTTTTTGTCACCAGTCATATGATGTGAGCATCCACTATCAATTAACCC
Source organism: Sequoia sempervirens (assembly GCA_007258455.2). Taxonomy (NCBI): domain Eukaryota; kingdom Viridiplantae; phylum Streptophyta; class Pinopsida; order Cupressales; family Cupressaceae; genus Sequoia; species Sequoia sempervirens. The sequence continues at coordinate 232,771,429 of VDFB02058242.1, forward strand.
ACTCATCCTTTTATTCAATTCGGGCTAAAAGAGCTTTCTCAACTTTAGCAGATTCAATAGCCACCAAACCATCTTCCTTGATATCAATGAAAACCCATATATCTTCATTTCTATTTTCTTTATCAGATTCTTCATTAGTCACACCTTCTTTAGCATAATAGCATTTCTTTTGAAATCTCGGTTTGTTAGGCTTAGACCTAGGAACTCTTTCAAGAAACCTTGAAGCAAAATGACCTATTTTACTACAAGAGAAACATTTAAAAGGAAAGTTTCCTGTATACTTACCTTGTCCTATGCCTTCTTTCTTCACAATCAGTTCTTCCAGCTCTTCTACCTCTCTTTCTTCATCTTCACGTTGTTTTATCTCTTCCTCGTACTTAAATGTATTTTTAGAACTTTCTCCCAGATCATATCTTTGCTTGTTTCTTCTAGATATAGAGGCCTTAAATGCAGATTCAGTCTTGGGGGCAGAATCACCAAATTCACTCAACTCAAAGGCAACAAGTTTACCAATTAGCATATCTCTTGTCACATTTGTTGCTATTTTGAGCTCTTCAATAGCATGATCCTTTGATTTGTAAGAGGGAGGCAATGATATAAGCACTTTAGCTACATTTTCTTGTTCATCCAGGGTACCACTGACACATCTAATACCCATCACAACTTAATTTACTCTTTGCATAAAAGAAGAAAAAATTTCATCTTCACCCACCTTCAAAGTTTCATACTTTCCTTTCAAACTCTATAGCTTAGCGATCTTCACAAGTGCATCTCCTTCATACAAAGTCTCCAGCTTCTTCCAGATCTCATAAGTTGTTTTCAGATCCATCACATTTGTCATTTCCAAATCCGTTAGAGCACTCAACAAAGCTTCAATAGCCCTGATGTTGATCTCAGCCTCTTTAACCTCATCAAGAGTGGAAGGACCATTTTGAGGAATAACATATCTATTCTTTGTAATCTTCCAGAGGGGTTCACCAATACACCTTAAATGACAATCCATTGTGGCTTTCCACATAGAGTAGTTTGTTCCATCGAATCCATTTTGAGGAATAACATATCTGTTCTTTGTAATCTTCTAGAGGGGTTCACCAATACACCTTAAATGACAATCCATTGTGGCTTTCCACATAGAGTAGTTTGTTCTTTGTTATATGTTCTTGTATGATGCCATCTCGGATCACCTCAATCTTTTAAACTTCTTCAGAGGAACCAGCTCTGATAAAAATTGTTGGAAAACAAGGACAGGCAACTAAGAGGGAGGTGAATCAGTTGTCACAAAATATTTAAAATTTTCAAGCTTAACTTAACTTAATCTCAGATCTGATGAATGAACAATAAACCATAGATAATCAACACATCAGAGACACAGAGAACACCAAGATTTTTTTTACGTGGAAACCCTATTAGGGGAAAAACCATGGTGTATGTCAGTCCTAAATAATATACCCTATTAAAAGTATAAAGAAGAATAATGGAAATGCACATGCATTCAGGCACACTGCCTATAGCTCATTGCTCAAATACAAGAGGGCTCACTACCCAGAGAAGAAACATTATCTTATAGCAATTCAGATTAGATTTGTAGGCTATGAAGTGAGAAAATAGCTTCTGCAAAAGCTTGATTACAGTTCTAGTTAAGCACATAAACACTCCTTCACACTTTGCTCAAACTTCTTCACACTTTGCTCTGCAATCGAATGATTTGATCACTATTCTCACACTTGCTCTTTTTCTGGCACTACATCATTTTCAACTTCTCACAAACAACCACTTTTATATATCTGAAACATGGAATTACATCAACAACCTCGTCGACCAAAATAAAATATAAAACATATACACAATGTCGGCCCAAATTTACAAGTAAATTTTCAATGTGAATCAAACACCATCGGCCACAACATAATGAAGACCTTAAAAAATATCCTCGAGTGTGCCAAACATTCAAATTTTAATCTCCAAGGATCCACAACATGTTACAACCACCATGCCATCCAAGAACATAAAAACCCGAACACACAAATTAAAAATCACCGACCATGAGCACACCGATCAACGCGGACGTGCAACAAAGATAGAGAATGATCTAGAAGCATCCACAAGCACCAAGAATCATCAGAGAAGCATTCACAACAACCAAAATTACTAGAATCACATCAACTTTAATTAGGAACACTAATTGAAGCCACAGAAAAATTGTCAGAACACAACTGATCATAACACAATTAAATCTTCACACGGACCTCTGAAACTTTCGGTGGATAAACTAGATACACTCAACAATAAAATCTTTAGTCCACAACAACTAATCACCAATGTATTGGGAAAGACACCTTCATGACCTTCACTGATCCACTGTCAACCTGCAACTCTTTCTTTAACAATTTTCTCAATATCCTCGACATATACAACCTACAATACATCTATGCTAATAGTGTTGACATCAATGGCAACCACATATCAACAACACAACCACAACATACAACACAACTATGTGACTCATGACCTTGATCCAAAAGAAAGGCTCTCTCCTTCCATGGTTTTAAACATGCTTACCAAAAACATTGATGTGATAGGAACTCATCAACTATCCACCTCATGTGGCTTTTTGGATCCTCCCACAAACCCTTTCAAGATCCATGAACTACATACACTGGTGCTTTTGTTCGCCACTGTGCTTGTACATCAAGGAAGTTATATGGAAAACAACATACATATCAAAATTTTGAAAAAACCCATACTAGTAAAGGTTTCACATTACATTCCATAAGAACACAATGTTCTTAATTGTAGTCATTGTTATTGATCACTGCCACTCGATCTTGAACAACATAGACAATCGCCACTACTACTGGAAGTTGCCCTTGACTTTAGTTGTTTTAGCACAGAAATGGAAATCAAACATTGATTATTATTCCCCCCCACAATGTGAAATTTCCACTTATACACACAACCAAGAACATTGAAAATTGAATCATATCATGTTGCATACTACTGGCTGGATCTTGCTATCTAGATCTTGTTGCACATGATCACTATTGCCAATGAACATATTCATTGACTGATCATCTTCCAATGAAATATGATAGTCAGAGGATCTTTGTAGTTATCTTCCATCCTATACAATTTATCTTCTAGCATCCATCACACAAAGCAACAGGAACACTACAAACAAGTACACACCACACTGCACATACAAAGAAAAATGCCACCATAGCTCTATGCGGCCCCATTGTTGGTGACTTTCGAGAGGTCGCTAATTGACCTCCTTCCTCCGTTGCCTCCATCCTCCATGATGTGTTGCTAACTATACTAAATAAAACTTTGGATCTCAATGGTTTCCACAATGTATTTATTGTGAATTCCCCCCTCAATGTGAAACACATTTATTATAGAGGACGTCGGGTACCTGATAATGTGTCTGCTTACAAACTTTTTTTTTAATGTTTTTGACACTTTTACAAAATACTCTTTACAAAAATTTTGAAGTTATAAAAATTACTTAAAGTAGTATGAATATTAAAACCTCAAAGCATATATTTTCAAGGAAATACCATGAATTTCAAAAATAGTGGTTTTCAAGAAAATCTCTAGCGTGCTTGTATTATATTTTTCTAAAATTATGTTAATGATTTCATCATTTCTCTTTAATCGTGATCTGGGTTTTTCTAATTTTTTGAAAAAAATATTCAAAACATCCCAATAAACGTATAGAAAAAAATTCAAAGTATTTGGAATCTGGGTTTTTGAGAAATAACCAGTTTACTAGTTGAAATTGTTTTAAGATCGGAATTCTTTGAATTGCTTACCAGAAGGGGAACTTTCAATAAAATTCCAATACCACCAAGAAATGAAGCTCCTTTCTTGAGATGCAATATTCTCATGTCCTTGATTGTCAACAATATGATCTTTAAAACTTCAAGTTATGTAAATAATTTTTTTCACCAAAAAACAAATTATCACATATTACAAAACTTCATATACAGGGCAATGATCAATATGAATGCCTCTCCTCAAAAATTAACACTCCATTGTAGTGAACCTAGCTCTGATATCATATTGACAAAAAAATAAACTAATTTTTTTACCAAGCCGCCATTTATTGTATTTTAGAGTGCACACAAAATTATAATTCTATTTCTTCACCCCTTCACACTCAATACATGGCTAATATATAACCACTTACATAGCCAAACAACCTCCTATTTAATAGGAAGGTGTTATAACAAATATCCTAGAATACCATTCACGGGTATAACACACTAACTATTCGTGATATGTTGCTATTTCAACAATATATACAACTAAATATTGGTGAGTTGTTTATTAACAACCTCACTATTACAATAGCAATTACCATTCTACATTTACATAATTACTAACACCTCAAATATTAGGTAACCACGTGAACACTAATTTCTAACAATTTTACCATAACTTGCCCCTCTTTACCTATTTTAAATATGGATATTTATTTCATTCTCAAGGATCCCCATTAGCTCAATATGTAAATTTATTCTTCTACGAATACTACTATTTGTATTCATACATTTACATATGACTTGACAATGGAGTTTGTCTCCTCCCTTGACTACCATCCGCTTATTTTTATTTCAAATATTCCTCCTCTATCTACTATTTTCCCTTTAGTATCACCTTTTCCGTTTAGACCCTCCTCTTTCTATTTCTCCTCTCATTCCACACTTTTTTCGAGATTCTACTAGATAATTTTCAGAATATTGACCACCTTTCTAATGGATATTTTATTGTTTTATATTTATTAGATTTATGTAATCCTCCTACCTCATGTTTATGTAATTTATTATCTTATTCACCACTCTTTATTAATGAAACGTGTAACCATTTTTTTGTATTATAACTATGAGGAACACCACATATATGTTTTACTTATTGTTCAAGAATCTTCTCTTTATTCTATAGTTTATCCATATTTTATTTCTTATTATTTTTACTATCTATATCTACATATGTATACTTGTTGGTGATGATTCAAAGCATTAATGTGTTATTTTATTTTTCATGTTGACCCAAAATTATAGGAAACCTTATGTTTCAATTTCATTTCTTTATATTTTATCTCTCATATGTCTTATTTCTCATGTTTCCTTCCATTCTTTGTGTTTTCCTTTTCTTTAATTTTGGAGATGATGCAAAGTCCTATGGTATTCTTTCCTTTCTCATGTTGACCCAAAAAAATATTCTCTTCCATCCTAATTTTTATATTCTACTCCATCCCTAATTTTTTCCTCTTTAATGATTGTTCTATGATAAATGTTACTCATAATCATGATGCCTTACCAAAATACAAATTTTCCTAATCCATTATTCATAGGTCTCTTTGTATTTTTCCTCATTATTATATATCATATTTTCTTAGAACTTTACATTATTCTTTATTTTCCCCTTTCCATTCTCCATGGGGACAACTATCTTCAAGTGCACTATCTTCTCCTAACTATTCTCTTGATGTAGATTTTCCTCATGTATATCATGGTTTTATTCCTCTTTCCCCCCATTGGTGGAAAACTCATGATCACATTCTTAGGGAAAATGTTTCTTCTCTTACTCCTTACCACTATCCTATATGAGATATGTTTCCTTGGATTAATTCATTTATCCTTATTTACTCCTTAAAGTGGTTATATCCTTTATCATCCAATCAATTGAAGGGGAGAATACACTTATCTCCTCTACTTTTTTATCATCTATATGTACTATTTTATGGTCCCTATAGAGATCGTTATGGTCTTTGTACTAGCTTTATAGTCCACATACCCAAATTGTCTAGTACCATTACAAAGATTCATACATAACCATACTTTTGTCTACAATTCTACATATAGGAGGTTCATTTACAACCATTTTTATAATCCTTTATCAATACTTTCATACCGTACTACTCTTCCTACTCATACTCTCAACAATACTCCATGGATTTATCACTTCATTATTTTACCAATTTTAGTAATAATAAAAGGTAATTTACAAGTGTAATTTTGTTTTGCATATATATTCTTGAAAAAACTAACTACTTTTTATGTCCATAAATGTAATAGTTCTAAGGAAAACATTGGTGTGAAGGAAAGTGAAGATAAGGAAAATACAATTTGTATTATACATCCTTGGAGGTATCCTTATATATTAGTATGATTATATGTAGTATATATACTTTAGTATACTTTCTCACCCAATTGTACAAGTCTACTAAGGAAAGGGAAAAATTGAGTCAAAAATTACATAATTTATATTATTCACTCTTGTTGCATACCAATTTTGATATCCTTTCCATAAAACATGTTATAAGACTCGCTTAATATTCTTCTAAGATTTGAAATCTTCAAAAAGTGTCATAAAAGACAAGCTCTAGTCACTTATGTCCACTTAAAAAATAGTGCAGTCACACTAGTGACCTAAAACAAGTCAACATACATGTGTGCTAGTGTCCACTACCAAAGTATGTGCTATATGGCCTTACTATGATTTTAAATGACTAATTGATATGTAATATGTAATATTAAATAATTATAATTATTCTAGTACTTTCCAAGGTTATATAACACCTAATTCCTAACATAGGGAACTCATTAAAATACTCTCCATAAACCTTTTAACCCATTTCTCATTCCTCATAGATTTAATTATAGATAAATCAACAAAATTAAATTATATCTAGAAACTGTAAGCATCATGGGAATCACAAATATATAGATATTATCCTCTAAAATTTCAAGTCTCTATGATTGAGGGACACAACCATCTATTAACTAGTGGTCATGAGTATGAACTAAGGGTCAAAATCATAATTTTAGATTCAATAGTATTAGTTCTAGGGTCAAAAATATCACATGATACTTTCCAACTAGATATAATGAGTGTGACCCCGAGTTCAACATTGTTTGATGTATTTTATGTGTTCTAGTTTCAATTTTTGAGTATATGCCTCACAAAAATCTAATGACTATCCTCTAAAAGTTTCAAGTCTCTAAAATTGGAAGACATATTTTTTTGTTAACTAATGGTCATGAGCATGGCCTAGGGGTCAAGAGCATAATTTTAGAGTCACTAGTATGAATTATAGGGTCAAAAATTTCACATGATACTTCTCAGCTAGATATCATGAGTGTGACCCCTAGGTTGGGACTATCTGATGTATTTTATGGGTTCTAGTTTTAAGTTTTGAGCATATTACAACCACTTTTCTAGTTTTCTACACCCTTCTATAGCCAATTTTTATCACCAAACCTTAAGAAATAGATGCTTTTTTTCTCTTTTCTCTTTTCACATAAAAAATATATGCATTTCTAGCACACATAAGATCTTAAGTTATGCACATAGGACTTGTATTTGATGATATCTTATTAGGTTGTTTAATAATAAACAAATAATATCTTGAATTTAAATTTAGAACATTAATATTTGTCTCAATCTCAAATTAGTCTTAGATACATTATTACTCACATTCTTTATTTTGTATATATTCATGTTCTTATTACATTAGCCATGGGACTTGATTGGTATAGAGGAAGTCAATCATCTTTCCCTTTTCTTTAACAAGACTCCAAAGGAACTTATGTAGCACCACCAAGAACTTAGACACAAGTACGAACATAGATTGATGAATCCTATAAATTAATAAAATTATAAGATAAAACTACACTTATCAAACTAAGTTGCACCCACAAAATAGTTCCAAGATGAGACTACAAACATACATCAAAAAAAAAGAAAAGAAAATCCAAAACATATTTATCTTAATCTTTTATTATCTATTTTATTAGCATATCTCTATCTCTAATATTCTATCATAACACATCAATCAATTTAATAAGTTGAAACTAGCATATATATACACTTAAAAAATTAGACAAGCTTATTATCTTTCTTAATTATTGTATTTCTTAATCATAATTACTTAAATCTTGGTTCATTTCAATCTTAACTCTTTTATAGATTTAAGTGTTATTCACTTAAAGTTAGACTCTATGGTGTAGCCATGGTAGGAGGGTCCTCAGAGAAAACAATCTCGACCGTGCAGCAAGAGTAACACAATGAAAGCAACACATAATATGGAGGCAAATGCAGATGCAAATATTCTCATTAATAGAAATCTCAATTACATTCGGCCAACAACATATGGGCTTATAGATTCAGCTCATAGGCCTGAAGAAACATGCTCAAAGTACAACATCTCAATATGCTCCTATATGCGAGCGAAATATTACAATTTGGATCAATCTTAATCTACTACCTCAACTACTTCTTGATTACCCCTATTCTAAGGATCAATTACAAGCTTTATACTATATCTGTGATTCTAGAAACATCTACATCGGCCAAATATTATTACATTCTCCAAGGAAAGAAAATGTAACATGTGCATGAATAGGTTGGCCTTAAATTTGAATTACTCCATCAACAGGTGGATAGAATGAAGTGTGGACCTATAAGGAAGGTCAGGGAAACTCCAAGGAACTTTTAAAAATACATCGTCAAGATCTGCAAGTCACGGGGATGATCCACAACAATCAAATTTTCCAAAAGGATTGAAAACTATTTCGGTGTCGATTCAAGAAACTGCCATGAATTATGGAAGTGATAACTTTCAAGAAAAAGATCCAATCACGCTAAAATATTGGAATAAGGAAAATAAACATGTCTACAATGTACAAAAATATCCACAGGGTCTGGTAATCAAAGATGATGAATCCACCAACATGAATTAAGCAAGAACAAAACTGAAAGAAAATATTTTTGGTTGATGCAAGATTGCCAAGAACCAAGGATGCTCTTGCATTAGACATCCGGGGTTAATAAAAAGTGAGTCCCTCACTTCGTTGGGGCTAAAGGAAAACCAAGACGGTCTACCTCAGCTTGAGAAATCCAAGAAGAATCCTCCACTGGTCTGTCTTTCCATTTCATAAGATATTCTTTGTATTATCTTCCATGAGTTTGCCTCCCATCTCTGATGTCCAAAACTTCTTCAATCTTATTTGACTGTTGTTTAGGAAATTGATTTTCCAATATTACCTCACTGTCTTCTCTGAATTCTACTTCATGGTACCGATGTAGGTCTACAATGTTGAATATAGGTGATATACCCATGTCATATGGTAACTCTACTTCATATGCATTTCCTGAATCAAATTTCCTCAAAATTCTATAGGGTCCAAACTTCCTCATCTTCAGCTTACTGTATGGTCCAACTAGAAATCTCTCCTTCCTCAAATACACCATCACTTCATCTCTAAATTTGAATTCCTTATGTCTCCTCTTTTCATCTGCTTTCTCGTTATACTTCATGTTCATATCTTCCAATTGTTGTTTCACTTGAGTGTGCACTTCCTTCATATGTTCTACAAATTCCCCTACTTCTGCACTCCTTTTACTTTCCATATTGATATCTCTCAACTCTGATATACTTGTAGGATGAACTCCAGTGACAATCTCAAAAGGTTTCTTTCCTGTGCTCCTATTTACTGAATTGTTGTAAGAAAATTCTGCTTGTGCAAGGACTAAATCCCAACTTTCGGTCTTCTCTCCAACCAAACATCTCAGCAAATTTCCCAAACTCCTATTCACTACCTCTGTCTGTCCATCATTCTATGGGTGAAATGTAGAACTGAACTTCAAATCTATCTCCAGCTTCTTCCAAAGTGTTCTCCAAAAATATCCAACAAATTTTGTATCCCTGTCTAAAACTATACCCCTAGGTAATTCATGCAATCTAACCACTTCTCTAAAAAAAAAGTTTGTTATATGTACTACATCTGTTTTCTTCTTACAAGGTATGAAATGTTCCATCTTAGAAAATTTTCCCACCTCTACAAATACTGAATCATTACCTCTTTGTGTCTTTAGCAAACCAAGTATGAAATCCATGATGATATCCTCCCAAGGTATCTCTAGAACTGTCAAAGGCTTATACAACCCAATATTCTAACTACTCCCTTTTGCAACTTGAAAAACTCTGCAACTCTATAGAAATCTCCTAACATCCTTATGAATATGTGGCCAAAAGTAGTTCTCACTTACCAATGCTACTGTTTTATCAATTCCAAAGTGTCCTGACAAACCTCCACTATTCTTTTCTTTCAGCAAATTATCCCTCATTGAACTTAGGGGTATACACAAATATTTACCTTTGAACAACATATCCCCCTGAATGAAATAATCCAACCATTGAATCCTATCCTTTGAAACTGGTTCTTTACAAGCTCTCCAAGGTTCTACAAAATCTAGGTCTCCTTCGTACAAGTTCTTCAATTCATCAATGCCTAGTACCCCCACTCTCATCTCTACCAGTAAGTTCCTTCTCCTACTTAGAGCATCCACAACTTTATTCGACTTCCCACTCCTATGCTTCAAAACAAAAGTATAACTCTACAAGAACTCTACCCATCTCATGTGTCTCTGATTCAACTTACCTTGACTGTTCAAATATTGCAATGCTTGATGATCTGTATACAACACAAACTCCTTGGGAAACAAGTAATGTCTCCACTTCTTCAAGGCTTGAATTATGGTATAAAATTCTTGATCATACACTGAATATCTTCTCCTAGCATCATTCAATTTCTCACTTAAATAAGGTACTGGTCTTCCTTCTTGAATTAATACTGCTCCAATTACATTTCCACTTGTATCACGGTCTACTTGAAATACCTTGTTAAAATATGGTAAAGCCAACATAGGTTGCTCAGTCACCTTCTGTTTCAACAACTCAAAACTTTGATCTACTCCAGATGTCCATCTAAAATCCTTCCCATATCCCCTCATTACTTCTATCATAGGGCTGCAAATAGAACTAAAATTCCTAATGAACTTTCGGTAGAAACTAGCCAATCCATGAAATTATCTTACCTCTCCAACACTATCTGGTGTAGGCCACTCAACAATTGCTTTCACCTTCTCAAGGTCCATCTTCAATACATCCACAGAGATTACAAATCCCAGATATACCAATTCCTCCTTCATGAAACTACACTTCTTAATGTTTATCAGCAACTGCTCTTCTCTCAACCTCTATAAAACTTGTTTGATATGCAACAAATGTTCTTCTCTAAGTATCTTACTGAAAATCAAGATGTCATCCAAGTAAACAATCACAAACTTGCCCAAGAATTTCTTCAATACCTCATTCATCAATCTCATGAAAGTACTCGGTGCATTTGTCAATCCAAAAGGCATCACCAACCACTCATACAATCCTTCATTTGTCTTCAATGTTGTTTTCCACTCATCTCCTCTAATTCTAATCTAACGATATCCACTCTTCAAGTCTATTTTTGTAAATTACTTAGCTCCACTCAAACAATCCATTATGTCATCCATCTAGGGCAAAGGAAATCTATACTTCACCGTGATCTTGTTTATAGCTCTAGAATCTGTACACATCCTCCATTCTCCATCCTTCTTAGGTGCAAGCATAGCAGGTACTGCACATGGACTTAGACTTTCTCTTATCAAACCCTTTCTCAGCAATTCTTACACTTGTCTCTTCAACTCTTCATTCTTTGTAGGTGTCATCCAGTGTGAAACTTTATTAGGAAAACTAGCTCTAGGAATCAAATCCATGCAATGACTAATACTCCTCATAGGTGGTAATCCATCAGGTACATTGTCTAAAATAATCTCTTCATACTCTGCTAGCAACTCCTTTATCTAATCTGGGTGTTCTTCTACATGCTTCAAATCTTCAGTATTCTTAGGAACTAAGGCATAACACACATTCTCATGTCTCAATCCATTAATGAATCTCCTTCCATCAACCAAACAAACTCTTGTACTGGTACAAACTTCAACTGTAGGAACATCTTCCAATGGAAACAAAGTTTGCTTCCTCCCATTAGCAATAATGGTATATATGTTCTTCTTTCCCTCATGAATATCCTGTCTATCATATTGCAAAGGCCTTCCCAACAAAACATGGCATACATACATAGGCATAATATCACACAAAACTTCATCATGGTAATTTCCTATCTTCAATTTCACCAAGCATTGTTCACTTACCAGTATCTTATGCTCATCTTGAATCCAAGCTATCGGATAGGGCTTTGGGTGTTTCAATCTTTCCAACTTCAATTTAGTCACCATCTCTTCAGAAACTAGGTTCTCAAAACTTCCACTATCAATAATCGCGTTGCAACATTTACCAGCTACCTTGCATCTAGTCTGAAACAAGTTCTTTCTCCGCAATGGTTCCTCCTCTACTTCACTCTATAGCAATACTCTTCTATTCACCAATACTTCTCCATCTTCTAATTTGTTAGATAATCAGGCATGATCTTCCTTTGCAAAGGCTGTTCTTTTACTGTTCTCTATCTTTTTGCTTACTTTTTCCTTGATTACATTCAAATGCTCTATGTCCTTATCCTCCACATTTAAAACAAGTTCCTCTGAATATTCTCTTCTCTTGTCCCTTATCATCTCTTCTATAACCTTCATTTCGGTAACCACCATATCCTCCTCTTCTGTAATATTTTTGTTCACCTCTATGGTACGAATTATTATTCTTACTGAACTCCTTATCCTTATTCTGATCTGTAAAAGAGCCTCTTCCTCCTCCAATGAAAGTTCTTCCTCTCTAAAATCCGCCACTTCTTCCTCTCTATCTTTGCTCATGTCTCTTATTCAACTTTTCTTCTACTTTTAGGGCACACTGATATGCCTCTTCCACACTCTACAACTTAATCAAATTGATCTCATCCTGTATAGATGACCTCAAACCATTTACATATCTAGCTACCTACTCAATCTCATCCTCCGAATGTCCAGATTTGATATTCAATTTATAGAACTCCTCAGTATACTCTGTCACACTTGAATCTTTCTGCTTCAAAATTTTCAACTTTCAGAACAAACTAATCTGATAGTCTGTAATCATAAACTTTGTCTTCAACTTATTCACCATCTAATCCCATGATTTGATTTTCTCCTTTCCTCTTATTTTCCTATCCATCTGTAAATGTTCCCACCAAAGGGATGCATGTCCTTTCAACTTTGTACAAGAAAACTTCACCTTATTATCTTCAGTGGTACCTTCAAATTCAAAGTACTTTTCCATCTCTGTTATCCAATCAAGCAACTCTTTTGAATCCAACTTACCATTATAATTTGGTGGATTGAAATGTGGTCTTGTATTCACTTTGGTTAGGGCTCTTATGAACCTCTCTTCTCCCTGATCAAGACCATATTGTTCTTCTCTTCCTCTTTCCTCTTGTACTTCTACCTCTTCATCACTCACATCATCAATTGGTCGACCTCTTCTCTAGGCCATTTTAATTGCATCTAATCTGGAAGTAATTCCTCTCAACATCTCCATTAAAGTAGGGTTTTCATTTCCACATTCTCCATTTCTACCATTTCTTCTTCCCGCCATATTTACACAAGTCCTTTGCAACTGCAGGTTAAATCCTCAATTCACCACCCCACAACAAATCTTCAATAGGACTTCACAAACTCTGACGATTGCACAAGGAATGAATCTCGCTCTGATACCAATCTGGCGCAACCATGGTAGGAGGGTCCTTAGAGAGAACAATCTGGATCGTCCAACAAGAGTAACACAATAAAATCAACACAAAATATGGAGGAAAATGTAGATGCAAATATTTTCATTAACAAAAATCTCAATTACATTCGTCCAACAACATCCAGGCTTACAGATTTGGCTCACAGGCCTGAAGAAACATGCTCAAAGTACAACATTCCAATATACTCCTATATGCGATCGAAATATTACAATTTGGATCAGTCTTAATATACTACCTCAACTACTTCTTAATTACCCCTATTTTAAGGATTGATTACAAGCTTTATACTATATCCACAATTTTGGAAACATCCGCATTAGCCAAAGATTATTACATTCTTTGAGGAAAGAAAATGTAACGTGTGCATGAATAGGTTGGCCTCAAATTTGAATTACTCCATCAACAGGTGCATAGAATGAAGTGTGGACCTATAAGGAAGGTCAGGGACACTCCAAGGAACTTTTAAAAACACACCGTTGAGATCCGCAAGTCACGAGGATGATCCACAATGATCAAATTTTCCAAAAGGATTGAAAACTATTCTTGTGCCAATTCAAGAAACTGCCATGAATTTTGAAAGTGATAACTTGCCAGAAAAAGATCCAATCATGCTCAAATATTGGTATAAGGAAAATAAACATGTCCATGATGTACACAAAGATCCATAGGGTCTAGTGATCAAAGATGATGAATCCACCAACATGAACTAAGCAAGAACATAAACAAGAAAAAAATTGAAAGAAAATATTTTTGGTTGATGCAAGATTGCCAAGAACCAAGGATGCTCCTGCATCACTCTAGATATTTAATTTTCAGACACTATTTTTTTCCCTTCACTTAAATTACTAAGATTAAATAAACTAGCAATCGCACCTTAGTGTGCAATGGGTACATCAAAGATGTGTGGAAGGTTAATTAGGAAAAAATTTAGTCTATTTTTTTAACACATTTGTGTAGTATGTGTGGATTTAGAAAATCCTTAAGCTCCCTTCAAGTATATTTTGTTAGTTTTGCATAAGCCTCAGCCCGCACATTATATGTTTGCACCTCTCTAGGCTACTTTTGGTGGTTCCTTCGTCTGCTTGCACCACATGTCGACAACACACACTTTTGAGTGCTCTCTTCCTTTGCTTCATCTTCGAGCTTCGCCTGTGCACCACGTTGAATCTTCCACAGGCACCCTTTAGGTAGACCCAATAGTCAAAGATTAAAGTGAAGACCGTACCACGTGTCATCTCCATGGGGAAAACAGTTGTAAGGGAAGGATGAAAGAATGAGAAACTCCACCTCTACACCATGTGTCCTAACTGACTCCTCAGGTGGTTTGACATATGTCTTTGAGAGAATTTCTCCAGTTCCACTCTCGAACCACAACCATCATTTGAAGGAAGGTGCAGTTTGTTCGAGGCAACAAAATGTTGTTTTGGTACCTTTTTGTTGCATATTTTTGAGGAGAATCATTTTGAGGAGTGACATGGCTCATGCCCGACAATCCTTTTTGTTATCCAACATTTAGGCGGTGGGAAAAACCTATATATATGACTTAGTCTCTATGAAAAAGGGTTTGGAAATACACAAAGAAAAGACTAAAAGATTCGCATCCTTTGTATTGTCTTTATTTCTTGTATTAAGACTTCCATATTGTTCCAATCTGTTTGACCTCTTTATTTCTTTGTTATTTTTATAAAACATTATACTATGCTAGTTTGTTGTAATGAGTAGTTTATCTACAAAGCTTCTATAATTTCAATATAATTTTGTTGTTCAGATCATGTTTTATACTCTTCATATTTAGTGATTGCATATGGAATTTGTATTATGCTATTTGATTAACTTCTTTAAAATTTCATCTACGCTTTCTATTATTTCAAGCATATAGATTATTGAACGGACCTTCAAATCTCACTCGAAAGGAAGACTTACTATGCCTATTTACTTGAAATATTGGCATATCACCTTAGAATTATATTTTATTTATATATATCTACTTCCTTTTCCCTTTTCACTTCCCAATGTATGAAGAGCTAGCTTCTTTAAAACCCGGAGTTTACTCAGTTTAGCACAATTGGTCCCCCCATTAAGTGAGTTTCTCATAAAGCTATGTACCTAGAAATTTTAGGCATCGACAGTTATTTTTCTAGCACGCCCAATGGGACCTTGTTTGAATGTATCTAATTTTAGAGTGGGTGTATGAGCCATAGACCTATTAGTAGATCCCAAACAATGAATAACCCTAGCCTGCTAGTGCTACCACTGGTAACTGTACAAGAAAGAGCCTGTCCAACGAATGTCCAACCCCTCCACATGTCTCATTACCAATGACTAAAAAAAATTATGTAGAATGGGATGTTAGAAGCCCTCTCATAGCACCCATAGCATTGGCCATGTGGGATCCTATCCCAAAGTCTGCTTTAAAATTTTTACCAAAATTTACCAGGGAAAGCTCAAAAACACCATCCAACCATCTACAATATGTGGCAAACGTGTGCTTGGTGCATGGTGTCACTGATAGCACTAAGGTTGCTTGGAGATCCTTTTTATGAGATTTTTTCAAACAATGGAGATCGGTCTTCTCTATTCCAATAGCTAGTGACCATTAAGCGGGCCCCTCAAGAGGCCATGACCAACTTCAATGCTAGGTTTCACACAACTTGGAAAAGGATCCAAACCACTATTCACCCGCCTACCGATTTGGAATTCATGTTCTATCTAAAATCTCTCAATGCCGACATTTCGGCATCGTGATTCAGTCCCTTGGTGGGAACACCTTGCTGGATGCATATAGCCTTGTTGTTAAGGTAAAGAATAATTTGATTAATGCTAGAAAGTTACCACCTCAACTTGCTATACCTATATTTGCAGAATTGCCAGCTCCCGCCCATGAGATAGCTTCTACTAGTGCATCTGCTCCTCCCCAATCTATGTACACATATCCAAGCATGCCACAAAATTTTGCTTCTACATATAACCCTTTAGCAACTGAGGGTAGTGACATCAAGGATTTATTGTAGACCTTCTCAAATGAAATAATTAATATCAAGTGGCAACAGTCTATGCTTGTTAAGCTAGCTTTCCAAAATTACCAAGGTAGAAGACCTTCCTACCAACAAAATGAGTTCCAAGGAGGTATGTGCATGAATCTAGAATCAATCAAATAATTAGATTTTTCCGGTGCTTACTTTGCTACAAAATGTTCAGCAAAGTTTGAATAGAGAGTTGTTAGTGCAGAAAAATAATCTCACTGATGGTACCAATTCTTGGTGCTTCCCCTATAATGAAGCACATATGCCCCAAAATTGTCCACGTGGAAATTTTTAGCAAAGAGTTGTGAAACAACATAGTCAAGGTGTCACACCAAATTCAGGAGGTTTTGCATATGCCCCTCTGCAAATGGAAAACATGGTACTCACCACTCAAATGCAAGGAAAGTCCTTGGAGAAAGAAATAGATATAGCTCCCAATCATGCACTCTTCTCATGGATGGAAGGAGAAGAGGTGGTGTTTGCAAATGATGTCTCTACATTAAAGGCCCCGCAAGTAAAATTAGATTATAACACTCACTCAAAGAGGAGATTCACAGGTGAACCTATTGCTCAACAACCCAAAAGTGTTCTTGACCAAACTCCTAGTTCCTTTGTAGTTGTACAACAATCTCATCTATGCAAGGAGATTATTATAACAAAGTATAAGGAGTAGAAGTATTTGAATCCACTACCATTCAATGCGGTGGAACAGTTGAATAAATCCTTAGCTAATGTATCCCTTTGGGATATCTTAGCTATCCCAGAGCAGAAGTTGTTACTACGGAAGGCCCTATTGGAAGATGTAAGCATAGAGCCAACAGAGCAACCATCCAAGGAAAATTCCATTGACTCATTGTCTTAGGCCAAAGTTCTCACAAACAATGGAGAGGAAGCCTTGACTGAAAGTAGAGGTAAGCCAAAACCAAAACCCTTTTTCTTAACTCTCATTGTGGGTTAAAATTGTTGCATAATTCTGTGATTGACTCTAGTGCTAGCACCACCATCATGCTCAAGCAAATAGCTAAAGCCTTAAGACTTAGCTATGAACTTTTAAACAAAGGGGTTATGCAGCTTGATGGGAATAAGGTTGAAACTATAGGTGTCATCAAGAACCTCCCATTGACTCCATTCTCCTGCCCTAGTATCACAAACACACAACATACCGTGATCATTGACGTCCCTCCCATGTTCGGTCTTTGCTTATCCTAGGAGTTCACTGCCAAAATAGGTGGGTATCTTTCTTTAGATTGGTCACACTTAATTCTTAGGACCAAAAATGGAGCTAAATGAAGATATTGTCTGAACCTTTACATTCGAAACATATAGCAGATGAGGCTATGATAAATTTTGATGCTAGTCATACCTCTATCATCAAAGATGGGATGTATTATACTAAGCTACTTAAAGATGAGAAGCTGATTGGAGACTAAATTGATGAAGAAGAGGTACTCTTGAGTGAATTTATAGACATTGATCCTTTTGGAAATTATCATGCCACCAGATTGCAAACTTATGTAATTTATGATGAGGATCAAGTATTCTAAAGGTGATGATGGAACCCGAGGGTGGTCACACCTCAGAGTTGTGGATGTTGCATTTTTATGGAGCAAGATGCAAAGTTGGTGCAGGAGTCAAGATATGTTTGATGTCCCCATACAATGAAGAGATACTCAGATCTTTTCGCTTTCAATTTTCCTTTTCAAACAATGAAGCTAAATATGAAGGCCTCGTACAAGGTCTAAGTCTTGCAGAGTGGATGTGCGTTAAATAGATAATGGTGTTCAGAGACTTTGAGCTAATATTCAATCAAGTCTGAGCTGTCTCCATAGCCAATTTTTTTTGCATGTGTTCTTATAGACATAGGGCTTGGGACCTAAAAGAAATTTTTGAAGCCTTCAATATCCAGACGGTGCCCAGAGAATAGAACGTAGTTGCAGATCGCATGGTGATAATAGGATCTCAATTTGACCCTACTTCCAACTTAATCAAGAACATACACTATATGTGAGTGATTTTCCAACCCAAAATTCTTGAAAATGACCAGAGTTGGCAAGTGTTTGTAAGTGATGCTCAAATTGCCTCATTCATTCAATAGTTAGGAGAGTTTTCCAATTAGCTCCAACCCAAATTTTTAGAAGCTTATGGGGGGTAAATTATTCAGCTAAAGTCCAACAAGATTCTGAAAGGACTGGTTATTCTAAAAAATATATTCGATTGTGATGATGCAAGAAACATCAAGAGGAAGTTTGTAGCAGACAAGGGTGACTATGTAAATCTCCAGGTCAAAGATGGGAGGAATCTTAAGGTTAGGAAAGATGTTTTGCAACATGATAAAGACAAGCTCATGCATTTTTGTGTAAAATATGAAGGAGTAGTGGCCTGGTCATATGATGAACTCAAGGGATATGATCCTGAAGTCATCCAACATACCATAGAACTGACGGAAGGGGTAAAACCTATCCACTAGAAGCAAAGGCTAGTAAACCCAAAGATTGAGTCACTAATGGTGCAAGATTTGAGGAAGCCAATCCATTCGTAGATTGTCTTCTCAATCAAGCATAGTACACGGGTGTCCAACCTGGTTCTGGACCGAAAGAAAAATAGGGACATCCGCCTCTGTGTTGATTTTTGGGATCTGAATAGGGAATCCCTGAAGGACCACTACCCATTTCCTTCCATGGAATCAATCTTGCAAATAGTGGTTGTCTCAGAAATGTTTTCTTTGCTAAACAACTTCTCTAGTTACAACCAAATCTAGGTCAAAGAGGAGGACCAACACAAAAATGGCATTCACTACTAAGTGGGGAACATATTCTCATGCAAAAATTCCCTTCGACCTCTCATATGCAGGAGCCACCTTTCAACAAGTGATGGATATCACCTTTAGAGAACTAATCAATAAGATCACCATGATCTACTTGGATGATCTTACTATATTCTCTAAGTGAAAAGATGATCATTTTGATAATCTTGAAATGGTTTTCAAAAAATGTCAAGAGTTCGGGGTATCCCTAAACCCCAAAAAATGTGTTTTTGGAGTGCCTCAAGGAAAATTACTAGGACATGTAGTTTCTAAAGATGAAGTTGCTATTGATCTGGATTGGGTGAAGGAAATTAAAGAACTTCCCCTACCAGTAAACAAAAAGGGAGTTCAATCCTTCCTAGGGAAAGTAAATTTTGTATGTAAATTCATTTCATATTTTGCAGGTCTAATAGACCTATCACCCTAATGCTCAAGAAGGATCAGTTATTTAAAAGTGGAAAAAAGAGGAAAAAGAAGCCTTTGAGAAGGCCAAGAAGGCTATTTATTCATCTCCTATGCTAGTGAACCCAGACTTATCAAAGGAATTTATAATGTATGTGTTCAGTAGCGAGTCTAGCATCGCTACTATTTTTACTCAAAAAGTTGATGAAGGGAAGGGAGAACATCAGATAGCCTTCCACTCCTAGAATTTAAAAGACTATGAAATGAAGTACAACTTTGTCTAGAGGCAAGCATTTTCCATTTTCAAGGGGCTTAAAAAGTTTCGACACCTCATATCTTGTTGTAAGGTGTTAATATACGTAATGCATTCTAGTGTGCACGAGTACATTATGGAAGGAGAAATCAACGAAAAGAAATCCAACTAGATAACCAAGATCATTGAGTATACATCATGGTCAGGCCCACAAAGACTGTGTGAGGAAGAGGATTATGTGAATATTTGGCATGAGATAATGAAGTGGCAGCCAAGGAGGAACAACTTGAGCTAGTTATTCTAAATGAACCTAAGTTCGAAGGCTACTGGTTAAGAGACATAATGAGGTTTATGCATACCAATAAATATTTGACGGGCCTCCCTTCTTAGAAGAAAAGGTTTTATAGATTACATAATAGTGGGTATGTGCTCATTGAAGGGGTTCTCTTCAAAATAAATTTCAATGGTGTTCTTCTATGGTGCATAACTAAAGATCAGACATAATTTTTTTTGGATGTATTCCATAGCAATCCTGTAGGTGGACATTTCTCTGCTAAGACCACTACCATTAAGATTATGTGTGTAGGATATTTCTGGCCTACACTGTTCAATGATTCACACTCTCTAGTCAAATCCTACAAAGAATGAAAATTCTTCATAGGAAAGAAGAATAACTTGGCTATTCCTCTGAATCTGATAATGGTTGAAGAACCCTTTGCACAATGGGGTCTTGATTTCATAGGGATGATTAATCCCACCTCTAGTGCAGAGCATAAATGGATCGTTACGGCCACAGATTATTTCACGAGATGGGCCGAGGCCATACCTTTGAAGAATGTGACTAAGGCGAAGATTGTAAACTTCCTGGAAGAGCTAGTAACAAGGTTCGGCCCACCCAATACCATCATCTCTAAAAATGAAAAAGCCTTCCTAGGTTGAAGGTATGTCAATTTGTACTTAGGCATGGAATTTTCCTAAAGACATCCTCGAATTACTACCTGCAGGGAAATGGTTTGGCTGAGTTGAATAACAAAAATTTAGTTTGAATTATCAAAAGAATATGGTTGGAACACCAGAGAGAGTGGCATAGGAATCTCAAAGTAGTGCTCTGGGCAGACTGCATAACTCCCAAAAAAGTATTAAATACTTCATCGTACAAGCTAGTATATGGGAAGGAAGCACTATTGCCTGTCTCCCTAGAAATTCCCACACTACAATTGCTTAAATCTCTGGAAGTAGAGAAAAATAGAGCCATGGAGGTTCAGTTAGTTGAATTGCTATAGGTGCAAGTGAAAAGGGAAAATGCGCTAATGGCCATGTACAACTGACAACAAGTGGTTAAGAAATGGTTTGATAAGAAAACCTCTGACCAAGGTCTTAAGTTTGGAGATTTGGTGTTGAAATACAATGAGAGAGTTGTGAAGCCCTACCAACATAGAAAATTTGATAGTCTATGGGAGGGTCCTTATTATATCATTTAATGCAAACAACACAATGCATTTGAATTCAAAAACATGGAAAAAGAAGTACTGGGAATTCCTGTCAATGGAATTCACCTTAAACTTTTCAATTATCTTTATTAACCATTTAACCATGTAAATATGTAATTATTTTGTGTGTTTTGTTAGGTCGATTATTTATATATCAGAGCCATTTAATGCTAGAAAGTATCCAAAAACAAAAGAGACAAGAACTAGATAGAAGAGTGATATATATATTCATTGTATGGTAATATTTACTTCAAGATATTACATTACAAAATGACTCTTAGTCCAAGGATTTCGAGAATATATATGTAGAGAAAAAGAGAAGAGAGAATATTTCATTCATTCAAAAATTGAAGAGTAAGGAACAGGAGCAGTAAGAGCTATGACGATAGTAGTAGGCAGAGGAGGATACACTAAGTCTCTGAAATTAGTGTACCTACACCATAGATAGGCTCTACATTGAAGCACCTCAGTAGGAAGTGGTAGACGTGAGATTCCCTTTGATGGTGTTTCCCAATGGTCATAGTGCAAAATCCACTCAAGAAAGGTACCCAAGTCACCACTACATCCTCTTCAATGAGCTGATGTAGATCACGTGCAGTCGGAATACCAAGGCCATACACTGTAGTTGTTGTAATCTCCCCGAGGCCTTTGAGATAGTGCTTGGAAAAAATTTCCCTAGTAAGCCTTAATATCATTAGTTTTAGTACCTGAATATCTAGTAGAGATGTAACAAAGTGGGAACAAATATTAGTATTCACTCAATATTTTTCCTTATATTCTACAAAGTCTTTTCCCAACACCCACTTAATTGCAATTATGGCAAAGGTGTGCTTATTCTTTATCATGTGCATCAAACGCCTATT
Organism: Sequoia sempervirens; assembly: GCA_007258455.2. Taxonomy (NCBI): domain Eukaryota; kingdom Viridiplantae; phylum Streptophyta; class Pinopsida; order Cupressales; family Cupressaceae; genus Sequoia; species Sequoia sempervirens. The sequence continues at coordinate 232,793,822 of VDFB02058242.1, forward strand.
TGAAACTTCTCCTAAGAAAGCTATCTGAGCTCTATTACCAGTCAACCTAATGGGAGTATCCATTATCTCTACCAATAAACCCAATTACCAAGTATGAATTCTGCTATTATGCTTAGGTCTATTTATAGAGTTAGTTGGGAGTACTATGCATGTGATAAGCATGATGTTGATCGAGGTGCAAACTTGAAAATCCCACAAAGTTGTGCTTGTTGTGTATGAAGTAAGATGGGATAATTAATCAGCTAAAACTTGTAGCATATGCAAGTGGTAATCAACACGGTCAAGTTCCAAGTGTTTAGTTGTGGATGCAATTAAGTCTACAAAGATCAAATTAAAATAATTTTGTAATCATTACACCTTTTACTTAATCATTCTCATAAAGTTATTATGTGTAAAAGCATGCAAAAGGATTCATACACCTTTAATTTTCAGCTCAAATTCCCAAGGGGTGGCACCATAGGACATGATGGCTAATCATCATTATGAATTAATGTCTTTTCCAAAGGGTAGGATTCCATTTCACATGAACAAATGAGTTGGCAGTACATGCCAAATTTATTGATAAAAGCATCCAAATTGTTTCCAACTACAGTTTTAGAAAAGGATAATGTTGCATACAAAAGAAGAGTGTTGTGAAGAAGGTTGAGTATATAGTTCACTGTGAAATAATCCAAGTGCGAGTTGCAGAGAGAAATTAAGAATTTTCAAAAAAAATCACAAATTCTTGAGATGGCACAAAATCCTGAGATGGAAGCACAAGAAGAGACCATTAGAAGCTTATTAGACAACATCATGGTAGTGCCAATGGCCCATGTTTTTGGTGATATCTCTTATGCTTTGGAGGGGATGCCGGAAAATCCAATGTGGCCTCACACAAAGGTTGTACAAAAGGCTGCTCACAAAAAAAAAGTCTAGATGGCAGAAGATTGGGACAATGTCTATGACCCTGAGCTCAAAACCAACCCTAAGACTGTTAGGGAAGAAACCTATGAAAGAATTAAATAGATCAAGACTAAAGACAAAGAGTCTTTGTGGTACAAGTTGTGGTTCTGCTTCCTTCCATTGTATATGGTTCCCTTAGTACATCACTACCTAGAGCTAGTTCATGAATGCGTCCAAAATTTCAATTAAGATACAAGAATAATAGAAGTCTGGAACATGAGAATAGTAATTAGCATTGATGTTATTCAGGATATGCTATGTATCCCTATGAGGCATCTTTCAGAAGTGCCTGAGAGATTCTCCATAAACAAATTGCAAAGTTTCTAGAAGATTAGAACCTAGGCCCAAATTTTTTTACAATTATGAAGCAAAAATGACCAAGGGAGAGAAGCACACAACTTAGTTTCCCATTGGGAACATCGGTTTCAATTCAGACATACAAGATGTCTTCTCGATGTTGGCTTTTGTTTGCAGCTTGGACAATGACAATATGGTGTAGGAGTTTAAAATGGGTAAGGGTTTCCAATTAAGAAAACAACATACCCTATTCTGGTATGACTTTGTGGAGGCCATTGTTCGAAAGATGTTGCACCAGTTCAAGGAGTATTGTACATAGTATAAATTCAGCTTTTCTTCTTTTCTGGCTCATATGTTTTTACATCAAAACCCTAATTTCTTCAAAGAGCATATGGGTTTATCCATTTTTTATGAAAATGGGGTGAGGAAGCCAGTTTCTGCATGGACCCATCTCCTTTCTATGACTCATGATTATTATACATTTTTCAAGTCATTCTTGACTCCAATATTACAAGATTTTGATAAAGAGGGTTAGGTTGGTTGTTTCTAGTTCCCTGCTAAGCAAGTGAGATGGATGAAAATTTGTGTCCCTCGTTGTGACTGGTTCCTCAAAGATGAATTTTCATTTGTCAGGATGTGTGGTTTTACTGAAGAACCATTTTGGCTTCTGGTCTATGTAACAAACAGGGTGTTGGCCCTTGAAGTATTTAGCAACTAGCAATTATAGACCGCAAGCATTGTTTGGGAAGGCATCAAAAAAGATTTCTCAGATGCCCCTTAAGCTTTGGTACAGTAATAATGGAGAAGAAGCAAACAAATTTTTTTCTATCTATGAAGCTTGCTCATCTAGGGTTGGTGTTGATCTATGACAAATGGGAATACAATCCTAAAGATTACTTAGCGAATCTCAACATCAAGGTGACGCATAGCCCCCGACCCTACTGGGAGAATCAGTGAAATCTACTATCAGGGAACCGTAGTCTCTTTGTAGAATTGGCCTATATTCCCTCAGAGACAAGAAGGATTCCATGGATATATTTTTATTACCCTTTTTCCAAAGCCAGTGATAGTTGCAAAATCGGAACCACCCTCTATAATGAATTGATTAGTAACCAGTGGAGCCAAGAGAATATTGACGACTTCTGGGTTTATTGACAAGAGACCAAATGTCTTAAGGACAAGTAACAAGATCTAGATATGGATGAAAAGTTTGATGATATCTGAAACAAAGAGCATGATGACACTGATGTCGAGGGAGATGAAGAAATGGAAGAGGAGCAAGTAGCTTCAATAATAAGAGCCAGAGAGGAAAAGAAGGCTCAAATACAGGGAGGTGAAAAAGCAGCAGAAGGGCCCAATGAAAATTTTCTGAGTGCAAAAGTAACAGTATCCCATGTAGTAGTTAGGTGACCACATACATAGGTTGTTAAGAAACCTAGATCGACTCAACAATCTCAAGAATTCGTCGATGTGGACAATTATCCACCTGAGAAGAGGTTGCACAAAAATATCACACAAAGAGAAAGCTCACATGTACCTGTGACAACGAGCCAAGGATAAGAGTCTTCAATGACACAGGTACTTTTCTCTCATCCTCTTCTCACATCTCAGTCTTTAGTTAATCCAGTTGTGTCTACGTCTCTAACTACCTCAAGTGTTGGCCTATTATTTTTCGCTTCCACACCCACAAAATATTCCTCTCAGTCTTCCTTCCCCCCATTAGGCAGGTAGTTTTTTCTCCCCTACGAGCTTTTCCATCTTTTATCAAGGCCCAATCTAAGCCTTCTATAGTCAAAACCTGTTGTGTTTCCTCCATTCAATCAACCTCCCATAGTAGCGGACATCGAAGGTTGCATCCATCCAATAATGCAACTTCTTTTCCAGCTAGAGTTCGGGACTGGGATCTCAGTGGAGCTGCCATTCAAGAAAATTACCAATCTTCATGAGGCGCAAGAGAATCTACACACCTTATTGATGTCATTGGAGGTTGATTGGCTACCTTTACAGACCACCCTTTTGAAGCTCTAAGTTTTTTCCAATGGATAAGGCTTTGGTCTTTGTACCAAGATTTTTGGGTTCTCATTCCGCAGGAAAAAATGTGCCTTATTAGTCCCAAAAAGATGTGGATTTAAATAATCCTTAAGCTCCCTCTAGGTATATTTTGTTTGGTTTTGCATAAGCCTCAACCCAAAAATTATATGTTTGCACCTCTACAAGCTCCTTTTTGGTGGCACCATCATCTACTTGTGCCACGTGTCAGTAGCACACACTTTTGAGTGTTCTTTTCCTTTGCTTCATCTTTGAGCTCCACCTGTGTGCCACGTTGCATTTTCGATAGGAACCTTTTGGGTGGACCCCATAGTCAAAGCTTAAAGCAAAGACTGTGCCACGTGTCATCTCCATGGTGACCACAATCACAAAGGAAGGATGAAAGAATGAGAAACCTCACCTCTACACCACATATCCTAACTGACTCCTCATGCGATTTAACACGTGTCTTCGGGATAATTTTTCCAGTTCCACTCCTGTACCACAACCATCATTTGGAGGAAGGTGTGGTTTTTTCAAGGAAACAAAGTTTCATTTCGGTACCTTTCTATTACATCTGTTTGAAGATAATCATTGTGAGGAGTTGCATGCCTCGTGCCTAGGAATTTTTTCTGTTACCCAGCATTTAGGTGGTGAAAAAAATCTATATATATGGCTAAGTCTCTCTAAAAAAGGGTTTGAAAATACATAAAGAAATCACTAAAAGATTCTTGGCCTTTGTATTGTCTTTATTTCTTATATTAAGACTTCCAGATTGTGCCAATCTGTTCGATCTCTCTGTTTCTTAGTTATTTGATAAAACATTATATTATGCTAGTTTGTTGTAATGAGTAGTTTATCTACAAAGCTTCTACCATTGCAATATAATTTTGATGTTAAAAATCATGTTTTGTACTCTTCATGTTCAGTGAATGTGTATGGAAGTTGTATTATGCTATTTGATTAACTTCTTCTGAATTTCATCTATGCTTTTTGTTATTTTCAAGCATATAGATTGTTGAACAGGCCTTCAAATCTCACCTGAAATGAATATTTCTTGTGCCTATTTACTTGGAATATTGACATATCGCCTTAGCATTATATTTTATTTTCATATATCTACTTCCTTTTCCCTTTTCATCCCCCAATGTGTGAAGATCCGACTTCTTTAAAACTCGGAGGTTACTAAGTTTAGCACAATTGGTCCCCCCATTAACTAAGTTTCCCATAAGGTTGTGTGCCTAGAAATTTTAGGCATCAACAATATGCATGAGTTCAATTGGTAGGACATTTAGAAAATGATGTCATTTGTTGAACAAAGGTCTCAATGGAAATTAATAGCTTCAAATTAAATATGTATCCACTTATAGGGATCAGAACATAATTAAAAAAACCCTATAAATCATAAAGATGATTATTGTGCCTAGCACTCATGCCCCATTTTGTTTTTGAAAAAATAAGGACCCCCTTCTTTTCTGTGTGATATTTTGTCTCATTCTTGCCTTGTAGTCTTTTGTTTCTTTTTGTTCCCTTATTTTTATTTTTTCCTTTTCTTTTATTTTCCTTCTCTCCTTTCTTTCCTTTTTGTTTCCCCTTTCTTTTAAGTGTCTTGTTGAGTTTTGAGATTTTAGGATTTTCCATATTGGCATTCCATATGGGTTGGGAATGTTCCCCAATGTCTAATTTTTTCTCCAAATTAGTTTTCGATTCAGACTTTCACATGTTAGGATATTCGTTGAAGCGAATCCCCAATCCTGAAAACCTGACCATGACAATGTCTTATTGCCTCAACTGTCATGTTAGTCACATCCATCAGTTATATTTATTTTGTTGATAGGAAATTTATTGTTTCATTAATGGGGGTTATTGAAGTCCATGGAGTGGGTTTATAGGTAAAATACTTGTCATTTATTTATTCACCTTGTGTGATTGAAGTATTTAGAGAGCTCTACAACTATGAAAACCCCTCTATGATTGATAGTTCCCATACCTTTTCCACCATTTTCACTCATGTGTGTTGGTTCACTCCTCGATTGTTGGTGCTTGTTTGTGTCATTCTGTGTGTGCATGGTTTTGTGCTTGCCCATGTTCAATTTTTCTCTCGCATCCTTTCTCAAGATAGGTGCCATAATTTCTTTTGGTTTATTCTTTGTTTCATGGAATTTTCCTGGTTGTTGGGGGTGGGCTTTGTTGTGTGTTTCTTTGAATCGATTTAATAATTTCCTTTTCTTTTTCCCTTTTTTGTTTTCCTTCATTTTTTATGGTTTACCCTTGTTCTTCCTCATTTCCTTTTTCTTTTTCCTTTCTAGCATCACTAAATTGATTTTTTCTCTAATGCTCCAATCAAGGATTTTTATGACATCATCCAATCAAACATCAGGCTTCCCCCTTGTCGAGTGTTTTCTTTCCTTAGTGAGTTTGTAAGTGATTTTTGTTTTTGAGTTTTGGGTGTTGACAGGTTGGGTTATTCTTTAACCATCTATATAGTAAGCATTATACCAAATCCTTGACACCTGACAACTGACAGTTTCTCACCTTGGAGTTTTGATGTTCAAAATGATCAAGTATCAGGCTTTGGTAGTCATGGTTATGTCTTTCTCATGTTTCAATAGAGATTAATCCAAAGTCCTGATACTCAATACCTGATACCCAAAACCTGATCTTCAAGACTTAGAGAAAAACCTATATTTTTGAAATTTTTTTTAGAGGTTACTAATTAGATGTATCCTTTTTAACTAACTTCTTATTGAGGTAAAAGTTAAGAAACATCATTGAAGCTTGAACCTTGATGCCTTAAGAAAAAAGATTTATCAAAATAAGTTAAGTATATTGGGTATTATTAGTTATGAAGTTTACTTAAACATGTGTGAAATATCCAAGTTTATAGCTTAGAAATAAGTGGTGCAATCTTTGGATGTCAGGCATTGGGAGTAACCCTTACCAAATATTGAACTTACAGAGAAATGTTAAGTAACATGCTTAATCACTGACCCTCGAAATCCTTCAACAACCTTTTGGGTGTTCCTAATCGGAACTTCCCTATAAACATATGGAATTATTACAAGATATAGAAAATACTCCCCACTCCCCACTCCCAAAAGGTTTTAACCTATTTTTTTATTGTCGCTAGTTGATTTTTTCTTAATGATTACATTTTTTATAAGAAAGTAGACCAAACTTCTAACCCCAACTCCCGATGGACCATAATTAAAGTTCAAACTTCATGCATTTGAGTTGTTTTAGCTGTTTGCTAGGTTGTAAAGGTTAGGCTCGAGGCCTGATCCTCAAAAAAACCTATTTTTCTTTAGCTACCCTTTTAACAAGTTATTGCTTTATATTCTATTATTTATCAATTTGTAAGACTTGATTAAAGGGTATGTTATCTCCTTTAAGGTATTTACTATGGATTATTTTAACATATGGTTTTTTTATATGTAAGAGGTATGGCACCAAAGGATCCTGTAGAAATGAAGTACCAATACAAAGGTTACCACCCTCCATCAAAGATGTTCTCTCCCTACACCAAAATTGGAGACACTGACTTGGGACATGTGTATATAGATGAATTAAAATGAAGGATTTATGATGAAGAAACAAGGACATGTGTAGCCATTGCATTGGCCAATTCATGTCTAGTGGAGGAAGCTGCCTTCCTAGTAACTATTGAGTCTCCAAAGTTGGTACTAACATCTTCCTATTATTATGACCAACAAAATAGAAGAATGATGGGATTACTAGGAGAGGTAGTGTTGGATGTGATTTTAGATATTATTGATAAAGTCTTCAAGATGATCCCTTCCTTTCCCCAATATTAGGTTATAGATATGAAGAAAGTAGTAGAATATTTTGAGAACCATGAGGCAAACAACCTCAACCTCATCAACAACTGGATGTTTCTTAATCCTAGGAAGATGGACCTCAAGATGACCAACGTAAAACACATGAGTGAATTCAAAGAGGAAACCAAGGACCTCATTACCATACTAAGTAGAGTGTTTGGGTACCCTCATGCTATGGATTTCTACCCATGGATGGTTAATTTTATATTGACCATTATTGATAGAAAGATCATGAAGATTTATTGGGCTACACTAATTAGTGACAACATACATGAACAATTGAAGACTGTCCTCCAAACCACCAAGTTCTACATGACATCATACTTGGTGTATTTTTTGGTTACTCGGGCTACTTTCCCAAGATTAAATAGAGTAGGTTCCTTCCAGCTTGGGGAGGTAAAAATCTATGAACACTATTCTTAGTTAAAGTTTAATGATGTTTACAAAAATTTATATGTTTTCAATGAAACATTTATATAACATTGATCAGAGGGTTGGAGGGAGATTTCTCTAGAAAAAAATCCATTGATGTCATGATTGAGTTCAAAAGCTGGGGGAACTAGTACATTTAGTTTACGAATTTTACATACATAAGAGTAGCTGGCTTTCAAAAATCTCTATATAAGCTTCCAAGGTATCCATATAATAAAATGATACTATTAGAGATTTATAGGTAGCTAATAGAGATACATAAATTTATAGTTGGAAAGCACAAGTCTGGTTATCATTTCCTAGTGAAGATTGGAGTATATTTATGCATAAACATGCAAAATGGCAAGAATATTGAGGTAAGATTGGAAAAATACTTCCTTGAAATGTACAATGATCCTAGAGGCATGTTTTACCCAATTGGGAAAATAAGCAAGGTAATAGGCTCTTTCTTCATACATGAGCCTAAGATTGAAGACCATTAGGAAAATTGCAAATAGGAATTTGAGGTAAGAATGAAGTATTACTATTATTTGACAGTAAACTTGATTAAAACCTACATTGAAGCCTAAGTATCCATGGCTATCATCTACAACAAACAACATTTCTACAATCAACCAGTATTCAATGAAGATTGTTCAGTAAAAGAGGATGATAACATTGAAGCAAGGGAAAATAATTTTGAATCTCATTCTTTCAAATGGCTTAAGTATCCTTTTCTAATGATGGAGCTACCAAAACCTTATAAGGCCACAAAGAAGGAAAAATTAGGAGAATGATCTTCTACTACAGTAGCCAAGACCAAAAAGGCTTCACCTCCTAAGTTTGTAGGAAAGAAGAGAAAAGAGAGAATAGATATACATCAATTCGAGTGAGTACATTGAAGAAGAAAGTCTAGTCAAAAGAAAGTGGAAAAAAGAAACAATCCAAGAAAGAGATTCTCAGAGGGAGGTCATTAAAATTTACTCTTCCTCCCCTCCACATGAATACCCTCTACCTTCACCTCCTCCCCCAATATCACCACGCGATCCTCCTCCATTTCCTTCAACCACTCATCCTCCACTTCCACCTCCTCCACATGACCTTCCACCTCCATCTCAAGAAGATGAACCACCTATTCAAGAGGAGGAAGCACCAACTAAAGCAATGACAAAAGAGATAGTGTTGGAAGAATGAAAGATTTAGATAAAAATACCTACTAGGGAAGAGGTGCAAAGATAAGTTCCTATTATTGTAGGTGTAGTAACAAAAGAACATGTGGAGCATGAAGTGGACCAAGAAAAATAAGTTTAAGTTGAACAGATCTAGGGAGAAGAGGAAATTAGAGCTAAATGGAGCAAAGGGAGACTGAGCAAGTTGATTCAAAATAATCTTGTAATATGGAAGTCATCTCCTCTCCCCAAAGAAATGTGTCCTCAAATGTGCCTATCTATCTTAATCACACAATTGAAAGGAGACAAAGGACATATGTGGAAGGTAGCTTAGAAAAGAGCTTAAAAATATTATCAGAAGCCTTGCAATCTCCATTAAAAAGAAGGAAAAGGGCCCAAAGAATATCTACAATCACTATGGACGAGCATAGAAATAGAACAACTCAAATATTCATCCCTTTGGTGGAAAAATTTGAATATGAGATAAGGCCTAAGGACTACTAGATCAGGTAAGTTGATTTAGGAGTATAGATAAGTGACTGGGAGCAAAAATCCCTCTAGATGTTTGTTTCTGCTATCCTGAAAAGGATGTAGAAATATGAGAATAAGAAGGAGGAGATTAAAGCTCAATTGGCCCAATTGACAGCCTGTATTACAAATTTAATTAGACTGGTAGATGCAACTGCTCCAGAATCCACCTTGCAAGCAACATTGAAGGGAGAGGTCAGACATTCTAAACTAGAAGTATGGATTCCTGCAATAGAGCATGGGAAGTATGATTTTTTATTCTTAGCTAATAAAGTGATAAGGAAAGAAATAAATTCCTCTCCCTATATTAGAGATGAGGATAGCTTGGCCCAACAAATTGAAGTGGGTATAGATGAAGAACTATTGGTTTGGGAGGGTTATATCTAAATTTTGTAGAAAATAAAGGCAACACCTACAAAGGATTTAATCAAGGTTGTAGTGATCAAAGAAGAAGATCAAGAAAAGCTTCCTAAATGGTTGAAAGTTGTGTAGCTAAGGGTTAAGATCTTGAATAAGTATAAATCCAAATTGAATAAGAAAAGAGGTCTAGTTGAACAAACTATGACCAAGATTCAATGGTTTTTTGAAAACTTAGATTGCATATTTTGGGAAACACATGCTTTAGTGAAAGCTCCCAGTAAAATGATGAAAGAATTGAAGAAGTTGATGCAAGGTCAACTTACCTAGGTTGCAATCAACAAAATGATGAATAAAAAGACAAAGCTTCACTCTTAGGAAGAGTTGACTACCTTTGTCAATTTGCAAGAGCATATGGAGAATTATTATTTTAATTAAATAATAAAGCTTCAGTATCACTAGGGTGTGCCAATGGAGAATATGAACAAAGTGATCTCTACATTCACTGATAGCTTTCCCAGTTTATTGGAGTTGAAGTTACCTTTTATTTATTTATTTATAATAAATGTTGTAATAAATCAAAACCTATGCTATAATATTAAATTTGGTGTTTTATTTCAATTGAATTTTAGTTAGATTTTTACTTTCTTTAGTTCAGGTTTAGTTAGTCTTAGAACTGAAACTGAGGCACCTTAGTTAGCTTTCAGTTATATTTTAGTTGAACTCAATTAGATCTAGGCCACTAAAGTTAGTTTTAGTTTTGTTTTTGTTTTATATCCATATTTTTTTAAACTCAATGTCCTATATATTTTTTATTTTGGATCATTTCAAAGGATTTGATTTTGATGTATTTTTGCAAGATAAACTTATACATTCTTAGCATGGGTTTCCTAATAACTTTGTGAAGATCATATTTTTTGATAATTCAAAGGATTATGCCTATTTTACATGTCTCTCAATCTGGTGTATTCTTAATGGAATGATTGTTTCATCTTTTCTAAATTAAAAAATAATAATGAAATCTTGTATGTTATTCAGGAATTAAATAAGATTTTCTCAAATATATGGATGTTTGATGGTGTTCTATTTTGATAAAGTGTAAAAATCTTATGGTTGATTATATTTCCTTGAAATATTGCATTATTGTTAACAACTGTGTGTATTGATAATTTATTTAATAGTGGTTTGTGAGATTTTATTTCACCATTTAGAGTTGATTAATAGAAGATATATTATCATTGTCCATTTAAATTAGTATTGGTTTAAAATATTTCTCATTATCCTAAATATTTTTAATTTTCTTTTAAATTCATTTGAATTTATTGAGAAAGAGCATTTAATTGATATAAATATGTTATGGGAAAATCTAAATATGCAATTCATTTTTTGAATATCAAATTTATTATTCATTACATGTTATTGATATGATTTCTAGAAAACCTAACAATTTAGGCCCCTTATTGAAACACATTAACAATGATCACTTTTTTATCCTACATGGTCAATACCTGACTAACAAGGAACATTGGAGTAGTTTTCTAATTTTCAAGAGGAGCAATAACTCATTATTACTTAGCAAGTTGGATGTGCTAACACCACCCTCAAAAGAATCAGTGCTAGAAAGAGGGTCTTTTAGTAAACAAGATGGAAAACATAATATCCATTTCCTTAGAAAAATATCATAGAGTACTTAGATCTTCCCCAAAAAAGGAGATCTAAGAAAATTATTCCAACATAAGAAGATAAGGAGTGATAAGGTTAAGAAAAAATGTGAAACTTCAAACACTCTAGCAACACCATTAAATCCAGATCTATAATCCTTGATTGTAGGTCCAATTTCACCACAAAATATAACTATTGTTGTACCTCTACCATTAACAATGGAATTTTTCATATCCAATAAAATTTTCCCATTGAGTATGGGAGGACCTCTACATGAATTTCCAAAAAAATTAGAGAATTTTTTTCCTACATATGTATATGGTGAATGTAGATCATCAAAAGATCATGTGAGGAAATTCAAAGAAATATATAATAAATCCTAGATTGGTCACCAAGACATGGTCTGTAGGTTATTCCCATAGTCACTAAGAGATTTCACTTACAATCGATACCTTAACTTTCCTAGAAGAGGGATTACCACCTAGCAATATCTCGAAAACAAATTCACTAATCAATTTAAGATATACATAGACCCTGCTATTTGTATCACCAATTTGTGTCTTGCAAGAAAGGACCAAACAAACCCATTAGTATCTACAATACAAAGTTCCATAAGACATACAAAAGGTTGGGTGACCCATACCTTATGCCTAAATTAGTGGCATCTCAAATGTAATTTAGATACTTAGATCCCTTAACCAACTTATTCTTGAGAAAATTACTCGACACTAGTAGAGATACTTTGGAAAAAAGATATAACGAGTCAATCGTCTTTTCCTAGCAGATGGATCCTCAAGAAGGAAATCCTTCTAGAGCATTGTCGTCACTTGGTATACCTAGCATGCCAAACCATATCCCTACAATAAACAGTTCCTTGAGCAATCATACACCCTTGATGAACCCCATTCCTGGAGCAATAAATTCATCACAAAAATTTTCACATTACCAATTAGTGAATCATCAAACCCATACTACCCCTATCATTATATGTCGAGGGTATAACCAAGAGATAAAAATCACCAATAGGATAGGGTATTCAGAGGGTGCATTTTTTTAACAGCTAAAAACACTTCTAGATTTAGGATAAAGTGACCAGTAGTCATCTAAGTTTGAAGCTCTAAAGAAAACCCTATCATAGGTCACAAATGAGCTCACTCATTTGAGGGTTAACCCTCCTCATGGAGGAAACAACCAAAATTAGGGTAATAGTCAAAACTACAACCAAAATCAAGGTAATAATCAAAACATTCAAGGTTTCCAAGGTAGGAATTTTAACTCACAAAGACCAAGCCAACCTTGGAATACTAGACCAAATAACAAAGGATTCCCAAATCCATTAGAGACTAAAAATACCCTGGATTGATCTGATATAAATTTAATAACATGATGCTACAGATCTCATGAAACTTCTCATCATAATTAGGCTAATTGTCTAGAAATACAAGAGTTTCCAAGATCATGTAGGTAACTTCCCAGTCCATGCCCGAAAGTCATGTGAATGCTATGATGGTGGACTCATATGCACTAATCATAGAGGGGAATCAAGGACAAAGTATAGAAGGAGAAGAATTCACCTTCCCATTTGAGAATGAAAACAAGCTTAAAAGTATTGACATATTTTATTTTTAGAAAGGAATAAATAGCTACAATTTGAGGAGAAAATAGGAACTATTCACTAATGGGATTCCCCCTAGAGCCAGTCCCATTCTTCTAGACCCCCATGCTAACAATAATCATATGGCTCCCAAGGGGCCATTTGGAAATAGTTTTAGACTAAGTACTCCCCATATTCTTAAACCCCCTAGTTCTAGCAAAGAGAAATATAATGCAATAAGGATTTGAAGAAGACAAAAGACAATATCTCTATCTATGACATGTTGTTGAGTTTTCCAAACCAAAAAGATGCACTGTTTAAATATTTGGATAGATCTCAAGCTACACCTATCAATAACCTTCCAAAACACAAAGGCCATGCCTTGAGTTCCTTAGATGCCATGGCTACAATATTCAAAGGTAAAACTAGAGTCACTCATTCTTACTAAGTGTTTGAATGTTTGGAAAAAATCTACCCACTTGTTTGATTGATTCTAGAGCCTCATGTAATGTGATGCCATACTCCATATGCCAGAAGTTAGGGATGACCCCTAAACCTACCAATAGAGTGGTATACAATTGGATAAGATGGAGGTTAAGGTTATAGTAGAATTAAAAAATGTGCATATGCAATTATCTTTAGACCCTAGAGTCCAAGAATGCATTATTATACATGTAGTGGACATTCTTAAAACATATGGAATGTTGGTTAGTAGAGAATGGACTAAATTCTTAAGGGGATGGCTCTCTATAGACTTCACTCAATTATGGCTACCATGGAGGGGATAGAACAAACATATCAAAATTGATGCAGAGCCCAAACTAAAGCACACGATTATGGAGTATAATGCTCCTAATGAAGCATATTTTATAGAACCAAACCTAGGAGTATACAAAATGAACAATGTCATGATGATGTCTTTGGTCACAAATGAGAAAATAGATGAAAACAACCTTGTCAAAGGACTACAAGAGTTTGAGTCTTTTGATCATATTTTCCAAGAATTCTTAGGTAAAATGTATAGCAGTATGACCAATCTTAGTAATATGCAGATGCTTTAGTAATTTTGTGGCCATGATGGTTCTAAATTCACAATGAAGATAATTCTAAGTTTTTATGCCCTACTTGCCAAGATGCATTGGCAAGAGTGAAGATGATGCATTTGAAAAAATAGGAATATATAGTTTAAGATGAAGCATTAGTATCACAAGATCAACTAGAATATGACAAAGTTATTGAAAATCATGATCAACAAACATTAAAATCTAAATCTAGTACTAGTGAGAATACTTTCAAGTTCCCCTTAGATATACCTACAAAAGAAGGATATCCTTTTCCTAAAGAAGAGAGGTCAAATAATTTTAATATGATATAGTAAGAAATTTGTGAATTCCTACTCAAGAAGATGTCCCCAATAAGAAACATGATCTAGAACTATCAATCCCTATAAGGAAAATGATGTGGAAGATTAGGTTTCATGTATCTAAGTGTAAAAAGGGAATTAGTGTTGGCATAGAATTGATCAATCCTCAAGGTAAATCATTTCTAGGTGCTTTCAAACTACAATTTACTTTTACTAACAATATGAAAGATTATGAAACATTAATCAGAGAATTTCTACTATCTCATCAAAAGAAGGTAAATGTTTAGTTATTTATAGAAGGGGATTCCTAGTTAGTTGTAAGACAAGGAGCCTATATTCTTTCCATGATAAAATTTTATCTTCTTACAAGAATAGAGTATCGGATTTGATTGAAGGCTTAATAGCCTTCAATATAAAATCAATCCCAAGGAGAAAAATTATGTTGCAGATGCCATTTCTGACTTAGCTAGCTCTTTATAGCCGATGATTGGATCTTGTTCAAAGATATTTTCTATGGAGATGGTATCTATGCCATTGGTTCTAGATAATATTAATAATTTCTAGGTATTCAAGGATGACCAACATATCCTTGAATTCATCAACAACTCTAGGATCTTTACTACTCAAATCACAAAAAAATGTGACAAGGATCAATTTAAAATGGTTGAGCATGGTATTATAAATTTAAATACCAACACTATTGCTAAGGGGATGGTTACTTTGGAAAGAATATTTAACCATTATAGAACAACAAAACCTTAAAAAACCACCTCAGATTTTGTTGGAGGTAAATGCGATTCCCACAATATAGGAGACACCCTAGATAAAAGGGAAGTCTCTATTGGGAAATTTTGCACAACTAGAGAAAGAAGTGACATAGTAAATTCCTTGAAAGACTAAAGAGAATTCATCACTTGGAATTATGAGGAATTAAAAAAATGTCACTTTATTATTCACTTATATTATTCCCTTGAGGCCAATAGCCAAACCCTTCAAACATAGACTGCAATGTCTTGTCACTCCCTTTCTTGAACCCCTGATTTATAAAGAATTCCAATATATTTTAGATGAAAGGGAAGTCTCTATTGGGAAATTTTGCACAACTAAAGAAATAAGCGGCATAGTAAAGGCCTTGAAAGACTAAGGAGAATTCATTACTTGGAATTATGAGGAATTAAAAAAGTATGACACTTTAGTGATCACTCATATTATTCCCTTGAGGCCAATAGCCAAACCCTTCAAACAGAGACTATAATGTATCGTCACTTCCTTTCTTGAACCCCTGATTCATAAAGAATTCCAAAATATTTTAAATTCTAAGATTATATATCGAGTGTGACATTTAACTTGGGTTTCCAAACTTGCACTAGTGAGGAAAAAGAATGAGGAATTCTAACTTTTTGTCAATTTTAGAAACCTTCATCGAGCATCAGAGAAGGATTATTATCCACTTCCCTCACTAGATGAAGTATTAAAAATAGTAAATGGGTCTCAGATGATTCTATTCCTAGATGAGTACTCAAGTTACAATCAATTCATGCTCTAAGAGGAAGATTGATTAAAGACAACCTTCACCACCAAGGGGGAACCTTTGCATATCAAAGAATTCCTTTTTCTCTCATAAATGTTGGAGAAACCTTTCAAAGGGTGATGGACATAGCTTTCAAAGGGTTTATTGGGAAATGCATCATCATACATATGGATGATCTCACAGTGTTCTCCAAGGATGGAGTTGACCATGTAACTAACTTACGTAAGATTATCCAACAATGCAAGGAATCAAGAATTTTATTGAACCTAAAGAAGTGTATTTTTGGAGTTACCAAAGGGAAACTCCTAGGCCATATAATTTTTTAGAAG
Organism: Sequoia sempervirens; assembly: GCA_007258455.2. NCBI lineage: Eukaryota > Viridiplantae > Streptophyta > Pinopsida > Cupressales > Cupressaceae > Sequoia > Sequoia sempervirens. The sequence continues at coordinate 232,809,872 of VDFB02058242.1, forward strand.
GGTATATCAATTTATCCAATTAGAATTGAATCCATTTTGAAGTTACCATTGCCCAATAGTAAAAAGGAGCTGAAATATTTCTTTGGAAAGATAATTACATTAAAATATTTATCAGTCGATTCACAAAAAATGTACTCCCCTTAAATGATATGCTAAAAAAGGATGAAAAGATTGAATGAAATTCATAATCAAAGAAAGACTTCCAAGAAATCAAGCAAATCATAACTAGTGCACCTGTGTTAGCTAGTCTAGATAACACCAAGCCATTCAATATCTATACTTTCACCTCAAAAAAATTATATGTTGGCGTCTTGACTCAAAATGGAAAAATGGTGATGAAAGGCCAATAGCCTTCATAAGTTATTCATTCAAAAATGTACACATCTGATACCCCAACCTATATAAATAATATTTTTCTATGGTGAAAGATGTGAAGATGTTTAGTATCTTAAGGAGAAAAGTGATAGCTATCATCTTGAATGTTGTAGTTAAGTCTATGTTGATGAAAAGTGAACTCAAAGAGTAGAGAGACAAGTGGATGGATATCCTTCAAGAGTTCAATATGGATATCCAACCAATAAAGCTAGTGAGAGTTCAAGGACTCCTGAAGACCCTAGCTAGAGCCGATACATAGTATGTCAACAATATTCCCAGAAGGACATTACTTTAGACATGTGGTACAAAGATAGTTTATTATTTACTACATAACATTTTTTTTGGAGGGAATAAATACAACTTAGAGAAGATCCCTAAGGATCAAGAGCAAGGCTTATATGATAAAATTTAGGTCTTTATATCAAAAGAACTATGAGAGAATTTACTTGAGGTGCTTAAATAAAGAAAAAAATGTTTTAGTTTTAACATAATTTCATGATAAATTTGACATTGTCCATGGTTTGGCTAAAGCTACAACTCACAAAATATTAAGGGTAGGGTATTATTGGCCCATATTATTCAAATATGTCTTTTAGCACATCAAAACTTGTCATATATATATCAAACTAGAGCAAGAAAAGAATGAAATGTGCCTATTCCACTACAAACTATATACTTGAGTTTATCCTTGTAGCTACTAATTATTGTACAAGATGGTTTGAAGGAATTTCTTGCCGATAAAGTATGACATATGCAGTAATCAAATTCTTAGAAGACCATATAATGACTAGGTTTGGAATGTCATTTTCTCTAGTATGTGATAACGATCCATCTTTTTCATAAATTCAATTATTACAATGGTCCTTTAAGCATAAAGTAACTTTGAAATAATCATCAAATTATTACCCCTATGGTAATAGAGTTGCAAAGTCAACTAATAAAAACTTGATAGGAGTCATCAAGAAACTGTTAGATAAGAATCCAAAAGAATGGCATTCTCACATCAAGTTTGCATTATCTGCAAATAGAACTAGAACAAAACATTCTTTAGGGACATCCCCTTACCAACTAGTTTATGGTTTAGAGCCTATATTTCCCATGAATATCAAAATTAATACTTTAAAATTCAAGGAGAACTATTTGGAAATAGATGAAAAGATTCAAGTTAGGCTGATAAATCTATTAGGTTTAGAAGAAAAGAGGAACACTACTCTTGAGAATGTTTCAAAACATCAAGCTATAGTCAAATGATGGTTTGATAATTGAGCCAAGATAAAGTCTTTTAGGATTTCAAATCTTGTTTTACTTTGGGGCATGTGTAAAGAAAAGAAAGGAATGCATTCAAAGTTTGAATGACTTTGGATAGGTCCTTATAAAATATATGAAATTCTAGGAGAAAGCACTTTCAGGATAAATTTGATGACGAGAGAACTAACCCCATTGCCTATCAATGGGAAGTTTCTCTATAATTACTTTGGATCCTAGAGAAGGTTGTGCTTCCTCCTTGTAAATAATTAGGGTAGGTTTGTTATTTATTTTTTTCTTTTATTTTCTTGTTGTGATTGTTATGTTGTTTCTTGTCCTTATTGTTTCCTTTTATTTCTTTTCTTTCATGTCCTCCCTATCTGTGGTAGGTTTGTGTGATTTTTTAGGTCTGAATGTCAATAACACATAGGATGCTTATGACATTTCTTTTTAAAACATTTTACTTGCTTAAGTTTGAAAGTTTACGGATCCATTATTAAGCTTGGTAGTCCTAGACATTTAAAGGTATGAAGCCAATGAGTCTTTGAATTTAGTTGCATGAATCTTACTATATACAAACTTGAAAGAAATCAAGACTTTTGTTAAGGGTGAGTGGTAATGACCTTTGTGTTGTGTGGTCTCACAACATGCCCCATTTTTCTCTTTGGAAAAATGTGGACCCCCTTTTTCTATTGATTTTATTTCCCTTCCTTTGCTTTTGCTTGCTTCGGTGTGTTGATTTTGGAGAAAATGGTAAAATGGGAAGTTTTGATTCAACTTTCTTGGTCCCTTCCTAAGTTATTTTCTTTAAAGGACTTGGAATGTTGCAAAAAAATTCCCTAGTCTTATCGATTTACTAGATCCCCAGGTCCCAGGAGTTGATGTTGTTGCACTCAATATGTTGTATCTTCGACAAGTTTCAATTTTTCCTATGCGGTAAGTCATGCCTGGTGGGTCATCACCCGAAAAAATGGTCCTAGTGTACGTGTCCCCCTTTCTTTGCTGGTTGGCTCGGTAGTGGCCTTTTCTTTTTCTTTAAAATTAGAAACTAGAAATAAAAGGTTCTATTGTGAGTATGTTTTAAATCAATTTGATCCCACTTAAACCCAATTTTGGGTCTCCCTTTGCACCTAGTCCTCATGAACCCAATAGGTAAAAGTACCAGCTCCCAATAATCTTTTCAATGTCCAGCATCAAATGACTCAAACCTATTTTGATTGTTATTTGTTAAGTATCCAAAGGTGACTTTTCTTATAAATCCTTTCCCTCATAAGAATTGAAGTGACACATAAGTATTCCATGTTAGCCTTCTACATCATCTTCTTCTCTAATGGTGGGCCTTGCACATAAACCAGGGTGTTCATGATTTCAACCCTGATTTGCCATGATTGCACCTTTATTCAAGGAAATTAATGAAGGTGGTGAACAATACACGTACTTGGCACCACCTCGAGCATGCAGTTGCTTTCATAACACTCTATGATGCACCATACTACTCATCTATAAGGGAATTGAAGAACTAAAACCAAGATTGTGGTGCACAAAGAAAGGTAAACCTCAAGAAGCTGAAGAACGCAACTACCAAGGGTTTTGAGGTTGCATTCAAAAAGAAAATTGTATCACTAGAAAAACCAAGTATGCTTCGAATAATTGAAATTCCATTAATTTTTCTATGCATTCATGTCTTAGGATAAATGGTATTTTTCCTGGTTTGATAATTAAAATTTTGATTATTTTGAAGTAAATTTAACCTAATTGATGATTAAAAGTTTTATGAATTATTAAAAATGAATGGTTAGATTTAACCCTAACTTGCACATAAGGCACATATCTGATAATAATGCAGGAAACCCAAGAAAATATGAGCACTTCTAAAAGGAAGCCAAATGAGGAATTTGAGTACCCTATTTCATAGGTCATACCAATCAGTGGGATAATTATTGATACTCATCCAAGATGGTCTACTGATATTGAATTCATCACACAAAGTCGATAAGAGAATGCCTCTCAATGTGCAAACAACATTATTGCAAGTGGAATGCATTTTGCAGGAGGGTTTCCACTAGTAATGGAAGCCCCTGAACTAGTAATAGATAGTATGAATTGGTATGACCTAAGCAGGAGGGTCCTCGAGAAAGAAGGGAGAGTCTATGCAAACCTCTCTGTAAAAGGGATTGTATACACATTTGGACTCCCCATATTTAGCTAAAGGGATTCATTGGATATGAAGGTCCTAGCCACAACATACTTGAGTGAAAAATAATAGAATAAAACATTTTTTAGTGCAATATGGTGCCAGGAAGAGATTACCAAGAAAACAAGACAAATATTGAGGTCTATGTTTATTCAGGATGTCCAAGACATCATAACCCTATTAAGCAGGTTAGCTAGACTTAGAGACACCAACAAATTTGAACCCTGAATGTTCGGGCTTATAACAAAAATAATGAAAGGTAATATGCAAATTCATTGGGGAAGTTTCATCAGTGGCATGCCACATGAAATTTTAATGACATTCTTGAACACCCTATGGTTTTCTATCTTTTTATCTTGTTTATTCCTGTGCCTTGAGGGAAAATATTCAAGGATTGAAAAAAATCGGTACCCTAGGCAGACTACTAGGGAACAATTTGATATATGCTCATGTACCCCAGATCATTATCCACTGATATCAAGAGTAGTATCAGAGGGTTAATGATGTGTTTTCTATGAAGTTGGTAGGAATAATGGAAGGGGATAAAGCCAAAAGATTATCCCTGGAAGCACAAGTTTAATTTAGTTGGTTATGGGTTGGTATATTCAATTTCCTACTTTCACCTACATTAGGGTGGAAGGGTTCAAAGGATACCTCTTCATGCTACCCAGGTATCCAACAGACAATATTTTTATTAGAATTGATGAGATAGATGCAACCTTCTCATGCGCTTTTCTCACAAGCATATAAGAAATGTTCTATCAAAATCCCCATCACAATTGGAAATTACAAATGTGTTGTGGCTAAAAATGTTGATATGTGTGAAGAAGAGTTGAAGATGTATAAGCCAGAGCTCTTCACACTCTGACAAAAGAATTATGATCAAGAGGGAAATCTTGCTAGGAAAATGGGAAACAAGTATGCTCATGTTTATGATTTAGAAGATTTTTGGCATAATTATGATGACGAGCATCAAGTAAGGAAGTGATCATATCAGAGGTTACCATTACATTTAGCAAGGCTTCTAGAACTCAATGATATTATAGAATAGTTGCATACAAATGACATAGAGGTATTGAACCCAATTTATAATATAGAGAATATTTTTGATGAACCTATCCCAAACCCAGATTATACAAAGAAGGAAATAGTAACCATTAAAGAGATTTCTAAGCAAGTGTTGATATACACTCAACACTACATTTGTGGTTACAACAAAGCATTAAGAGAAGCTAGGGTAAAGCTCACATACTTGATTAATGTGAAGAAGAAGAGATTAGAATATGAACCACGGTATGTTGAGACTTTTAAAAAGAAAAGGAAAGTTGGAAAAGTAGAGGTAGTTGGACATGTTAAGGAGAGAACTCCTAATACTTCAAGCTAGAGAATTCCAACGATGTCAGGTAGCCAATGTAATATTAAAGCCTAAGGTGGAATTTTCTTCCATGGTAAAGATGAAAGTTCAGCCTATAACTAATGAAGAGGTGAGAATGAATACACACACTTGTCATAAGACAAGGTCTACTTCCTAGAAGGTTGTAAAATTATTCACCTCTCCACATTTAGTTAATATAGCAACAATGAGACAAACACTGGGAAGGACTCCTATGATTCAAGAGGAAAGTCCTAAGCTAAAAGAAGAGGAAGTTAGAGAATAGTGGGAGAAGATGACAACCATGATGAAAAAATTTGAAGAAAAATGATCAAAGGAAAACCCCATGGTGCAGCCAATAGTGGAAGAAGTTCTAGATACAGGGTCAAATCCTATGGTTAAAGAAGAAGAATATTTTATAAGAGGAACACTTACCATAGAGGTGGGAAGCCCTAAGAAAATTGATGAAAGAAGAATAGGGGATATTGTAGGTCAGAACCACATTGATGATATCAATAATGAAGATATAGTTGATGATCCCCTTTTGCAAAGAAGAAGTAAAAATGAAATTGATAAGTCACAGGATTCTTAGAAATCAGGAGAAGGTTGGGTTGAGATTGAAAATGTAGATCCCTCGAAAACCTTGGGTGGTGAAGTAAGAAATGAGGAAAATCCCATTATTTCAAGACAACAGGAAATTCATACCCCAAAGACTGATGTTGAACACATGGTAGGATAGGAGAATATAAGTTTTGAAAAGGAAGAGACAATGATGAATCAAGATAATCTAGAATCCATGCTACTGAGGATAAAAGATGTTCAAATTTTGGGAGGTATGATAGGAAATTTGATAGTCCAAGAGGAGAAGTTCCTAAACATGCAGATCCTTACGAATAAAGAAATGTTGAAGAGGTAGAAAAGAACAAGAAAGCACCCAACTGGTTAGTCCAAAAAATAGCTCCACCATTGGAGGTGGAAATGGTGCCTTTCGATCTCAGAAGTTTAATACGAGAAGTAGAGACCCCTAAACCTAAAGGTAGAACGAAGACAAGAAATGCTATTAAGAGGAATGTAGATGGAGGAAGAACTCTCCAAATACTTACTCCAGTAGGAGATAAGAGCAAGCATGAAATAACACCTAGGGATTACAGGGTAACAACAATTAATGTTGAGCATTCATCTCACAAATGAGAATTAGAAGAAATTAAAGTGAATTTAGAGGCAATTGTCACCAAGGTACAAAAGAGTAAATAGAAGAAAATAGAGCTAAAGGAGTAGATTACCTACCTGGAAGGTTTTACCAAGTCATTAGCCCAATCGTATCAAGCACATACTGAATTTCCCCTAAATCTAGTGCTTATGTCTAAGCAGCAAGTAGATTCCATTGCAGTGCTTTGCCATAACTTAAGTGTATTTGAAGAATGGATGGAATATCTAGTGAGGTCAGGAGAAGAATTAATTAAGGATGAAATTGGGAAACATAAGGAGGCATATTGTTGTTGTGAAAAGTCTAAAGGTCTGGAAGGAGAATGCTATTTTTTCCAAGAATAGACCAATGCAGAAAGGTGAAAGTTAAAGGCTCTTATTTAGATAAATTTCTGAGAGTTGGTGAATGAAAAGATAACCACAAATTTGAGAAGTGGAGAAAACAAGTGAATTGGGAAAGTGACACTTTGCTACAATGTGTAGAAGGATTTGAAATGGACATTGAAAGATGCAAGAAGTTGATTGATAGAGATGAAAGCTTTATTGAAATGTTAGCACAACAAAGTTGTGATTCCTGCACTCTAAGGTAGGATGATAAGGAGGTAAAATATTTCAAGGAATTCCTTGAAAGAGTGAACAAGGAACCTATTTATTCATTAATTCAAGAGATTATAGATGAAATTATAAAGTGAAGGAATGTTATGGTTAAATAGGAAGAAAAAATGATGTAAAGGAATGAAAACATCATTCAGATATCAGAGGATTATGCTAGGCTTAAGTATAGTTGGAAAGTAATTCAAGGAGTTTCAATGGAGCACATGCATCAAGTATTGGTTGCTTTCCAGGAGTATCAACAGAAGAAAGGTGAAGGGGATTCTTTAGACCCAAAGTTCAATAAAGAAGGATAGATGACCAAATACCGGATGTCAAAGGTTTTGTGTGTCGATATGGTTTTGAATTTTGTAGGTTTTTTCGTGATATTGGTGAAGGCGTCTATTCCTAGAGCTTTTAAAGAGCATCAATGATCTTGTTTTATGCAAAGTATTTGTGGATAGGAACCCGAAGTGGAAGATTGCTAATGATGAAGAAGTCAAAGTTTTGACTTTTCCTATAATGTTCCGATGACAACTATCACCTGCCACGTGCTACATTTTAAGTTTTTTTATGATTCTCCTTGGTGAACTAAGTTTAAAATATTTGGGGCCTTGTTTCTATAAAAGGCCATTTACTACTTTAATTTTACATTAAATTTAGAATTTTTGGATGTTCGGAGAACCAAAAAAAAATCAAGTTTTGTTCTTTTTCCTATTTTTTGTTTCATTCCAAATTAAAAAATTTAATGTTTCATTAGAAGTTAACCAATATCATATCAAATTTGAAAGATATTTCCTAATATGGAATCTTACATAGCTGATTGTTTGTTCCTATCAGATAAGACTGTGTGTTGCGTCATTTAAGGGTGCATACTAACACTATCCCCACTTTTCTTTAAAATATCACATCATTTCGTAGCTAGCTGTAAAAAAATATGGTGACGTATATAATAGTTTTCTCTAGTTTGGTTATCTCTTGAGGCATGCATGGATAACACTTGGGAGAAATTTTACTTTTTTTGAAATTTTTTATGCTTCATTTTAGAATAGATGTTTAAATTTCAGAAAAATGTTCCAAAAAAGTGATAAATGCATGGAGTTTTATTGCAAATATTTTGATTCCATGATATTGTTGAGTGCTTAAAGCCAAATCTACTTGGATAAATGCAAGTTGTTTGAATTTCATGAAATATTATTGCAAATTTATTGGTTTCATGAAATTCCATTAATTTTTCAATGCATGCATGTCTCAGAATAAATGGTGTTTCCCCTAGTTTGGTAATTAAAATGTTGATTATTTTGAAGTAAATTTAACCTAATTGCAGATTGAAATTTTTATGAATTATTGAAAATGAATGGTTAGATTTAACCCTAACTCACACACAAGGCACATATTTGCTAATAACAGAGGAAACCAAAGAAAATATGAGAACTACCCAAAGGAAGCCAGATGAAGAATTTGAGTACCTTGTTTCACAGACCATACCAATCAGCGGGATAATTATTGACACTCATCTAGGATGGTTTAATGATATTGAATTCATCACATAGATTCAAAAAGAGAATGCCTTTCAATGCGCAAAGAACATTATTGCAAGTGGACTGCATTTGGTAGGAGTGTTTCCACCAAGAATGTAAGCCCTTGAATTGGCAATAGAATGTATGAATTGGTATTACCCAAACAAGAGGATCATCTAGAAAGAAGGGAGAGTCTATGTAGAACTCTATATAAAAGGGATTGTATACACATTTGGGCTCACCAAATTTAGCCAGAGGAATCCATTGGATATGAAGGTCGTAGCCACAACATACCTTAGAGCAAAAGAATAGAATAGAAGATTCATCAATGCAACATGGTGCCAGGAAAATATTACCAAGAAATCAAGAAAAATATTGAGGTTTGTGTTTATTTAGGATAACCAAGACATCATAACCCTATTAAGCAAGATAGTTGGACTCAGAGATGTCAAAAAATTTAGACCCTCGATGTTTGAGCTTATAGCAAAAATAATGGGAGGCCCTATGTAAATTCACTAGGGAAGTTTCATCAGTGACAAGCTGCGTGAAAATTTAATGATGTTCCTAGAAACCCTATGGTTTTCTATGTCTTCTTATGTTGTTTATTCATGCACCCTGAGGATAAATATTCAAGGATTGAACAAAGTCGGTACCCTAGGTAGAGAACTAGATAATAATTTGATATATGCTCATGTACCCCATATCACTATCCACCGATACTAGGAGCATTATTGGAGGGTTAATGATGTGTTTTCTATGAAGTTGGTAAGAATAATGGAAGATGATAAAGCCAAAATATTATCCTTGGAAGCATAAAGTGTCATTTAGTTGGTTGGGGGTTGGTACATTGAATTTTCTACTTTCACCTACATCAGGGTGAAAGGATTCAAAGGGTACCCCTTAATGCTACCAAGGTATCCAACAAATAAAATATTATTATTAGAATTGGTGAGACAAATGCAACCTTCTCATGCACTTTTCTTGCAAGCAAGAAATAAATATTAAGTCAAATTTTCCATCACAATCGGGAATTACAAATGTGTTGTGGCTAAAAATATTGATATGTGTGAAGAAGAGTTGAATATGTATAAGATGGAGCTCGATACACTCTGATGAAAGAATTATGATCCAGAGGGAAATCTCACAAGGTAAATAGGTCGCAAGTATGCTCATTTTTATGGTTTAGAAGATTTTTGGCATAATTGTAATGATGAGCATCAGGTAAGGAAGTGATCATACCATAGGTTTCCATTACATTCAACAAGACTTTTGAAACTCAATGATATTCTAGAACAGTTGGATGCAAATGATGAAGAGGTTTTTGGAACCTTCAAATTTTGGAAAAATTTGAGGTTCCCATTATAAGAAATTTGATTGCAGCACTAAAAAATGAACCTATACAACTGTTCTAGGAGCCTACTTTGAAAAATCATAAATTGAAGCTAGTTCAGTTTCATGCCAAATCACTTTACAAACATGTTTATCTACCATAATAAGTATGTACCTCTTATTTCAACCCCCTATGATCAAATTTGACAGGGTTTTGAAGCATCAAGTTGAAGGGTTCTGGAAGAGTTTGTTGTTTGCACATTGTTAAATCTACTAGAGTGGTCAACTTTGGAAGCCAATATTTATAAGATGGAATATTTTCATGAATAACCAATTGGTGTTTCAAATTTTCCCCATGTAAATATACTCATACCGATTTTCAAAGTCCCAACATCTCATTTGATATTTTTCAACGTCAAAAGCAAGTTGATTTTTCACAGTTTTGATATTTGCATTCCTAAAAAGTCTCAAAAGGGTCAACTTTGACCTTTAATATTTTGTGAAGGAAGTGGGTTGGTGAAAAACCCTTTTACATACATGTTTATTGGACCTAAATGAACTAATTCCTCAAGTGACAGCTTCCTATGAGAAGATCTGATATTTTCCAAAATGGTGGTTTGGTGAGTTCTAGTTGGTTCTCGATAGGTGTAATTCCAGAAACAGCTAAGTGAGCCACTTTGAGCATTTACATCTTGCAATGTTGATGTACTCATGCAAATAAATTTGAAAACTATGTTACCCTATCATACACCAATGTACCAATGTATTTCATAGCTCCAAAAGAACATTTGATCAATTTTTTAGGATGATTGTGGAGGCTACTTGACTTATTCTAATCACAGTGCAAGGTGTTAGAAAACAAATTCTAATAACTAACCACTTTAGTTTAGCATGCATTCCAAGTTTTTATGAAATGAGGTACCATGGAATTTGATCATTAGGGTTATGCTCAAAATTTTTATGGAGAAGAGATCATTATTGCAATAATTGGAACTATTTTGTTTTAACACCATCCTTTCTCTTCTACTTTCACTTCAGTGGCATTCATCAAATAACTAGCATGATCATGGACATGAAGGAAAACTCCATCATGAGGAAGCAATGTACAAACATTCTTTACTATTCAAATTAGAAAGAAACATGGTTCGATCTTACACCCCATGACGCTAAAGACACATTAGTTATCTACAATACATTGTCTCATTTAGGACAAATATTCCTCTTTATGACTCCTATGTTCAAAAGACATCCAGTCTATTATTGGGATTTGAAAGTAGTTGTCAATCTCAAAGTATTTTGGTAGTTAAGAATACTGGAAATAAAATATGAAACTGTGGTTTTTGATAGTTCTTGTGGAAATACTCATGATCATCTAGAAGATTCAAAAATAGCGATAATGTTGATGATAATTATAAAGTTCTATAGTAGGGAATAGTTAGAGAATTAAAAGAAATACAAAATGTATGAAAGTTGTAGATTGGAGAAGGAAAATTTTAGTTGGTAGAGGGGGGATGAATGTGTAGTTGATGAGGTCATACCTTATTAAGGAAGTTAATTTTCATAGAAAAAGAGTAGAGCATGGGTCGAGGTAAATAGATTGGTAACCAAGCAATAGAAAGCCATGCTTTGTTGAAAGAATTGAAGCAAAAAGGAAGTAAAAAGAGGAGACTATGGTTGGAGTGAAGGCTTAAAAAAAAAATTAATGCATAAATAAGAGGATGTGCCATGCCTAGGAAGAATATTGAGTAAGATTGCATAAATAAGCAAATTACGAAAAAAATTCTACAAGAAATTGCTCATCTCAAGGAATTCTTGTTCCAAGGCCAAATGATCTGGAACAAGCCAACTAATTAAGCCAACACAATGTATGCTAAAATTTGTGCCTAGCCTCATCATAATAAAGCTCCATCTTTTCCAAACACTCTTGAGCCTTTGGTCTCCAATCAGATTCACCATATGTTACATACCATTGGTTGGTGAGGGACATGACATGTTCATCACCTAACCTGGAGATAGCTTTTCTCTCAAGCTCACTCGACATGACTTCCTTCCCTGTCTCCAAAAGCTTTATCCTAATCAAAGGTTTTGCTACTTGAACTTCCTTGCTCTTGAACTCTCCCACAATCATTATTACCCCAATGAAACCTTTCAAATAAGTCAGTCTCTTTGCCTTTGCAAGTTTATCTTTGTCATTTTAATTTTCAAATCAATGCACAAATTTTTAGCTAATTTGTCACCAAATTCTATGACATTGATGGGAATAACTTCAAATGTAAATACACATTCAATCCCTCACTCCAAAATTTTCTCTTAGCACTACCTTGGAATTCAAATCTAACAGTGCCATGTAATCATTGGGTAAATAATTGGGAGCACTAGTTAATATGCCTATCATTTTTTCTGATAGAATTGTTAGCATGGGAAGGCATACACTACATCATTGGCTACAAGAGGTGACCTCAAGGGAAGACCAATTAAGTCATTTCCAATCAACTCAACCAGGCATGAAGGATTTTCAAGGACCTTGGACATATGTTGATAAGAAAGATTAAGGGAAGCTCTCTAAGTTATAATAAAGAAGTATGTATCATTTATTTCAAATGCATCATAAATACCATATAATGTTTCCGGTCTCAATGTTTCTGCAGCAAGGAATACATTCCAACCTTCTAGCATCTTCAATTTCTCAGCGAAAAGAGGAATCACATTCCATCAATTTTTTTTTTATCTTAAAGTATAATATTTGTTACAAAGTGACTCTAAGAAGATAAATAGGAACAAAATGTGTGAACTCCACAAAGTACCAACCTAGGTGAGACAACAAACTATAGAGATGTCCAGGAGTTAGATAACTCATGAAATGGTGAGAGTATGTTTATGGTTAGGTAGAACTACCAGTGAAAAGCTGGATGAAAGTAGGAAGAAGGCCATGAGAAGAAAGAGCAAGTGGCATCAAATGTTTCCCACTTTACCATGGGCATAACCTGGAGCCCATGTGGTATCATGGTAGAGCCTCCCCCATCACCACAAGAGCCAAGAAGACATAGTGTGATGTAGAAGTAACATCCCACATTACCATGAAGGTTGAGCAATAAATGTGTGGAATGGCGGTGGGAGTGATAAAAAATAATATTATTACATTAAAATGTGATGAATTTTTAAGAAGAATTTATTAAATCACAATATATAATTATTTTGAAGAAGTATATTTTACCACAGGCTTAAATTAAAAGGTGTGTAGGAGAGCAATTAACTAGAACCCTCCCGACATCCCCGTAAAGGAAAAAATAAAGATCGCAAATTGAATGCAGTGTTGCACTTAATGGGAGAGCATAAAAGGATAAAAAATTATTAAAATATTCACAACAAGAGTAATATTATTAAGTGCAATTTATTTTCACTTGGAAGTTAAATATTTCTATGAGGGAAATTAGGAGAATATAAAATCATGGAGTGGGTAATTGTTTTACCACAAAGGATATTTTATCAAGTTGGGTAAACTACATATAGAAAAATACAAAATTGAAATCATCAACAAAAGAAGAATGATGAAGATTAATGTATTGCAAAGTGTTTTTGTGGAATTATTTTCACCAAAATATAAAATAAATGACAATTAATGTAAAGTAAGTATTATTTTTTGAGTGGGAATTTGAAAGGGTGTTACTAAAACAATGTAACGATCTAAATATTTTCACTTCCCTTATTTATAAAAGGGAAACCAAGACTGATTTAAAAGGAATTGGCATCTAGAGGCAAATAGTGGAATAGAGTAGAAGAAAAGAAAATTATTTTGAAACAAAGAATTTTGATATGCATTGTAAAACCTTTTGAAGCACTTTAATGGAGAATAAATTATACTCTGGTAGATGCAATTCTAGTGTTCAATTGTTTGTTGATGTTAATTTACAAAATTTACCTTTTTGTCTCAAGAGTGGTTTTCCCTTGCTATTCAAATTGAATGTATTAAGCATAAGTTTAATTTTTCAAGACACATTTGATGCCTTTGTGTGATTTATGTTGATTGGTTTCTACAAGAAAGAATTAAATTCCTTTTAAGTGATTCCTTTTAATTGGTTTCTTCCAAGAATTAAAAGATTTTTAAATAAATCATCTTAACTAGTTTCCTTCAAGTAAGAATTAAAATCCTTTCAAATAGTCACAGTAACCTGGGAAGATATCACTGGGATTTGTAAGAAGACCTTGGTAGCTAACAACCTTGAACATTTATACAAAGTATAAACATTTGAAAGTGCCAAATAGTTCGAGTTAAGCGAGAAGGAGGACGCACATATCATATACATCTTGACTCCATTACCCAATAAAAGGCATTTATCATACCCATTTCATTACAAAACTTCATAAAACCTTATTTAAACACTTTAACTTGAAGCATTAGGAGTAGGATTAGTTGCTAGTTTTGTGTCTATTTCACATTTGCATGCCAATGTGGAGTAGATAATCAAAGTTAAGGAGTTCACACAACCTTTAAGGTTCATAACCTACTTAATTATCAAGGTACACCTGACTAGGTTTAGGAGAGCTTGAAGTGCAGGGAGTTCTAAACCATATTGGTTGAATTTGTTCATTGGCCAAAATATTATAAACCTGACCATAGAGCTTGAAATAATCTTAGGGTTTCCAATTTGTAATTTTGCAAACCAATAGATTGGTGACTCTGCTAGGGATAACCTAAAAAATATGATAGAAGACCATCCTAATAGAGTCAAGAACTAAAAAAAATATAACTCTGTTGGTGGAGAGAAACCCAGAAGATAAAATTTGTTCCTCTTTTGAAAAGAGGTGGTGACTCTATTAAAATGAATCTGATCATAAATGTAAAAGAAATCTTGGAACAACTATATTCTCATTCAAAAATAAATATTAAAGTGTGCTAAAAATTTCTTATTGAAGTATGTATTCTAATTATTATTTTCCCAATGCAAATTATGGTGCCCATGATGTCCCTACTTCAACAAGAAAATTAACTAAACTAAGGGAAGAGGTTGAATGAATGTTGGAACAAGTGGAAAGGCTTGAGTCAACAAGGTAAAATGAAGAATTTTCTCAAAGGTTGCTACAATTGAGAGCCCAAATTTCTTCAATTACATCACAATATATACTAGTCTATAATCAAGATGTATATGTAAATACAAGTGGTCCTTGGAACCCACAAGTATCTTATGATACAATTGAAAATTTTGGTGATGAAAGTAGTACTCATCATACATAGTAGGAAATTTTTACACCACAAGCCTCAAAGAAAATAAATGTGTGCCCTACCCCCACTGGTCAAAGACTAGTAAGCTACCAAGATAATGAATACAATCGGTATCCCGAGCATTATCAATATCAATACCAGACTCCATTTCAAAATTTGAAAAACAATGTCATCCCTCTTGGAAGTGTCAATCAGAACCTTTAGCAAGATGTATATTTGAATCAACAATTTGAGGAGGAAAATGACGAGTATTCACATACTCAAGAATCAAGTCAAGTTTCCATCATGAAATTAGAACATTGCATATCCCCCTTAGATGCATTTTTTGGCATAAGGAGACATGAAGGAGAATTTAGACACTCTGTATTTAGTAGAATGGAAAACATGTGTATACAAATACCTCTTAATTACGTGCCTGATAAGTCTATGCTCATTGAGCAGTTCATGAGAATATATGAGCCTAATTCAGTTTATTGGCTTGAGTCATTAAACCAATTAGATGAATTTATTGGTATCATAGATAAGAAGAGGCATTAGGATGCTATCAGTGGTGAATCCAATGGCGATATCATTGATGAATATGGAGAAACTGATCAAACAATGAAGTCAATAGAGGAAACATATGCAAGTGAAATTTTCAATGATAATATTTTAGATTTGGGTAAAGATGAGATCCTAGAAAACAAACTATCCACCTTGGAGGAGGATTGTAATATTGGAGATGTCGTTGAAGACACACCGCTTGAGGAGTACATCAACAATGAGGAGAATTAAGATGCATGTTCCCTAATAGTGAACAAATTTATATTTTGCTAACTATGGAATGTCAGAGATATACACATAAGGATGATTCTAAAATTTCATGTCAAACATACATTTTATTTGACAATGAAGGTAGTTTATGTGAAAATGATGAAGGAAATCTTGAAGCCGATCAAGAGCCTATGTTCATCCTAGTTCATGAAAAGATATGTAAATTAGAATTAAAGATCTTTTGCTCACATGAGAAAGATATTGATTTACATGTCATGGATGAATAATGTTCAACATCGATTAGCTCAGATGTGCATAGTGATGAGTGTATGATGTCACTACCAATTAATGATATGAAATATATGGAAAAGAAATTAGATCAGTCTATCTCAAAATATATTGATATAGTAGATTTCTTAGATTCATGTCAGAAACATTTAGATGACGAAATGAGTAACATAGATGGTTATGATTTTTATTCTTCCTACACACCTAAAAGTTTCTTTCCTATATTGCGTTAATGGACCTACAATAATTTTAGTTTTTCTATGCAAACTCATGGTCTTAGCTATCTGGTGAATTATGAGTGTTTTCAGTTTTCAACTTAGCTAGGAGATCATTTCATGATGCATGATACTGACTAGAATCATGGGGGATGTTGCATTGAAAGAAAAGGTTCCTTATATGATAAATGTGGCATGATTTCATCACATGAATTTCAAATTATGCCTAACTATGAATTGAAGAATGCTAAGGGAAATATGGGCAATGTTGGGGGTAGTGTTATTTTAAAAGTTTCCAATGGCAGTGGATATAGTAGGATAGATTGCATGAGTATTTTCAAGAGGAATTTGATGAAATCATATCAAAATAAGATATATGATAGAGGTAAGTTCAGTCCTTTCTTTTGGGTGGCCTTGGGCCATCATTTATGGTTTGAATTTCAAACCATAATAGATCAAGGGAAAAGATGACTCCTTTTCCCAATGCATAAGACACCTAGTCTACTCTCCAGAGATTTGAAATATTGCTATGCCAACAAGGGACATACATCCCTAGATGAAGCCACTATTGGAACCTTCAAATTATGGAAAATTTTGAGGTTCCCATGATAAGAAATTTGATTGCAGCACTCAAAAATGCACTTGTACAATCTATCCCAAGAGCCTACTTTGAAAAATCATAACTTGAAGCCAGTTCAATTTCATGCTAAATAACATTGAAAGCATGTTTATCTACCATAAGTAAGTATGTACCTCTTATTTCAACCCCCTATGATCATATTTGACAAGTTTTTGAAGCATCAAGTTGAAGGGTTTTGGAAGAATTTGTTGTTTGCAAATTGTTAAATCTGCTAGAGTGCTCAACTTTGGAAGTTGATATTTATAAGATGGAAGAATTTCTTGAAAAAAGAATTGGTGTTTTGAATTTACCCCATATTAATATACTTTCATGCCAATTTTTAAATTCCCAACATCTTGTTTGATATTTTTTCAAAGTCAAAAGCAAATTGAGTTTTCACAGTTTTGATATCTACATTCCTAGAAAGTTTCAGAAGGGTCAACTTTGACCTTTAATATTTTGTGAAGGAGGCAGGATAGTGGAAAACCCTTTTGCACACATGTTTATTGGACCTAAATGAACTAATCCCTCAAGTGGCAATTTCCCATGAGAAGATTTGATATTGTCAAAATGTTTATGGAGAAGAGCTCATTATTGCAACAATTGGAACTGGATTGTTTTAACACCATCCTTTCTCTTCTGCTCTCACTTTAGTGGCATTCATCAAATCACTAGCATGATCATGGACATGAAGGAAAACTCCATTGTGAGGAAGCAGTGTACAAACTTTCTTCACTATTCAAATTAGAAAGAAACATGGTCTGAGCTTACACCCCATGATGTTAAAGACATTAGTTCTCTACAATACATTATCTCAGTTAGGACAAATATTCATCTTTATGACTCCTATGTTCAAAAGACATCTAGTATATTGTTGGGATTTGAAAGAAATTGTCTATATCAAATTATTTTTGTACTTAAGAATATCAAAAATAAAATATGAAACTAGGGTTTTTGATAGTTCTTGTGGAAATACTCATGCTCATCCAAAAGATTCAAAAAGAGCAGTAATGTTGATGCCAATTATAAAGTTATATAGTAGGGAATAGTTAGAGAATTAAAAGAAAGCCAAAATGTATAAAATCTATAGATTGGAGAAGGAAGATTTGAATTGGTAGAGGGAGGATGAATTTGTAGTTGATGAGGTTATACCTCATTAAGGAAGTTAATTGTCTTAGACAAAGAGTAGAGCATGAGTCGAGCTAAATAGATTGGTAACCAAGCAAAAGAAAAGCCATGATTTATTGAAATAATTGAACCACAAAGGAAGTAAAAAGAGGACTCTATGGTTGGAGTGAAGGCTTACAAAAAAATTAATGCATAAATAAGAGGATGTGCCATGTGCAAGAAGAAGACCGAGTAAGATTGCAAAAATAAGGAAATTATGACAAAGATTCTACAAGTAATTCGTGTTCTCAAGCCAAATGATCTAGAATAGGCCCACTAATTAAGCCAGCTCAGTGTATGCTCAAATCCATTCCTATCCTCATCATAATAAATCTCCATCTTTTCCAAACACTCCAGAGCCTTTGCTCTCCACTTAGGTTCACCATATGTTAAATACCATTGGTCAGTGAGGGACATAACACATTCATCACTTGACCTATAGATTGCTTTTCTCTCAAGCTCACTGTACACGACTGCCTTCCCTATCTCCAAAAGCTTTTTCTTAATCAAAGGTTTTGCTACTTGAACTTCCTTTCTCTTGAATTCTCCCACAAGCATTATTCTAGGATATTGATGGGAATAGCTTAAAATGGAAATACCCATTCAATCCTTCACTACAAATTTGGCTCTTAGGACTACCTTGGCATTCAAATCTAATAGGGCCATGTAATCATTGGGTAAATCACTGGGCACACTAGTTAATATACCTTCCCCTTTGTCTAATAGAATTGTTAGCATGAAAATTGCATACACAACATCATTGGCTGCAAGAAGTGACCTAGAGGAAGACCAATTAAGTCATGGTCTGTTAACTCAACTAGACATGAAATATTTTTAGGAACCTTGGACATATGTTGATAAGAAAGATTAAGGGTATCTCTCTGAGTGATAATAAATATTTATGTATCATTTATTTCAAATGCATCATACTTACCATACATTATTTTTGGTCTCAATGTTGTTGTAGCCATGAATACATTCCTACCTTCTAACATCTTCAATTTCTTAGTTAAAAGTGGAATCATGTTCCATTAATATTTTTATCTTAAAATATAATATCGGCTGCAAAGTGACTTCGAGAAGATCAAGAGGAACAAAATGGGGGGACTCCACAGAGTACCAACCTAGGGGAGACAAAAAACTACAGATATTTCCATGAGTCAAATAACTCATCAAATGGTGAGAGTAGGTTTATGGTTGTTAGAACTACTAGTGAAAAGTTGCATGAAAGTAGGAAGAAGGCCATGAGAAGAAAGAGAAGGTGTCACCAAATGTTTCCTGCTTTATCACATGCATAACTTGGAGCCTGTGCGGTATCATGGTAGAGCCTCTCACATCACCATAAGAGTCAAGAAGACATGATGCAGTGTAGTAGTAACATCCCACATTACCACAAAGATCTAGAAATAAATGTATGGTATGATGGTGGGAGAGATAAAAATGAATATTATTACATTAAAATGTGATGAATGTTTAAGAAGAATTTATTAAATCACAATATTTAATTATTTTGGGGAAGTATATTTTACCACTTAAAAGGTGTGTAGGAGAGCAGTTAACTCAGAACCCACCTCACAACCCCATAAAGGAAAGGATAAATATTTCAAATTGAATGTGTTGTTGCACTTAAGGAGAGAGGACAAAATGATAAAAAAATATTAAAATATTCACAACAAGAGTAATATTGTTAAGTACAATTTATTTTCACTGGGAAGTTAAATATTTCTATGAGGGAAATTAAGAGAATATAAAAGCATGGAGTGGGTAATTGTTTTTACCTCAAAGGATATTTTATCAACTTGGGTAAACTGCATACAACAAAATACAAAAGTGAAATCACCAGAAAAAGAAGAATGATGAAGATTAATGTATTGCAAAGTGTTTTTGTAGAATTATTTTCACGAAAAATATAAAATAAATGACAATTAATGTAAAGTAAGTTTATTACTTTTTGAGTGGTAATTTTAAAGGGTATTATTGAAATAATGTAATGGTCTGAATCTTTTCACTTCCCTTATTTATAAAATGGAAACCGAGACTGATTTAAAAGGAATCAACATCAAGAGGTGAATAGTAGAATAAAGTTGAAGAATAGAAAATCATTTTGAAACAAAGACTTATGATATGCATTGTAAAATATTTTGAAGCACTTTAATGGAGAAGAAATTATAATCTGGTGGTTATAATTTTGTTGATGTTAATTCATAGAAGTTACCTTGTTGTCTCCAGAGTGGTTTTCCCTTGCTATTCAGATTGAATATAGCAAGCATATGTTTAATTTTTCAAGACACATTTGTTGCATTTGTGTGATTTATGTTGATTGGTTTTTGCAAGAAAGAATTAAATTCCTTTTAATTGATTCCTTTTAAATAAATCATCTTAACTAGTTTCCTTCAAGTAAGAATTAAAATCCTTTCAAATAGTCACACTAACCTGGGAAGATATCACTCAGATTTGTAAGAAGATCCTATTAGCTGACAATATTGCTTGTTTATACAAAGTATAAACATTTAAAAGTGCCAAATAGTTTGATTTAAGCTAGAAGCAGGGCACACATATCATAGACATCTTGACTCCATTACCCAATAGGAGGCATTGATCATACCCATTACATTACAAAACTTCATAAAACCTAATTCAAACACTTTAATTTCAAGCATTAGGAGTAGGAGTAGTTGTTAGTTTTGTGTCTATTTCACATTTACATGCCAATGTGGAGTAGTTAATTAGATTTAACGAGTTCACACAACCTTTGAGGTTCATAATATACTTAATTATCAAGTTACACCCACCTAGGTCTAGCAGAGCCTGAAGTGCAGGGAGTTCTAAACCATATTGGTTGACTCCATTCATTGTCCAAAAAATTGTAAACTTGACCATAGATCCTAGAATACTCTTAGGGTTTGCAATTTTCAATTTTGGGAACCAATAGATGCATTGAACCCAGTTTATAATACAAAGAATATTTTTGATGAACCTATGCCAGATCAAGATTATACAAAGAAGGAAATAGTAACCATTAAAGATATTTTGGAGCAAGTGTTGACATACACTCAACATTCAATTCATGGTTATAGAAAATAATTAAGAGAAGTTGGGGTAAAGCTCACATACCCGCCTAATGAGACAAAGAAGCAGAGAGTAGAAAATGAACCTGGGTATGTTGAGATTTCTAAAAAGAAAATAAAAGTTGGAAAAGAAGAGGCAGTGAGACATTTTGAGGAGAGAACTCTTGATACTTCAAGTTGTAGAATACCAGTGATGCCAGGTAGCAAGCGTAAAGAGACTGTTGTTAGTCAAGACAATGTAATAGTAAAGCCTAAGGTGACATTTTATTCCACAATAAAGTTGAAAGTTCAACCTATGACTGATGAATATGTGATAATGAAGACACAAACTCGTGCTAAGAAAAGGTTTTCCTCCGAAAAGGTTCCAAAATTATTCATCGAGCTCCACCTTCAGTTAATATAGAAACAATGAGACAAACACTAGGAATGACTCTTGTAATTCAAGAGGAAATTCCTAACCTAAATGAAGAGGAAGCTAGAGAACAATGGGAGAAGTTGAATGCCATGATGAAACAATTTGAAGAAAAATAATATAAGGAAATCCCCATGATGCATCCAGTAGTGGAAGAAGTACCAGATATAGGGTCAAATTTTATGGATAAAGAAGAATATTTTATAAGAGGAACACTCATCCCAAAGGTGCGAAAACTTGAGAAAATTTATGAAAGAGGAATAGGGGATATTTCAGGTCAAAACCCCATTCATAATATCGATAATGAAGATACATTTGATGATCATCTTTTGCAAGGAAGAATCAAAATTATGTTGAGCAACAACAGGCTTCTAAGAAATCAGGAGAAGGTCAGGTTGAGAGTGAAGATGTAGATCCCTCACAAACCTTGGGTGGTGATTTGAGAAATGAAGAGAATCTTGATGTTTCAAGACAACAAGAAAGTGATACCCCAAAGACTGATGTTTAACACATGGTAAGATAGAAGCATATAAGTATCAAAAAGGAAGAGGCAGTGATAAATCTAGATAATCTAGAATACATGCTAGTAGGACAAAAGATGTTCAAGTTTCGGGAGGTGTGATAAGAGATATTGATAATTCATGAGGAGAACTTCTTGAACATGTAGATCATCAAGAACAATGGACTATTGAAGAGATAGAATAGAATGAAGAAGCACCTGACTGGTTAGTCAGGAAAATAGTTCCACCATTGGAGGTGGACCTGGTGCCTCTGGATCTCAGAAGTTTAATACGAGAAGTAGAGACCCCTAAACCTAGAGGTATAGTGAAGACAAGGCATGCTATAAAGAGGAATGTAGATGGAGGAAGAACTCTTGAAATAGCTACTCCAGTAGGAGATAAGAGCAAGCATGGAATAACACCTAGGGATTATAGGGTAACAACATTTAATGTCAGACATTCATCCCAGGGACATGAATTAGAAGAAATGAAAGTGAATAAATTATACACAACCGTCACCAGGGTACAAAAGAGTAAATAGAAGAAAATAGAGCTAAAGGAGCAGATTTCCTACCTGGAAGGTTTTATCAAGTCATTAACCCAATCTAATCAAGCACAGACTGAATTTCCCCAAAATATAGTGCTTATGTCCAAGGAGCAAGTAGATGCCATTGAAATGCTTCACCATAATTTAAGCATATTTAAAGAATGAATGAAGTACTTAGTGATGCAAGGAGAAAAAATAATTAAGGATGTAATTGGGAAACATAAGGAGGAATATTATTGGTGTCAAAATTATAAAAGACTGGAAGGAGAATGTCGATTTCGCCAAGAACAAATTGATGTAGAAAGCTGAAAGTTAAAAGCTCTTATTCACACAGATGTTTGAGAGTTCGTGAATGAAAAGACAACCATGAAATAGGAAGTTCCAATATTTGAGAAGTGGAGAAAGCAAGTGAATTTGGAAAGTGAAGCTTTTCTACAATGTGTAGAAGATTTGAAGAGGTCACTGAAAGATGAAAGAAGTTGATTGATAAAGACGACAGCTTTATTGAAACATCGGCACAACAACATTGTGATTCTCGTGCACTAGGGAAAGGTGATAAGGAGGTAAAATATTTCAAAGAATGGATTAAAAGAGTGAAAATGACCCTGTTCATTCATTAATTCAAAAGATTATAGATGAAATTATAAAGTGCAGGAATGTTATGGTTAAATATGAAGATGAAATGATGTAGATGAATAAAAACATCATTCGGATATTAGAGGATTATGCTAGGATTAAGTATAGTTGGAAAGTGATTCAAGGAGTTTCAAAGAAGCGTATGCATCAAGGTTTGGTTACCTTTTTGGGAGTATTAGCAAAAGAAATGTGAAGAGGAGTCTTCAGACCGAGAGTTCAATAAAGAAGGATAGATAACTAGATACCAAATGCTGAAGGTTTTGTGTGTCAATTTGGTTTTGAAGTGAATTTTGTATTTTTTCTCTCGGCCCTGGTGAAGGTGGCCAGTCTTGGAGCTTTTGAAGAGCACTGATGATCTTGTTTTATGCAAAGTGTTTGTGAACCAAAGCCCGAAGTTGAAGATTGTTGTTGATGAAGAAGTCAAAGTTTTGACTTTTCCTAGAATGTTCTAATGATATCTATCACCTACCACATGCTACATTTAAATTTATTTTCATGATTCTCTTTAGTGGACTAAGCTTAAAATATTTAGGGCTTGGTTTCTATAAAATGCCATTTACTACTTTATTTTTTATTTTAAGTTCATAGTTTGTGGATGTCAGAGAACTAAAAAAAATTCAAGTTTTGTTATTTTTCCTATTTTTTGTTCCACCCCAAATTAAAAACTTGTATGTTTCATTAGAAGTAAATCAATATCAGAACCAATTTGAAATTTATTTCTTGATATGAAATCTTACATAGTTTATAGTTTGTTCCTATTGAACAAGATTGTGTGTTGTGTCATTTAAGGGTGCATATTGACACTATCTAGTGGAAAATAATCCCCGTTTTCTTTAAAATCACACATCATTCTATGCCTAGATGTAAAGCAATTTGGTAACGTATGGAATGGTTTGCTCTGGTTTGGTTATTTCTTGAGGCATGCATGGATAATACTTGGGAGATTTTATTTTTTTCAGTAATTTTAAATGCTTTATTTTAGAATAGATGTTTAAATTTTAGAAAATGTTCCAAAAAAGTGATGAATGCATGGAGTTTTATTGCAAATATTTTGATTCCATGACATTTTTGAGTGCTTAAAGATAAATCTACTTGGATAAATGCAATTTGTTTGAATGTCATGAAATATTATTGTGAATTTGTTGATTTCATGAAGTCGTTAAATAGTCGAACCAAGATTATTTCATCTCTATGATACCTTCCAAAGTTGTAAAGACCATTTACCCATCATGTGTAACAACATTATCAAAATGAACCCTAAGTGAAACTAGTGTAGTTAAGACCTAACATAGACAACCCTTGGGATTAAGCTGAGTTAGCCTATGATTTAGGTTGTCCTTGTCCAATCTTTCAAGAAAGATAGGTTCCCACAGTGTCTGTGAGAATTTTATCTATCTGTTGGTGTGAGACTAATGTCCAAGTCAAAAGGATTGGCGCTAGAAGTAGGGCCACAATCCTTTTAGTTTCATTAGGAAGGAAGTTGGATTCTCGTAGATTCACTAGATCTTGATCTAGCGATCCCCGTGTGACATTAGTCAAACTTAGTGATCGTACGTCATCTAGACCCCAAAGGTTAAAAAGTGCAATCTTAGTACCACCAAATTTGACTATTATTATACCACCCCTACACACAACAACAACTTTATTTAATGTAGATTCACTAATTCAATTCACTATGTATAATGACCTTCCAAAGAATCTTGACAAATTGTGTCCTAAGTATTATCTTCACAAAGATGAGGAAGAGCATATCAGTATCTTTAAGGATACATGTTTCAAAGCAAGGATACAACATGAAGATGTTGTATGCAGGTTGTTCCCTTACACCTTGAGTGATGAATTTTACCATTGGTACATCAACCTACCCTATAATTCTATCAGGACATGGCAAGATATGGAGAGTCAATTTTTAGCCAAGTTTGGAACCTTGGTTGATTTGGCCTTGTTTTATCATTAGTTCACTCAAATTAAAAGGTTTGATGGTGAACCTATAACTAATTTTAATGACAGGTTTCAAAAGGCTTATTCTAGGTTGCAAGCACCTTATGTAGTGGATAATTTTTTTCCATCATCGTTTATTATATGGCAATAGATCCTTTAACTGCTATGTTTTTTAAATGATGAGAAAATCCTCCTACTACCCTCACTAAATCCTATGCTGAAGGCATAAGTGTAAATATAGAAATGAAAGACCTTGGAAGTGGATTGTTTGTAAATGGTGGAAATGGATTCCATAACTATCCCATTCCGAGTGTGAATGAAGTTCCATTAAATCATCTAATGGATCCTAATTTTTTTCCTTCAATGGTCCTGAATAGGACATTTCCTCAAAATAGTTTCTTTCATTCAAGAAATAGTCAAGCTCTAGTCCCACACCTTGGTACAACTATCATAGAGTTGCATCCTAATGGACATTATTCCTTCTCATAGACTCAAGAGATTCAAAGAGTCAAAAAACTCAAAAGACAAAGAAGAGATTAAGGAAATCACAAATCAACTTAAAATATTAACCATAGAGGTTACACAACTAAGAAATCATAATTTTAACTATTAGAGTAATAATCAAAATTTGTAAACCCAAGCATACAATGCTCCTAGACCACCTAGACCTTGGAACATGTGACTAAATAATAGAGGAGTATCCACACCCTTAAGCAAAACTAATCATTCCGATGATAGGTCTATGTCTAAGGTAATTTTGGCTAACCTTGCGATGAATAATTGGTTCCAAATCCAAAATACAAATGTTCATTTAGAAGTGGATATTCCATAGTTTAAAACTATGTCAGATATTTTTTTGGCTACTACACATTATAATGATCAATGTGACTCCCACCCGCCCCAAGGGAATGAGTTAGTTCTAGTGGGATATGACTCTGCTTTAGTTCTCAAAAATTTATGAATGCTTTGAGTCACTTGCTATTGTCAAGAGTCATACCTTTGAACAAGAAGGAGACAGTTCAACCATGACTTTAGAAACCTACATGTTTCCTTATCAAGATGAAAATGAACCTCAGGACAAAGATGATGAAATTCATGCTTTCCAACAATATCTAAAAGGACATAGATACAACTTGAGAAGTAATTGTTGAGATGATGGATTGCACAGCCCCTGAAGCTCTAGAATCTTCAATGAAGGACTTTAGCCATGAATGATAATCAACCACAAAGAGAAGTGTTGCAACAATGGAATGTTGATTAAAGATTCAATTGATAATATGATTGATATGATATTGATATGATATGATATAAATGAACAAGATGCCTGATTATATAGGCAAGAGGTAAACCCTAATATGCATGAGATGTTGCCAAGTGTTATAATCTAACAACATGTGACAACATGTGAACCCTATGGTGATGATCATTAAATGATGAGATAAGTTCTAGAAGGAATCTTATCCCACAAACTAGGAAAGGGAATATTATCCCATTTATTAAATGATTGCAACCTAGGACTAAATGATTAAATGCAAGACCTAAGTTAACTTATGCTAGTGTAATAATTAATTAATTAATTACACCAACACCCCCCCATAAGTGCAACTTAGGGAGGAAAATGCAATGATTATGCAAGATGATGATGATGATGGGTCCCCGCTACGAGGCCATGTTAGGTACCCATGTACATGAAGATGCAAAAAATATCCCACAATCGAAGAAAAGGGGAAAACCTAGTAGGAACAAAACCCCTCTCCAAAAGGGAGATGAAAATGCAAAAGGATGTGAGATAGGATGGGAAGGATAGAGGACTCCCAAATACCCCCCAAGAACACCATCCGTCACATGGATACAATAGAGAGACTAAAGAGCTCCCCCAGAAGATGTGATCACCTACAAAGATGGTAAGTGGCTGAAGACAAAATAGAATCCAATGTCGACAAACAACTTGTCTCCCTTTCGGAAGAAACAAAACCAAATGCAAGTGCAAAGATGCTTCCCATTCTGGATAGGAATTGAAGGAAGGAAGGATGAAAATGGATGATGATTTCTCAGAACTCTGCTCAAATGTCTCCTTTCCAGAAGATGAAGATGCCATAATCAATGAAGAGGGTGACAAACCAAGACGATGCAGAAACTGATGTCGAACAATATCCAAAGACAAAGATAGAATAGATATGATGGATGTGATGGAGACTTGATAGCCCCCCCTGAATGAAGTGTCCTCAAAACCACTAAAGGAAGTCTGAAGCAACGAAGGTGTCCAAACCACAAAGCTCCCGCTAGGAAGAAGCAAATCCAATGGTGGATGCTGAAGAAACCTCAAATCCTGAATGGAATGACAAGGAAGAAGTCTCGGATATGAAATCTCTGAAGAGAAACTCAATGCCTCCAATGTAGTCTCTGAATTCCCAATCAAGGTTGAGACAAAGGAATGTGGATACTCAAGAAAACTCTCCAAGGTGTGATCTAAATAGAGGAGTGATATCCCCTCAAGAATGTTCTCCAAACCTGTAGAAGTAGCCAAGTCAGTGATACCTGAAACGAAGCCATCATGTGATGTCAAATCTGAAAAACTGAATGTGTCCTGATCGATGATGATAGTGGAAGCCTCAATCAATGATTCTAGACAAGGAATCACTGAATGTGAAGGGATACCAACTGTCTCTAATGAAGAAGAAGCACTGAAAGGAACCTTGTCAACCTCTTCGGAAAGATCAAGGTAATCAACTTCCTGCATAACAATAGCATCATGGGGTACTTGATCTGAAGAATGACATTCTGAATCATGACCATCGAGGAATGGTGGAGTATCTAAATCTCCATAGATCTCCCAAAGCTTAATCCAAAGGATGTGAGGACAATCACAATGATCAATAGATCTCAAAACATCACAATCAACTTGCATAGCAATTATTTCCAAAACAGTGTACCTGCTGCAACTCCAACCAAATTTCTAAACACCTTCACTTGGACAGGGAACTATACCATATAGATGAGGAAATAGATGAAGTGACTAAAGATGGTGGCAGATCCCATCTCACCATTGCTGATAGTTACCCTTGTGCAACATAACCAAAGAAGGAGAGTAATATGCAAGCCCCATAATTAAAATTTCTCCAAGAAAACAAAGACACTGACCTTCAACGATAAAGAGAAGACTTCCAGATAGATATGCAACTGAGAATATGCCTCTGAGATCAAGAAATTCTTCTTCAATCTTCAAGATGTCTCAAGAATCAAAAAACCAAAAAAAAGGATACCTGGAGTTGAAACCAAAGAAGGTGACTGGACTGATAAAAAAAATACTGAAATATCTCTCGAATGCCACTGGAATCTCTGAAATATGACAATCTGATGCGAAGATATGTGCTTCTTAGTCCAGAAAGGAGGGTTGACTTCAGTTGATTGTAGAAATTTATAGCAGAAAAATCTTGCAAAATGGATGGCACCACTAGATAGTGCTCTGAATTCTCTTTCCGTTGATATCTCATTTGCGAATTTTTGATATCGTGGCGCGAAGATATGGCCCTCGGAAAAAAAACTACAATGTGAATGCAACTGGCTAATCAGGCACAAAATCAAGCACTCGGGGCTAAAAAAAATAAGCCCCCAGTCGTTGATATGACTGTGGAGCTAGTGTTGGCAAAAAAAAACAAAGCTCCTCCTGGATGGTAGTGTTGGAGTGGCGCGAAGGCGGCAGGAGCAATGGTGAGTCGGCGGAGGAGTTTGCTCCGCTCGCAAATAGCGGAGCCCCCGGTGATCAATGGGACCGGGGCTTAACCACAGTTGTCAGCGGGAGCGTAGCCAGAGAGCAATGCGGAGGTGTCGACGGTTGGTGACGGAAGCTGGTGGGTGGCGAGAGGATGAGCGGTCGCTGAATGTCGGGAATGAACGCTGGGAGCGGTGACGACAGCAGTGACGACAGCGAACGGGCCGACAAGTCTATGGACTATCGGATGACGCAGGATGACGGGACCAGTCGGAGTGATGCCGACCAAAAAATTTAAATATTGTAATTGCAATTGCAATTTTTTTTATAAAATGCCGATAGAAAATTTTGAATGCTGACGGATAAAGTAAGACTATAGCCTGCGAAAAAATTTATCTGCCGACTATATAATATATTTGCAGGTCGAACTCTGCAGTATTAATTTTTGCAAAGAACTATATAAAAAAAGCCCAGAAAAATAGCCAGAATTTTTTTTAATTTTTCTAAAAAAATTTTGCCTTGATGGAGGACTGAAAGGGAAGATTTTTTTCTGCAAAACTATACGGATAGTACAAAAAAATTGCAAACCCTAGATAATACCTCACAGGATCCCGGTTGAATCTACTCCGATTTTAGCAAATGAACAGGCAATCTATGGGTTTTGAGGCCTTCTGGTCGCAATGGAGAGGTCGGAGAGGTCCTGATTTGCACTAGAAATCAGCTTGGCTCCCAGGTAGAGCCAACTAGCCTACAACATAAAACTCCAAGCCTGCTTGAATCTTGCACTCCAACTTCCTAGATCTAGGGTTGATGTTTCAATGGACTAGCTCTGATACCATGTTGAGATGATGGATTGCATAGCCCCTGAAGCTCTGGAATCTTCAATGAAGGACTTTAGCCATGAAATATAATCAACCACAAAGAGAAGTGTTGCAACAATGGAATGTTGATTAAAGATTCTATTGATAATATGATTGATATGATATTGATATGATATGATATAAATGAACAAGATGCTTGATTATATAGGCAAGAGGTAAACCCTAATATGCATGAGATGTTGCCAAGTGTTATAATCTAACAACATGTGACAACATATGAACCCTATGGTGATGATCATTAAATGATGAGATAAGTTCTAGAAGGAATCTTATCCCACAAGCTAGGAAAGGGAATATTATCCCATTTATTAAATGATTGCAACCTAGGACTAAATGATTAAATGCAAGACCTAAGTTAACTTATGCTAGTGTAATAATTAATTAATTAATTAATTACAGCAATAGTAATACCAATGGTGGAAGTAGATTCAAAGGGCCTTTGACCATGCCAATCCCACCTAATAACTTTAACACTCCACCTAATGATAAATCAAGTAACACTCCAGGGTTACCTAAGGTAACCTCTCAATATAACTCATCAAATATTTCATGAAGTGGAAAAGTAGAATCCATTGATAAAAATAATTTGACTAATTATTTGGCAGAAGAAATTAAGAAGGTAAAGGTGAACCTCTCTTTATTGGAATTACTCAAAACACCTATGTTTAGGAAAGCTTTCTTGAATACTTTAGAAGATCTTCCCAAGGAAAACATGCTTAGTAAAGAAACACAGGTGAAAGATAACTCCATTAAGGAAAAAGAAAAAAACATAGTTCCTATGGCGGATGCAAAAGTATCCTTTTACAAAGGAAAGATAGAATCCTTGCCATTTTTGTTCACATTGAGAATATTTGGTAAAAATCTCCATAATTGCTTGGTAGATTTTGGAGCATCTACCAATGTGATGTATTTTTGCATATGTCAGATTCTAGGTTTAACTCTGATGAATTCCCTGAAAAAGGTTACTCAACTCAAAAAAGATAAGGTAAATGTAGTCAGAGAATTAACCAACATTACATGCAATGAGTGTCGAATCCCTAGATTTAGTATTATATTGATGTTTAGGTTGTTGAGATACCTGATACTTATGGGATGCTATTGAGTGGGGACTGGTCAATGACTTTGAATGGATATATGGCCATAAAATTATCACATATGTGGTTTCCCTGGAAAGGAATCCCTAATCAAATTAGGATTGAGAGAGAGTCACACATGAAACACATGATCAACAATTATACCAAATCGATGGCCAGAGAAAGTAAGTATTTTTTGATATACATATAATTAGCTAATAAATATATTAAGGAAATAGTTAAGTATTTCTATATTTAAATAATCATCTTAGTAAATGAATTAAGAATCTAAATGTAATAAATTAATATTACAAGTATATATATATAGATGAAATATATATGGATATATTATATACGATTATGCAATAATGATGATTGTAGCAATTATTGAACCTTATAAGTAAGCATGGTTCTTTAATGTGAATATAAATAATATATTTTTATTTGCTTAATCTACACTAACAATATTTTCTAAGTGATAAGAACAGATCAATTAGGAGAAGAAAGAAATTGGGATTCTTGATATCCTTGTGAATATAGCAGCTGCCAGGTTAGTGTGAGATAATCCATAGTAAAGAGGAATATATATATTGAACAAAGAATCATTTAATAGAAGATATCGTCTTAAAATATGATCATCAGGAATAACAAAATATTATGGTATATCTATCACGGTTATTTTATGTTTGGTTATTTATATGATAGGCTTTATCTAGTTATGGTATGCAAATATATATTTTGTGATTTATGTTTATTATTCATGTAGTGTGTTATATCTTACTATGGTCATAATAGCTTTATATATTTGCATAAATTTGAGTTATCATATATTGCTAAATATAACATAATGGATATATGACCGATCTATGTCACTAGTTCAATATGTGAAGATAGAATATGTGACTACATTATGAAATAATATTTGTATAATCTACCTGTAGTAACCAGTTGTGATAAGGGAGTCGAGGGCCTACAAGGTGGGAAAACAACGTTGGGGTCATCCTATAAGTACACCACCCTATGGTAGATGGTTGACGCCTACCACATGGGGCCAAGAGGGGTGTACTACTCTTGGGCTTAGAAGGAGTGATTTTTGGGACACCCTATTGTAGTTGCACCCTCAACCTCCCAACATGATGATTGATTGAGAAATAGTGGTTATAATGAAGGGAATGGTCATAGGAGGCCTCACTAGGCACACCACCCCATATGGATAGCAAGAGGCTAGATGGGGCCAAGAGGGGTGTACTAATATTGGTCCTAGGGTAGAGGGCTTCTTGGGCACCCTATCAGACTATTTTTTTCCATGAATAATGGATTAGAAAACCTAAAGAATTCCAATATATTTATAATATGATATTGTCTTTATTTGTAAATGTTTACTAACATATTTCTAGGTCTTAATAGGTAGTTGTATCACTAACCTCATTTTCTTTGTTTTCCTTACATATCCCAATTAATATTATCTTGTAAATATTCTCTAGTTCTGCTTTGGGGGGGCCTACTCAAACTATAAACATTCCCAAACCCAAGGTGATCACCTCAAATTGATAAATTAGGGAACATTTAGGGGTTAAAAATTATAGTAATTACAAAAATGAAGTTCTATACATAGATGCAGAACTAGGAGCATATGGAATTAGAAGTTTCAGAGTTAAAATAGAAGAATTTTTCATACATGTAATGCTGAAAAGCATAACTAGATAACTCCTAGAATGGACATGTTAGTCAAATCAGATTATGATTCTTATGTAGGAGAAGACAATCGCTTAGAAATTTTTTGGAAGAACATTACTAAAGAAGCTTGAAAGAGTAGGAAAACTAAAGATTCGCTAAAAAATTTATTGTTTCAAGGTTGGTGCAGGTTACAAAATTTTGCACATTCAGAAGATAGTTGTGTGATGTGCTTAAAATCATTCATAAAATTAAAATTCAACATTGTTCAAAAAGTACTATTCTTAACAGGCCTGGGCTTGAAACACTTGAAGATAAAATGCAGGAAAGACAGACCAAAAACATCAATTTCTCAACTCTTAAGAATGCTAAGCTCAAATTTGTTGAGGATCAAACTTTGACCCTTAGATTTGCGAGTCAAAATTAAAAAAAAAAAGAATTGGAGTTGGGGTTGAGCTCATCATTCCCCAAGGTAAGTCTTTTCTTGCTGCCTATCAGTTACAATTTCAATGTACTAACAATGTGGAAGAATATGAAGCTCTTATCCATGGTTTGATGTTTGCAATCAAGAAGAAAGTTAAGATTCTTAAGGTTTTTGATGACTTAGAATTGGTGGTCAAGAAAGTCCAAAAATAATACATTTGCCATTATAAGTGCTTGTCCAATTATCGACACCAAGTGTGGGACCTAATACAATATTTTGAGGCCTTTAATATCACTCACATCTGACAAAGATTAATTTAGAGAGCAGATGCTCTAGCTACCACTGCTAGTGCTCTATAGCCTTTAGATGCTTCTAATTTGAGGAGGTTTATTGTTGAGTTGGTGCAGTTTCCCTTGGTTCCTAATAAGGTTACTAATTTGTAGTTGTTTGAAGATGACTGCCATATATTGGAATTCATCACTAATACATGGGTATCTTTGAAGCACAAATAATTGAAGAAATGGATCACCTAGACAATGAAATTCAAGATGAAGAATTAGATCAATCGAAAGATAATAATATTTTGAAAGGAATAATTAAACAAGAAAGACTATTTGACGTGGATTAAATAGTTTAGAAAAAAGACCTGCCTAAAACTGATAGAGGATAGTCCAAATTGTATAATTTAAATACTGAAGAAGATCTGAAGAATATGTTTATATGGAAGGTATGTACTAAGGAGGAAAAAAGAAATATTTCTCAAGCACCCAAAGATTATTGGAAAGTTATAGCGTGGACATATGAAGATTTGAAGACTTATGACACTTCCATCATTAATCATAAAATTTAGTTATAGTCTGACATAAAGCCTTTATGGCAAAAACAATGGCCTGTAAATGCACTCATGGAACCTCTGATTCAAAAGGAAGTACAAAATCTCCTCCTAGCCTAATAATTTTTCCCATTAGACATTCTACCTAGGTGGAAAATCTAGTTCCTATAAAAAAAGAATGGAGATAGATGGTTGTGTGTGGATTTTCAAAATCTTAACAAGGCATCAGAAAAAGATAATTACCCCTTGCCTTCATTGGATGAAGTGCTAAAAATTGTTAATAGATCACAAATGATGTCCTTCTTGGATGTATTCTTCGAGTATAACTAGGTAATGGTCACAAAGGAATACCGGATGAAGAACATGTTCACTACAAAGTGGGGAACTTTCACTTACAAAAGGATGTCATTTGGATTAATAAATGTCAGAGCCATATTCCAAAGAGCTTATATGGATTATTCCTTCCAAGATTTTTTAGGAAAGTGCATTATTATATACATGGAAAACCTCATGGTATTTTCCAAGAATAGAGAGATCATGTTTGTCATCTCAGAGAAATATTGTAAAAATGTGAAACTTAAGGAGTTTCATTGAATCCTAAGGAATGTATTTTCGGGGTGACTGAAGGAAATTTACTATGACACATTATTTTTGAAAATGGTATTCAATAGACCTAGATAGAGTGAGTGCCTTACTCAAGTTATAGCCCTTGGGAAGTAAGAGAGAATTAAATTCATACTTCAACAAGATCAATTCTTTCTGGAATTTTATTACCAGGCTTGCCAAGATAGTGAAACCACTCAATGATATGTTGAAGAAAGATGCAAAGATCGAGAGGAGAAGTGAGGCTAAGATTACCTTCAAAAATATGAAAGTTGCAATTGCGGAAGCATTGGTGTTGGTAAGTCTGGATTACATTAAACCTTTTTATATTTACTCTTTTTCTTCCTGTCATACATGTGCAGTAGCATTGACACAAAAGGGAAAGAAAAAAAAAGAAAATCCAATTTCTTTCATGAGTGCTCCCTTTAAAGAGGTGGAGCTAATATACATGGATATTGAAAAACAAGCCTTTGCTTTGGTTAAGGCAGTACAAATATTTTTACATTACATTATCAAAAGTATAGTCAAGGCGATTATCCCCAATGACGTAGTAAAAATTCTACTAATGTAGAATGAGCTTGGAGCAAAAAGAGCTAAATGGGTTATGATTTTGCAAGAGTTTGATTTAGAGATTATACCCATGAAGTTGGTTCATGGGAAAGCCTTGGTTAAATCCATTGTTGAGATTGACCCCCAAATCTCTAGCCAACAGTATCCTCTAGACGTAGAGGACCAAGATGATTGGTATTTAGATAAATGGTACTACATAGTTAGTAATAGTTGCCCTGACCATATGCAAAGTAATCAAAGAAGAGCCCTCAAGATTAAAGCCCAGAGTTATATGATAAAACGAGGGGTTTTGTTGAAGAGAAATCATGAAGGAATTTACTTAAGATGTTTGAATAAGACAAAAGTAAGTGAAGTGTTGCAGGAATTACATGAAAAATTTGGTATAGCTCATGGAGCACCTTTGGCTACTACACACCTCATCTTGAGAGTTGGCTATTATTGGCCAACTATTTTCAAAGATACAGGTATAAGCATGTAAAGCACTATTACACATGTCAAACTATTGTAGATAGAGGAATATTTAATGCTCAACCATTACAGTTGGTGATGGAGATGCGCCCTTTCTCACAATGGGGATTAGACTTCATCTGTACAATTAATCCTCCATCATCCTCATGACACATATCTATGCTAACTGCCATTGATTATTGTACCTAATGACTGAAGCATGCCAAAATAAATAATGCACCTCAAAGGTGGTAATCAAGTTCTTAGAGGAAAACGTTATTACTAGGTTTGGAGTACCATATGCCCTAGTATGTGATAATGGCCCTACTTTTTCCTCATTGAAATTTTCTAATTGGGCATTTGAATACAGTAAAACATTGAAATTTTCATCTAATTATTACCCATAGGGAAATAGATTAGCATAATCATCAAACATGAACATGTTGGATATAATTAGGAGATTAATTGAAAAGAATCCTAGAGAATGGAATTCTCTATTGAAATTCACCCTTTGGGTAGATTGTACTAGGATGAAATTTGAATTGGTAAATTTTCCTTACCACTTAGTCAATGGGATAGATCCTATATTTCCTATAAATTTGGAAATCCCTACTTGGAAATTTTTCCAAGAATACATTGGATTAGATGATCAGACTAAGGTTCAATTGCTACAACTAATGCATTTAGATGAAAAATGTATCATAGCTATAGATAATTTTTCTAGGCACCAATCTATGGTAAAACACTAGTTCGACAAAAGGGAAAGATTAAAAAACCTTAGAATATTTGATTTAGTCCTATATTGCGACAAAGCCCATGAGCGTAAGGGTGAACATGGTAAGTTTGACAAGTTATGGATTGGCCCTTACCACATCTAAAATTTTAGGTGATAACACTTGCAGGCTTAAAACCTTAACTAGATAGGATGTTCCATTGCCTATTAATGGATAATTCCTAAAACATTACTTTCAAGCTTAGTGTTGGTTGCTCATTCTTGTTGTAAGTATGTAAATAGTTTCTTTTTGTAAATAGTTTTTTGTTTTTTTTTTGGGGGGTTTTTGGTGCTTTCTTTTGTTTTTATTTTTATTTTTGGGGTTTTGATTTGTGAAGATATATAATAGTTAGCAACCTTTGAAGATGGTAAAAATAATAGAACGACAATTTTGGAAATGTGATTCATTCTTTGACCAAAAATAGTCCTTTAATTATAGATGATTGGGGAATTATTCAGATTCATTTACTTTATTTCGCATCAATCATTCAGTTGATGTTGAGCTAAAAACACCCATACTTAAATCATTCTATTGAATTTGGGATAGTATTTGTTTGCATTGAGTGAAAAATCAAAAGGTGATCTTTTCTACTGCTCTAATTCCCAACCTAATAGCAGGCTTCACTCCCTGCAAGTTGAAGCAAAAGATCTTACAAAGAAATATCAAATGAAAAAAAAGAAAAAAAGAAAAATTGAAGAAATATCGAAAGAAAAAAATCAACTCTTTGGGCTATCCAAATATCTCTACTAGGGTTATAGATGCCTAAGTATAAGTAGAGCTATGTTTGGGGGAATTATAGAGATAACCTTGTCAGGGCTATGGACACTTAACTGGTAGCAAGGTTCTATCCAAGGTTGGTTTAAAAGGAAATTTCCAAATTATGTAGGTCAATGCAAACATCTACTATGCTCTGAATTTACTATAGCAAAATAAATTAGTTGCACACACATGAGCTTAGTAAAATTTAATCTTATATGTTGGATAAAGTAAAGACGGAATATCAAAATGAGGGTATGATTTGTTTATAATTTAAGGACTACACAAAGTTGATGTATGGTTATTAGGTCCAAAATTAACTTTTTATTATTTTTTTGGTTTTTAGTTATTGTGTTGTCTCACAACACACCCCATTTTTCTCTTTGGAAAAATGCGGACCCCCTTATTCTACTTCTTTTCTTTCCCTTCCTTTTTTTTTGATTGCTTTAGTGTGCTACTCTTGGAAGAAATGGTAAAATGGGAAGTTTTGATTCAGATTGCCTAGTCCCTACCTAAGTTCTTGTCTTTATGAGACTTGAAATGTTATAAAATATTTTCCCTGGTATTATCAATTTATCAGACCCTTAGGTGCTAGGAGTTGATGTTGTTGCATTAAGGATGTTGTATCTTCAACAAGTTTCACTTTTTGCTCAGATGATAAGTCATTCCTGGTGGTTCATCACCTAGATAAATGGTTTTGATGCATGTGTCCCCCTTTCTTTGCTAGTTGGCTCGGTAGTGGCCTTTTCTTTTCTTTAAAATCAAAAACTAGAAATCAAAGGTTCTATTGTGAGTATGTTTTCAATCAATTTGGTCCTACTTGAACTGCACCCAATTCTCATGAACCCAGCAGGTGAAAGTCCTAGCTCTTGGTATTACTTTCAAGTTCTGACACTGGATGATGGTTATGTACAAGATCATCATGGAAAAAATAGGCCCTTAAGTGGCAAAAAATTCAGAAAAATCAGAGTTAGGAAACTTGATGTAAAAATTTGAATAAGTTATCTATATTATTTCAAAAATATGTAAGAATAGAATCTATAGCAAATTGAATTTAGTTTCTAAAATACTAGGTTTATTTATTTATTTTTAATCTATTTGGTGAAAATTTAAAATTTCAATGTAGTAGTACTTAAATTTAGGGGAAAATTAAGAAGTAGGTGTCTGTTTGACCACCCTAACCATAATAAAATGATAATATTTTTTTATAAGATTTTATACATAAGTAGAGGACTCATGTTTGGATGTGATGCATATTTTTTTGTAATTTTTTTCCAAGTAAATAATTAATTATGAATTTTTTATTACAACTTTTAAAAAATATAAAAACTTGTATGTCTGACCACCTTAACTTGGTCAAAACTTCATGAAATTCAATTTTTCTTTTTTAATCCTATAGTATGTGAAGCATAGAATGTGATGCATGTTTTGGATTCCAAAAATGTGATACCATTTGAAATCTATAGATGTTTTTCAATCAGCCTATCAATCAGGACTTTAGTCGTAATTCAAATAGAAAATGAATAATAATTATTTATTAAATTCAAAGTAAAGCATAATTTATGTTGGTGGAAAGCTGAGAATTCTCCTTTAAAAACCCTTTTCATTTCATCAATTTTGGGTAAAAAAAAGTCATTAGCCACATACCCTACTAATACCCATCATATTGCCACTTTTTGGCCCATCATGATCTTGCACATACCCTGTCAATTCAAACCTCTTTTGATTGTTATTTGTTAAGTATCCAAAGTTAGATTTGCTTATAAATCCTTCTCCTCATAATAATTGAAGTGACACGTAAGTGTGCCACGTTAGCCTTCTGCATCATCTTCTCTAATGGTGGGCTCTATGCAGAAACTAAGGTGTTCATGATTTGAACCCTAATCTACCATGATTGCACCTTTATTCAAGGAAATTAATGCAATATAAAAGGAAATTAATGAATGTGGAGAATAATACATGTACTTGGAAACACCTCGAACATACAATTTCTTTCATAACACTCTACCTTGCACCATACTACTCATTTGTTAGGACATTGAAGAATTAAAAACAAGATTATGGCACACAAAGAAAGTTAAACCTCAAGAAGCTGAAGAACATAGCTACTAAGGGTTTTCAGGTTGCATTCAAAAAGAAAATCGTATCACTAGTAAAAATAGGTATGCTTTGAATAACTGAAATTTCATTAATTTTTCTATGCATGCATGTCTTAGGATAAATGGTGTTTCCCCTAGTTTGGTAATTAAAATGTTGATTATTTTGAAGTAAATTTAACCTAATTGTAGATTGATACTTTTATGAACTATTGAAAATGAATGGTTAGATTTAACCCTGACTCGCTCATAAGGAACATATTTGCTAATAATGCAGGAAACCCGAGAAAATATGAGCACTTCCAGAAGAAATCCAGATGAGGAATTGAAGTACCTTATTTTGTAGGTCATACCAATCAGTAGGATAATTATGACACTCATCTAGGATGGTTTACTAGTATTGAATTCATCACAAGGATTTGACAATAGAATGCTTCTCAGTGCGTAAAGAAAATTATTGCAATCAGACTGCATTTGGTAGGAGGGTTTTTGATAGCAATGGAAGCCCCTGAACTAGTAATGGAATGTATTAATTGGTATGACCCAAACAAGAAGGTCATCAAGAAAGAAGGGAGATTATTTGTAGATCTCTCTGTAAAGGGGATTGTATACACATTTTGGGCCCCCACATTTAGCCTAGTGAATCCATTGGATATGAAGGTTTTGACCACAAAATACTTGAGTGAAGAAGAATAGAATAGAAAACTTGTGAATGCAATATGGTGCCAAGAAGAGATTACCAAGAAAATGAGACAAATCTCAAGGTTTGTGTTTATTCAGGATGTCCAAGACATCATAACCCTATTAAGCAAGATAGTTGGACTCAAAGATGCCAACAAATTTGAACCCTAGATG
Organism: Sequoia sempervirens; assembly: GCA_007258455.2. Taxonomy (NCBI): domain Eukaryota; kingdom Viridiplantae; phylum Streptophyta; class Pinopsida; order Cupressales; family Cupressaceae; genus Sequoia; species Sequoia sempervirens. The sequence continues at coordinate 232,849,767 of VDFB02058242.1, forward strand.
TTCAGGCTTATAGAAAAAATAATGGAAGGCCTTGTGCAAATTCACTACGAAATTTTCATCAGTGACAGGTTGGGTGAAAAGTTAATGAAATTCTTGCATGCCCTATAGTTTTCTATGTCTTCTTATGTTGTTTATTCTTGTGCCCTAAGGGAAAATGTTCAAGGATTGAACAAAGTCGGTGCCCTGGGTAGAGAAGCAGGGAATAATTTGACATATGCTCATGTACCCCATATCACTATCCACTGATACCAAGAGAATTACCAAAGCAATAATGATTTGTATTCTATGAAGTTGGTAAGAATAATGGAAGGTGATAAACCCAAAAGATTATCCCTAAAATCAAAAAGTGTCATTCAATTTCCTACTTTCACCTACATCAAGGTGGAAGGATTCAAAGGATACCCCTTCATGCTACCTAGGTATCCAATGAACAAAATATTGTTATTAGAATTTGTGAGATAGATGCAACCTTCTCATTCCCTTTTCTTGCAAGCACACAAGAAACGTTCTATCAAATTCCCCATCACAATCAGGAATTGCAAATATGTTATGGCTAAAATGTTGATATGAGTGAAGAAGAGTTGAAGATGTATAAGCCAAAGCTCTTTACACTCTGATGAGAGAATTATGATCTAGAGGGAAATATTGCTAGGAAAATAGGCAGCAAGTATTCTCATATTTATGATTTAGAATATTTTTGGCATAATTGTGATGATGAGCATCAGGTAAGGAAGAAATCACACTTGAGGTTTCTATTACATTCAGCAAGGCTTTTGGAACTCAATGATATCCTAGAATAGTTGGATACAGATGGTGGAGAGGCATTGAACCAAATTTATAATATAGAGAATATTTTTGATGAACCTATCACAAACCTAGATTATTCAAAGAAGGAAATAGTACAATCATTAAAGAGAATTTTGAGCAAGTGTTGACATGCACTCAAAAATGCATTTGTGGTTACAAAAAAGCATTAAGATAAGTTGGGGTAAAGCTCACATACCCACATAATGTGAAGAAATGGAGAGTAGAAGATGAACCAAGGTATGTTGAGACTACTAAAAAGAAATGGAAATTTGGAAAAGAAGAGGCAAGTCGACATGTTAAGGAGAGAAATCCTGACACTTCACATTGGAGAATTCTAGTGATGCCAGCTAGCCAGTATAAAGAGACTATGGCCAGTCAGGCCAATGTAATAGTAAATCCTAAGGTGGAATTTTCTTCCATGGTAAATTAGAAAGTTAAACCTATGACTGATGAAGAGGCAAGAATGAAGACACACACTCGTGCTAAGACAAGGTCTACCTCCCAAAAGGTTGCATAATTATTCACCTCTCCACCTTCAGTTAATAGGGCATCAATGAGACAAACACTAGGAAGGACTCATGTAATTCAAGAGGAAAGTCATAAGCTAAATGAAGAGGAAGTTAGAGAACATGGGAGAAGATGACTACCATGATGAAACAATTCGAAGAAAAGTGATCTAAGGAAAACCCCATGGTTCAACTAGTGAAGTGCCAAATATAGGGTCAAATCCTATGGATAAAGAAGAATATTTTATAAGAGGAACAATTTCCCTAGAGGTGAGAAACCTTGAGAAATTTGATGGAAGAGGAACAGGGGATACTGCAGGTAAGAAAACCATTGATAATATTGGTAATGAAGATACAATTGATTATTAGCTTCTGCAAAGAAGAAGTAAAAATGATGTTGAGCAACCATAGGGTTCTGAGAAATCAGGAGAAGGTCGAATTGAGAGTGAAAATTTAGAGCCCTCACAAACCTTGAGTGGAGAACTAAGAAATGAGGAGAATCCTGATGTTTCAAGACAACAAGAAAGTGATACCCCAAGGACCAATGTTGAACACATGGCAAGACAAGAGAATATAAGTATCAAAATGGAAGAGACATCGATAAATCAAGATAATCCAGAATCCATGCCAGTGAGGACATAAAATGTTCAAATTCTAGGAGGTGTGATAGGAAATGTTGATAGTTCAAGGGAAGTTCTTGAACATGTAGATCATTAGAATCAAAAAATGTTGAAGAGGAAGAACAAAATGAAGAAGCACTTGACTGGTTAGTTAGGAAAATGGCTCCACCATTGGAGGTGGAACTGGTGCCTTTGGATCTCAGAAGATTAATATGAGAAGTAGAGACCTCTAAACATAGATGTAAAGCGGAGAAAAGGAATGCTATGAAGAGGAATGTAGATGGAGGAAGAACTCTCTAAATAGCTACTCTGTTAGGAAATAAGAGCAAGCATGCAATAACACCTAGGGATTATAGGGTAACAACAATTAATTTTGGGCATTCATCTTGGGGACAAGAATTAGAAGAAATGAAAGTGAATTTAGAGACAACTGTCACCAGGGAAAAAAAGAGTAAAAAAAAGAAAAGAGAGCTAAAGGAGTGGATTTCCTTCTTGGAAAATTTTATGAAGTCATTAGGCCAATCTGATCAAGTGCAAACTAAATTTCCCCAAAATCTAGTGCTTATGTCTAAGGAGCAAGTAGATTCCATTGTAGCATTTCACCATAAGTTAAGCATATTTGAAAAATGGATGGAGTACTTGGTGAGGCAAGGAGAAGAATTAATTGAGGATGCAATTGGGAAACATAAGGGGGCATACCATTGGTGTGAAAATTCTAAAAGATTGGAAGGAGAATGTTGATTTTTCCAAAAACATAATGATGCAGAAAGGTGAAAGTTAAAAGCTCTTATTCAGACAGATGTTTGAGAGTTGGTGAATGAAAAGATAACCACAAAATAGGAAGTTCCAATATTTGAGAAGTGGAGAAAAAAAGCGAATTGGGAAAGTGACACTTTGCTACAATGTGTAGAAGGATTTAAAAAGGTCACTGAAAGATGCAAGAAGTTGATTGATAGAGATGAAAGATTTATTGAAATGTTAGCACAACAAACTTGCAATTCCCGTACTCTAGGGCAGAGTGATAAGGAGGTAAAAGCTTTAAAGGAGTGGCTTGAAAGAGTGAACAAGGACCATGTTCGTTCATTAAGTCGGGATATTATAAATGAAATTATAAAGTGCAAGAATGTTGTGGTTAAATATGAAGCAGAAATGATGCAGAGGAATGAAAACCTCATTCAAATATTAGAGGATTATGCTAGGCTTTAGTATAGTTGAAAATTGATTCAAGGAGTTTCAAAGGATTGTATGCATCAAGTGTTGGTCACTTTCCTGGTGTATCAACAGAAGAAAGGTGAAGCAGAGTCTTCAGAGCTGGAGTTCAATAAAGAAGGATAGATAAATGGATACCAAATGTCAGAGGTTTTATGTGTCAATATGGTTTTCAAGTGAATTTTGCAGGTTTTTTCCCAGTCCCGATGAAGGTGGCTAGTCCTGGAGATTTTGAAGAGCATCGATGATCTTTTTTATGCTAAGTCTCACTTGTGAATCAGAGCCTAAAGTTCAAGATTGCTACTAATGAAGTCAAAGTTTTGACTTTTCCTAGAATGTTCTAATGAAAAATGTCACCTTCCATGAGATACATTTTAATTTGTTTTTATGATTCTCTTTGGTGGACTAATTTTAAACTCTTTGGGGCCTTGTTTCTATAAAAGGTCATTTACTGCTTTATTTTTATTTTAAGTTCAAAATTTGTGGATGTTGGAGAACCAAGACTTTTTCAAGTTTTATTATTTTTCCTATTTTTTGTTTCATTCCAAATTAAAAATTTGTATGTTTCATTAGAATTTAATCAACATCAAAGCCAATTTGAAATTTATTTCTTGATAAGAAATCTTACATAGCTAATTGTTTATTCCTATTAGACAAGACTATGTGTTGTGTTGTTTAAGGGTGCATACTAACACTATCCAATGGAAAATAATCCCCATTTTCTTTAAAATCTCACATCTTTATGTGCCTAGCTGTGAATCAATATGGTCACATATGGAATAGTTTTCTCTTGTTTGGTTATTTATTGAGGCATGCGTGGATAGTACTTGGGAGAAATTTTACTTTTCTAGTAATTTTTTATGCTTTATTTTAGAATGGATGTTTAAATTTCAGAAAATGTTCCAAAAAAGTGATAAATGCAAGGAGTTTTATTGCAAATATTTTCATTCCATGATATTGATGAGTGCTTAAAGCTAAATCTATTTGGATAAATGCAATTTTTTTGAAATTCATGAAATATTATTGAAAATTTGTTTATTTCATGAAGTTTTTAAATGATCGGGCCAAGATTATTTCATATCTCTATGATACCTTCCAAATTTGTAAAGACCATTTACCCCTCATGTGTAATAGGATTGTCACAACAAACCCTAAGTGAGCATAGTGTAGTCAAGACCTAACATAAACAATCCTTGGGATTAAGCTGAGTTAGCCTAAGATTTAGGTTGTCTTGGTGCAATATTTCAAGAAAGATAGGTTCCCGCGGTGTGTTTGTGAGAATTTTATCTGTCTATTGGTGTGAAACTAAAATCCACATCAATAGGAGTGACGCTAGAAGGAGGGCCACAATCCTTTTAGTTTTGTTAGGAAGGGAGATAGAGTCTCATAGAGTCACTAGGTCTTGGTCTAGGGATCCATGTGTGTCACTAGTTAAACTTAGTGGTCGTACATCATGTAGACCCCAAAGGTTAGGAAGCACAAGCTTAGTACCACCAAATTCAACTATTTTTATACCACCCCTGCCCATAGTAATGTATTTCTTTAATGTAGAGTCACTGATTCAATTCGATGTGTATAATGACCTTCCAAAGAACCCTAAAAAACTATGTCCTAAGTATTATCTTCACATAGATGGAAAAGAGAGTATCTGTATCTTTAAGGATACATGTTTCAGAGAAAGGATATAACATGAAGATGTTGTATGCAAGTTGTTCCCTTACACCTTGAGTGATGAAGTTTACTAGTGGCACATCAACCTACCCCATAATTTTGTCAGCACATGGCAAGATATGGAGAGTCAATTTTTAGCCAAGTTTAGAATTCCAGTTGATCCTACCTTGTTGTATTAACATTTTTCTCAAATTAAAAGGTTTGATGGTGAACCTATAACTGCTTTTAATGACAGGTTTCAAAAGGCTTATTCTAGGTTGCAAGCACCTTATGTAGTGGATAAATTTTCTACCATCACCATTTATTACATGGAAATAGATCCTTTAACTGCTATGTTTGTGAAACGAAGGGAAAATCCTCCTACTACCCAAACCGAAGCCTCTACTAAAGGCGTAATTGTAAATATAGAAATGAAACACCTCAAAAGTGGATTGTCTATAAATGGAAAAAATGGATTGCATACTATCCCATTCTGAGTGTGAATGAAGTTCCATTAAATCATATAATGGCTCCTAATTATTTTCCTTCATTGGTCCAGAATGGGAAATTTCCTCAAAATAGTTTCTTTCAACCAAGAAATAGTCAATCTCGAGTCCCACACCCTGGTCCAACTATCACAAAGTTGCATCCTAATGGAATTTTTTTTCTTCTCACAAACTCAAGATAGTCAAAGAGTCAAAACCTTAGAAGAAAAAGAATAGAATAAGGAAATCATAGCTCAACTTAAAATATTAAACATAGAGGTTACACAACTAAGAAATCATAATTTTTACTCTTAGAGTAATAATCAAAATTCACAAAGTCAAGCATGCAATGCTCCTAGACCACCTAGACCTTGGAACATGTGACTGAATAAAAGAGGAGTATCCACACCCTTAGATAATGCTAATCCCTTCGATGATAGGTCTACGTCTAAGGTAAATTTGGCTAACCTTGTGATGAACAATTGGTGTCAAAACCACAATACAAATTCTCATTCAGAAGTGGATTTTCCATTGTTTAAAACCAGGTTGGATATTTTTCTAGACGCTACACATTATAATGATCAGTGTGACTCCCACTCAACCCAAGAGAATGAGTTAGTTCCAATGGGATATGACTCCAAATTTGTTCTCAAAAGTTGTGAATGCTTTGAGTCACCTACTAATGTCAAGATTCATGCCTATGAACAAGAAGGAGACATTTCAACCATGACTTTAGAAACCTGCACGTTTCCTTATCAAGATGAAAATGAATCTCAGGACGAAGCTAATGAAATTTATGATTTCCAACAATATTCGAAAGGGAAAAGCTACAACCTTATAAGTAATACCAATGATTGAATTATATTCAAAGGGCCTTTGACCATGTCAATCTCATCTAATAAATTTAACACTCCACCAAATGATAAATCAAGTAACACTCCAGGGTTACCTAAGGTAACCTCTCAATATAACTCATCAAATATTTCACAAAGTGGAAAATTAGAATCTGTTGATTAAAATAATTTGACTAATTATTCAGTAGAAGAAATCAAGAAGGTAAAGATCAACCTCTCTTTATCAGAATTGCTCAAAACACCTATGATTAGGAAATCTTTCTTGAATACTTTAGAAGATCTTCCCAAAGAAAGAACGCTTAGTAAGGAACCATAGGTGAAGGATAACTCCATTAAGAAAAAATAAGAAAACATAGTTCTTATGGTGGATGCACATGTAGCCTTTTACAAAGGAAATATAGAATCCCCACCATTTTTGTTAACAATGAGAATATTTGGTAAAAATATCCATAATTTCTTGGTAGATTTTGGAGCATCTACCAACATGATGCCTTTGTGATTATGTCAGAATCTATGTTTAAATCCAATGAATTCCCTGAAGAAAGTTACTCAACTTGACAAAACTAAGGTACACGTAGTCGAGGAATTAACCAACATTCATATGCAATTAGCGTCAGATCCCTAGACTCAGTATTATATTGATGTTTAGGTTATTGAGATACTTGATACTTACGAGATGCTCTTGAGTAGGGACTAGTCAAAAAAAATGAATGGATATATGGAAATAGACTTCTCACATATGTGGTTTCCCTAGAAAGGAGTCCCTAATCAAAGTAGGATTGAGAGAGAGTCATGCACGAAACACATGATCACCAATTATAATAAAAAAAATGAAGTTCTATACATAGATGTAGAACCAAGAGTATATGGAATTAGAAGTTTTGGAGTTAAAATAGAAGAATTTTTCATTGTAATGCTAAGAAGCATAACCAAATAAATCCCAAAGCAAAATTGTTCGTAGAATTGGATTATGATTCTTCTGAAGGATTAGACAGTCGCTTAGAAATTTTTTGGAAGAACATTATTGAAGAAGCTCGATAGAGTAGGAAAACTAAAGATTCAATAAAAAATTTATTGTTGTAGGGTTAGTGCAGGTTACACAATTCTACACATTCAAAAGACAATTGTGTGATGTGCTTAAAAATCATTCACATAATTGAAAGCCAACACTATTTGAAAAGTACTATTCTTAACAGGTCTGGGCTTGAAACACTTGAAGATAAAATGTAGGCAAGGTAGACCGAAAATATCAATTTTTCAACTCTTTAAGAATGCTAAGCTCAAATTTTTTGAGGATCAAACTTGGACCCTTAGGTTTGATGTGTCAAAAATGAAACAAGAAATTAGAGTTGGGGTTGAGCTCATCAATCCCCAAGGTAAGTCTTTTCTCATTGCCTATTGGTTACAATTTCAATGTACTAACAATGTGGAAGAATGTGAAGCTCTTATCCATAGTTTGAAGCTTGCAATCAAGAAGAAAGTTAAGATTCTTAAGGTTTTCAATGACTCAGAACTAGTGGTCAAGAAATTTCAATAATAATACATTTATCATTATAAGCGCTTGTCTAGTTATTAACACCGAGTGTGGGACCTAATAGAATAATTTGATGCCTTTAATATCACTCACATCCCATGAAGATCCAATCAGAGAGCAGATGCTCTAGCTACCATTGCTAGTGCTCTAGAACCTTTATATGCTCTGATCTAAGGAGGTTTACTATTGAGTTGGTGTAGTTTCCCTTGGTTCTTGATAATGTTACTAATTTGTAGGTGTTCGAAGATGACCATCATATATTGAAATTCATCACTAATATGGGTATCTTCAAAGCAAAGATAATTGAAGAAATGAATTTCTTGGATAGTGAAATTCAAGATGAAGAATTAGCTCAATCGAAAGATAATAATATACTAAAAGGGATAATTGAACTAGAAAGACTATTTGACATGGATCAGATAGTTTGGTAGAATGTTATGCCTAAAACTGATGGAGGACTATTTGAATTATATAATTTGAATACTGAGGAAGATCCAAAGAATATTTTTATAGGGAAGGTATGTACTGAGGAGGAACATAAAAATATCTCTCAGGCACTCAAAGATTATTAGAAATTTATAGCATGGACATATGAAGATTTGAAAACTTATGACACTTCCATCATTAATCATACAATTCCATTAAAACCTAATGCAAAGCCTTTTCAACAAGAAAAAATGGCCTGTAAATGCATTTTTGGAACCTCTGATTCAAAAGGAAGTACAAAAGGTCCTCTCAACCTAGATAATTATTCCCATTAGACATTCCACCTAGGTGGAAAATCTAGTGCCCATCAGAAAGAAGAATGGAGATATATGGTTGTGTGTGGGTTTCTAAAATCTTAACAAGGTGTCAGAAAAAGATAATTACCCCTTTCCTTCATTGGATGAAGTGCTACAAATTGTTAATGGTTTGCAAATGATGTCCTTCTTGGATGGATTCTCCTTGTATAACTAGGTAATGGTCATGGAGGAAGATTGGATGAAGACCGTGTTCACTACAAAGTGAGGAACTTTCGCTTACATAAGGATGTCATTTGGATTAATAAATTCCAAAGCTACATTCCAAAGAGCTTTAGATTATGCCTTCTAAAATTTGGTAGGCAAGTGCATTATTATATACAAGGACAACCTCATGGTATTTTCCAAGAATAGAGGAGATCATGTTCATGATCTCAGAGCAATACTACAAAAATGTGAAACTTATGAAGTTTCATTGAATCCTAAGAAATGTATTTTCGGGGTGAATAAAGGAAAGTTACTAGGACACATTATTTCTGAAAAGGGTATTTCAATAGACCTGGATCAATTGAGTGCCTTCCTCAAGTTACAACCCTTGGTTAGTAAGAAAGAATTAAAGTCATACTTCAACAAGATCAATTTCATCCAGAAGTTTATTATCAAGTTTGTTGAGATAGTGAAACCACTCAATGACATGTTGAAGAAAGATGTAAAAATTGAGTGGACTAGTAAGGCTAAGATCAGCTTTGAAAATATGAAAGTTACAATTGTGGAAGCACCGGTCCTAGTAAGTTTGGATTACATTACACCTTTTTATATTTAATCTTTTACTTCTAGTCATACATGTACAACATCATTAACACAAAGGGGTGAGAACAAAGAAGAAATGAAATTGCTTTCATGAGTGATCCCTTTAAAGAGGCAACCTAAGATACATGGATATTGAAAAACAAGCCTTTTCTTTGGTTAAGGCAGTACAAATTTTTTTACATTACATTCTTAGAAGTATAGTAAAGGTGATTGTCCCTAATGTCATAGTAAAAATGCTACTAACATAGAGTGAGCTCAGAGAAAAAAGAGCTAAATGGGTTATGATTCTACAAGAGTTCGATTTAGAGATTATAACCATGAAGTTGGTTCATGGGAAATCCTTGGTTAAATACATTGTTGAGATTGATCCACAAATCTCTAGCTAGTAGTATACTCTGGACGTAGAAGACCAAGATGATTGGTATTAAGATATATGGTACTATCTAGTTAGTAACAGTTGCCCTAACCATATTCAAAGAAATCAAAGAAGATCCTTGAAGATTAAAGCCCATGATTAAAGGAGGGGTTCTGTTCAAGAGAAATCATGAAGGAATTTACTTAAGATGTTTGAATAAGATAGAAGCAAGTGAAGTGTTGCAAGAATTACATGACAAATTTGGTACAACTCACAGAGCACTTTTGGCTACTGCACACCTCATCTTGAGAGTCAGCTATTATTGGCTGACTATTTTCAAAGATACCTATAAGCACATAAAGCACTGTTGCACATGTCAAACTGTTGCAGACAGAGGAAGATTTAATGCTCAACCATTATAGTCGGTGATGGAGATGTGCCCTTTCTTGCAATGGGGATCAGAATTTATTAGTACAATTAATCCTCCATCATCTGCAGGTCACAAATTTGTGCTGACCGTCACCAATTATTGTACCCAATGGACTAAAGCATGCCACAGTAAACAATGCACCTCAAAGGTGGTAATCAAGTTCTTAGAGGAAAATGTTATTACCAGGTTTGGAGTACCATATTCCCTGGTATATGATAATGGCCCTCCTTTTTCCTCATTGAAAATTTCTAATTGGGCATTTGATATTGTATAACATTGAAATTTTCATCTAATTATTACCCGTAGGGAAATGGATTAGCAAAATCATCAAGCAAGAACATGTTGGATATAATTAGGAGATTAATTGAAAAGAATACTAGAGAATGACATTCTCTATTGAAATTTTCCCTTTGGGTAGATCGTACTAGGATGAAATCCCCATTGGGAAATTCTCCTTACCACTTAGTCTATGTGATAGATCCTATATTGCCTATAAATTTGAAAATCCCTACTTGGCAATTTTCCCAGGAATACATTAGATTAGATGATCAAACTGAAGCTTGGTTACTACAGCTAATGGATTTAGATGAAAAATGTACCAGAGCTATAGATCATTTTGCTAGGAACCAATCTATGCTGAAACGATGGTTCGACAAAAGGGATAGATTGAAAAATTTTAGAATATATAATCTAGTCCTATATTAGGACAAAGCCCATGAGTATAAGGGTGAACATGGTAAGTTTTACAAGTTATGGACTAGCCCTTACCAGGTATTTGAAATTTTAGGTGACAACACTTACAGGCTTACAACTTTAAGTTGAGAGGATGTTCCATTTCCTGTCAATGGACAATTCTAGAAGCATTAATTTCAAGCTTTGTGTTGGTTGCTTGTTCTTGCTGTAAGTATGTAAATAGTTTTCTGTAAATAGTTTCCTTTTGTAAATAATTTTATTTTTCTTTTGGGTTTTTTGTGCTTTCTTTTGTTTTTTTTCTTTTCGAGGTTTTACGTTGTGGAGATATACAATATTTAGCAATCTTTGAAGGTGGTCAAAATAATAGAACATCAATTTTGAAAATGTGATTCATGCTTTGATCAGAAACAATCCTTTAATTATAGATAATTGGGGAATTATTCAAATTCATTTACTTTAGTTAGCATAATTAATTCAATTGATGTTGAGCTACAAACACCCATACTTAAATAATTCTACTGAATTTGGGATAGTAGTTGTTTGCATTAAGTGAAAAATCAAAAGGTGATCTTTGCTACTGTTGCAATTCGCAACCTAATAGCGGGCTTCATTGCCTGCAAGTTGAAGCAGAAGAGCTTACAAATAAATATCAAAGAAATATCAAAAGAGAAAATTCAACTCTTTAGGCTATCCATATATCTCTATCGGGGTAGAGCTATGTTTGGGGGAATTACAGAGAAAACCTTGTCAGGCCTATGGATGCTTGACTAGTAGTAAGGCTTTGTCCAAGGTTGGCTTAAAAGGAAATTGAAAAATTATGTAGGTCAATACAAATGTCTTCTATGTTTTGAATTTATTGTAGTAGAATAAATCAATTGCACACACGTGAGCTCAGTAAAATTTAATATTGTATGTTTTCTAAAGATGGAATGCCAAAATGAGGGTTTGATTGTTTATAATTTAAGGACTGTTGAAAGTTGAAGTATGGTTGTTAGGTCCAAAATTTACTTTCTATTGTTTTGTTTGGTTTTTTGGTTGCTAGTTGTTGTGTGGTCTCACAAAACGCCCCATTTTTCTCTTTGGAAAAATGTGGACCCTTTTTTCTGTTGTTTTTTTCCCTTCATTTGCTTTTGCTTGCTTTAGTGTGTTTCCTTTGGAGAAAATGGTAAAATGGGAAGTTTTAATTCAACTTTTCTGGTCCCTACTTAAGTTCTTGTCTTTACCGGACTTGGAATGTTGCAAAATATTTTCCTTGGTCTTATCAATTTACCAGACCCCTGGGTCCCAAGAGCTAATGTTATTGCACTAAGAATGTTGTATCTTCTGCAAGTTTCACTTTTTTTCCTGAGTGGTAAGTCATACCTGGTGGTTTTTCACCTAGATAAATGATCTTGGTGCATGCATCCCCCTTTCTTTATTGGTTGGGTCAATAGTGGCCTTCGCTTTTCTTTAAAATTGAAAACCAGAAATATGAGATTCTATTGCGAGTATGCTTTAAATAAGTTTGGTCCTACTTGAACCTGGTTCTTGGTCTCCTTTACACCCAATCATGAACCTAGTAGGTAAAATTCTTGGCTCCTAGCAATCTTTCCAAGGTCTAGCATTGGATGATTCAAACCTCTTTTGATTGTTATTTTTTAAGTAGCCAAAGATGGATTTTCCTATAAATCCTTTGACTCGTAAGAATTGAAGTGACACATAAGTGTGACACATTATCCTTCTACGTCATCTTCTTCTCTAATGGTGGGCCTTGCATAGAAACCAAGGTGTTCATGATTTGAACCCTAATTTTCCATGATTGCACCTCTATTCAGGGAAGTTAATGCATTGTAAAAGGAAATTAATGAAGGTGGCAAACAATACACATACTTGGCACAACCTTAAACATGTAAATGATTTCGTAACACTGTACCATGTACCATGTTGCTCATTTGTAAGGAAATTAAAGAATTAAAACCAAGATTGTGGCGTGCAAAAATAGGTAAACCTCGAGAAGCTAAAGAACATAGCTACCAAGGGTTTTTAGGTTGCATTCAGAAAGAAAATCATATCACAAGCAAAACCAGGTATGCTTCAAATAACTAAAATTTTGTTAATTTTTCTATACATGCATGTCTCAGGATAAATGGTGTTTCCCCTAGTTTGGTAATTAAAATGTTGATTATTTTGAAGTAAATTAACCTAATTGTAGATTGAAATTTTTATGAATTATTGAAAATGAATGGTTAGATTTAACCCTAACTCACACACAAGGCACATATCTGCTAATAATGTAGGAAACCCAAGAAAATATGAGCACTTCCAAAAGGAAGCTAGATGAGGGATTCAAGTACCTTGTTTTGCAAACCATACCAATCGGTGGAATAATTACTGACACTCATCAAGGATTGTTTACTGATAATAAATTTATCACACAAATTCAACAAGATAATGTCTCTCAGTGCGTAAAGAACATTATTACAAGTGGACTACATTTGGCAAGAGGGTTTCCACTAGCAATGGAAGCCCTTGAATTGGTAATGGAATGTATGAATTGGTATGACCCAAACAATAGGATCATTGAGAACGAAGGGAGAGTCCATGCATACCTCTCTATCAAAGGGATTCTATACACATTTGGGCTCCCCACATTTAGCTAGATGAATCTGTTGGATATGAAGGTCTTGGCCACAACATAATTGAATGTAGAAGAACATAATAGAAGATTTATGAATGCAACATGGTGCTAGGAAGAGATTACCAAGCAAACAATAAAAAATCTTGAGGTTTGTGCCTATTCAAGATGTCCAAGACATTTTCATAAACCTATTAAGCAAGATAGCTAGACTCAGAGACACCAACAAATTTGAACCCTAAATGTTTAGGCTTATAGAAAAACTAATGGATGGCCCTATGCAAATTAACTAGGGAAGTTTCATCAGTGACAAGATGCATGAAAATTTAATGATGTTCTCGGACACCCTATGGTTTTATGTCTTATGTTGTTTATTGGACTACACCCCGACGGAAAATATTCAAGGATTACAAAAAGTTGGTACCGTGCGTAGATAACCATGGAATAATTTGATATATGCTCATGTATCAGAGGGTTAATGATGTGTTTTTTATGAATTTGATAAGAATAATGGAAGGCGATAAAGCTAAAAAATTATTACTGGAAGTAGAGAGTGTAATTTAGTTGGTTGGAGGTTGGTACAATGAATTTCCTACTTTCACCTACATCATGGTGGAATGATTTAAAGGATACCCCTTCATGCTACCTAGGTATCCAACAGACAAAATATTGTTATTAGAATTGGTGAGATGAATGCAACCTTCTCATTCCCTTTTCTCGCAAGCACGCAATAAATTTTCTACAAAATTCCCTATCACAATTGAGAATTGCAAATGTGATGTGGCTAAAAATGTTGATATATGTGAAGAAGATTTGAAGACACGTATAAGATGGAGCTCTTTATAATGCAATGAAATAATTATGATCTAGAGGGAAATATTTCTAGGAAAATAGGTAGCAAGTATGCTCATGTTTATGATTTAGAATATTTTTGGCATAATTGTGATGATGAGCATCAGGTAAGGAAGAGATCATACCAAAGGTTTCCATTACATTCAACAAGGCTTCTGAAACACAATGATCTTCCAAAATAGTTGGATACAAATGATAAAGAGGTATTGAACCCAATTTATAATACCAAGAAGATTTTTGATGAACCTATCCTAGCCCCAGATTATACAAAGAAGAAAATAGTAACCATTAAAGAGATTTCTGAGAAAGTGTTGACATACACTCAACACTAGATTTGTGGTTACATCAAAGCATTAAGAGAAGCTAGGGTAAAGATCACATGCCTACCTAATGTGAAGAAGAAGCAAAGAGTAGAAGATGAACTAGGGTATGTTGAGACTACTAAAAAGAAAAGAAAAGTTGGAAAATCAGAGGCAGGTAGACATTTTGAGGAGAGAACTCCTAATACTTCAAGTTGGAGGATTCCAGTGCTATCAGCTATCATAGTTACAAAATTATTCACCTCTCCACCTTCAGTTAATATGAAAACAATGACACAAAAACTAGGAAGGAATCCTATAATTCAAGAGGAAAGTACTAAGATAAATGAAGAGGAAGTTAGAGAAAAGTGTGAGAAGCTGAAAACTATGTTGAATTTTTTTGAAGAAAAACGATTTAAGAAAAACCCCATGCTATAACCAATAGTGGAAGAAGTGCCAGAAAGAGGGTCAAATCATATGGATAGAGAAGAAGAAGATTTTATAAGAGGAACACTCACCCCACAGGAGAGAAAATCTGAGAAACTTGATGAAAGAGGAATAGGGGATATTGCAAGTTAGAACCCCATTGATAATATCAATAATGAAGATACAATTGATGATCAACTTCTGCAAGGAAGAAGTAAAAATGATGTTGAGTAATCACAGGATTCTAAGAAATCTGGAGAAGGCTGAGTTGAGAGTGAAAATGTAGATACCTCAAAAACCTTGAGTGGTGAATCAAGAAATGAGGAGAATCCTAATATTTCAAGACAATAGGAAAGTGATACTCCATGTTGAACACATGGAAGGACAAGAGAATATAAGTCTTGAAAAGGAAGAGACAATGATAAATCAAGATAATTTGGAATCCATGCTAGTGAGAAAAAAAGATGTTCAAGTTACAAGAGGTGTAATAGGATTATGTGCAGGATCATCATGGAAAAAACAGGCCCTTAAGTGGTGAAAATTTTAGAAAAATCAGAGTTAGGCAACTTGACGTAAAAATTTGAATAAGTTATCTATATTATTTCAAAAATATGTAAGAATAGAATCTATAGCAAATTGAATGTAGTTTCTAAACTACTAGGTTTATTTAAAATATATATATATATGGTGAAAATTTGAAATTTCAATGTAGTGGTACTTAAATTTCAGGGAAAAAAGAAGAAGTAGGTGTCTTCACCCTAACCACAATAAAATGATAATATTTTTTATAAGATTTTAGATATAAGTAGATGAATCATGTCCGATGTGATACATATTTTTTTGTAATTTTTTCCAAGTAAATAATTAATTATGATTTTTTATTACAACTTTTAAAAATATAAAACTCATATGTCCGACCACCTTAACTTGGTCAAAACTTCATGAAATTCATTTTTAATCCTATAGTAAGTGAAACGTAGAATGTGATGCATGTTTCACATTCAAAAAATGTGATACCATTTGAAAGCTATAGACGTTTTTCAATCAACCTATCAATCAGGACTTTAGTCATAATTCAAATAGAAAATGATTAATAATTATTTATTAAATTCAAATTAAAGCATAATTTATATTGGTGGAAAGCCAAGAATCTCCTTTAAAAACTCTTTTCATTTCATCAATTTTGGGTTAAAAAAAAGTCATCAGCCACATACCCTACACATACCCATCATATTGCCACTTTTTGGCCCATCATGATCCTGCACATATCCACAGGAATGTTGATAGTTCAAGTGGAGAAGTTCCTAAACATGCAGATCATCCAGAACAAAGAAATGTTGAAGAGGTGAAATAGAATGAAGAAGTACCTAACTGGTTAGCCAGACAAATAGCTCCACCATTGGAGGTGGAACTGGTTCCTCTAGATCTCATAAGTGTAATACAAGAAGTAGAGACCCCTAAACCTAGAGGTAGAGTGAATACAAGGCATGCTATGAAGAGGAATGCAAATGGAGGAAGAACTCTTCAAATAGATACTATAGTAGGAGATAAGAGCAATCATGAAACAACACCTAGGGATTACAAGGTAACAACAATTAATGTTGGACATTCATCTTGGGGACAAGAATTAGAAGAAATGAAAGTAAATTTAGAGACAATTCTTTCTAGGGTACAAAAGAGTAAACAAAAGAAAAGAGAGTTGAAGGAGCGGATTGCTTTCCTAGAAGTTTTTATCAAATCATTAGCCCAATCTGATCAAGTGCTGACTGAATTGCCCCAAAATCCAGTGCTTATGTCTAGGGAGCAATTAGAAGTCATTACAGTGCTACACCATAAGTTAAGTGTATTCAAAGAATTGATGGAGTACCTAGTGAGTCAAGGAGAAGAATTAATTAAGGATACAATTGGGAAACATAAGTAGGCATATCGTTGGTGTGAAAAGTCTAAAAGATAGGAAGGAGAATGTCAATTTCACTAAGAAAAAACTGATGCAGAAAGAAGAAATTTAAAATCTCTTATTCAGATAGATGTCCAAGAGTTGGTGAATGAAAATATAACCATGGAATAGGAAGTTCTGATATTTGAGAAGTGGAGAAAACACATGAATTGGGAAAGTGGCACTTTGCTACAATGTGTAGAAGGATTTAAGGTCACTGAAAGATGCAAGAAGATGATTGATAGAGATGAAAGATTTATTGTAATGTTAGCACAACAAAGTTGCAATTCTCATACTCTAGGGTAGGCTGATAAGGAGGTAAAAGATTTCAAGGAAAGGCTTGAAAGAGTGAACAAGGACCCTATTCACTCATTAAATCAAGAGGTTATAGATGAAATTATAAAGTGCAAGAATGCTATGGTCAAATATGAAACAGAAATGATGCAAATGAATGAAAACATCATTCAGATATTAGAGGATTATGCTAGGCTTCAATATAGTTGGAAAATGATTCAAGGAGTTTCAAAGGATCATATGCATCAAGTTTTGTTCGCTTTTTGGGAGTATCAGTAGAAGAAAGGTGAAGAGGAGTCTTCAGAGACAAAGTTCAATAAAGTAGGATAGATAACTGGATCCTAGATGCGAGAGGTTTTGTGTGTCAATATGGTTTTAAATTGAATTTTGTAGGTTTGTTCCTAATCCTGCTGAAGGTAGCCAGTCCTAGAGCTTTTAAAGAGCACTGATGATCTTGTTTTATGCAAAGTGTTTGTGAATCAGAGCTCAAAGTTGAAGATTATAGTTGATGAAGAAGTTAAATTTTTGACTTTTCTTGGAATGTTTTGATGACAACTATCACCTGCCACATGCTACATTTGAATTTTTTTTATGATTCTCTTTGGTGGACTAAGTTGAAACTCTTTGGGGCCTTTTTTCTATAAAAGGCCATTTAATACTTCTTTTTTTTAGGTTTAAAATTTTTGGATGTCAAAGAACTAAAACTTTTTCAAGTTTTGTTCTTTTTCCTGTTTTTTGTTCCATTCTAGATTAAAAAATTGTATGTTTCATTAGAAGTTAATCAATATCAAAGCCAATTTGAAAGCTATTTCCTGATATGAAATCTTATGTAACTGATTGATTGTTCCTATTGGACAAGACTATGTGTTGTGCCATTTAAGGGTGCATACTAACGCTATCTGGTGGCAAATAATCCCCCTTTTATTTAATATCTTGCACCATTTTATGCCTAGTTGTGAAGTAATCTGGTAACATATGGAATCATTTGCTCTAATTTGGTTATTTCTTGAGGCATGTGTGGATAATACTTGGGAGAAATTTTACTTTTTCAATAATTTTCTATGCTTTATTTTAGAATAGATGTTTAAAATTCAAAAAATGCTCCAAAAAAGTGATGAATGCATGGAGTTTTATTGCAAATCTTTTGATTCCATGATATTGTTGAGTTCTTAAAGCTAAATCTACTTGGATAAATGCAAATTGTTTGAATTTCATGAAATATTATTGTAAATTTGTTGATTTGATGAAGTTGTTAAATGACAGGACTGAGATTATTTCATATCTCTATGATACTTTCCAAAGTTGTAAAGACCATTTACCCCTTGTGTGTAACAAAATTATCACAACGAAACCTGAGTGAATCTAGTATAGTCAAGACCTAACATAAATGGGCCTTGGGATTAAGCTGAGTTAGCCTAAGATTTAGGTTGTCCTGGTGCAATATTTCAAGAAAGGTTCTTGTGGTGTCTCTTTGAAAATTTTATTTGTCTATTGGTGTGCAAATAATATCCATAACAACACTTTGAACTCAAGAAAATCTAAAGATGGTTTTCTTTCTTAGTGACCACCATGATTCCCAACCCAACACCAGATGATAGCCTGGAGGAAAATATTATAAGGTAAATCATGAATAATTTCTCAATAAAATTGGTGATTCAAATAATATCTACTAGGGCTATAAACACTCGATTGGAAGTAGAGCTATGTTTGAGGGAATAAAAGGTAACTTTGTTTGGGCTATGGATGCATGGTTGGCAATAGACCTATGCCTAGGTTGATGAGTCTAGTTTATGGCTCAATTTTGATAGAGTTTATTATCCATTTGTTGTAGTTGTCATAGACTTTGATACATGGATGTTGACCTTTTTATGATATTTCCTCAAAACCATAGACATTGGGAATAAGCTTATTTTTGTAATCTTTAAAGACATGAACATGCTATATGAACTATCTATGTTAATTTTACATGTGGATTGATGAATGTTACTTTAAAATAATTATAGATATGCAATTGTTATGCGTACTAATATTTTTATGCAGATATAATTAGAAGCCTACAAAATTGAGGAAGATTATGTCAACTAGTCACTCACCATGAAGGCCAACAAGGTGATCGTTTAAAGGTCAATGGAGGGAAGACTCTTAGCAAGAGGGAAATTCCTAGTTTAAATACAAGAATTTTAACCACCTTGTAAATGGTCTTAATTGTTTGTTGAGTGAATATAGGAGTTACTGTTGTGCTAGATCTGCATTAAGGAAAACATGCTTGACCAGATTCCATGCATGCATAACCTCCTTTCCACTTTTTATACTTTCCCTAAAGTGGCGTCCTCCTAATTTGTTGGAGTTGATTTCCTTTCTAGGTAGTTAGTTAGTAGTTCTTCTTATAAATAAGACTCAAATACTCTTTCTCAGAAGGTTGATTGATCTAATGATGTACTCACATTCTTAGTTTTCTAGTAATATAGTTATGTTGCTTGATTGTACTCATGCTTTCCAATGAATAAAATGAAGTTATAAGTTTGTGCATCTGAGTTCACATTTGTTTTAAGGAATACTCATCCAAGGGGGTTGAATTGGTGATAATTTCATCCTTTAGTTTAGTTATTACTTTCTATTCAACAATTAGTTAAGAATTTGGCACTGTTTGTTCCTATAGCCACTAGAATTCCATTCTGTGATTGCTCCTACAGCCAAAGTAGATAGAGTAGTTTCCTTTTCTTTCCTCACATTTTCATTTATGTCATGCATTTCAGATTAGTATAGTTGTTGGTTGATTCTCAACACTTATATTACTTCTTTCCAAGCAATTTACTTTTAGCATTATGTTTTTCTTAGCTGTAGGATGAATATGGATACTTTGGATTCCTATTGCACATACTGTGTTGACCCATTTCAAGTCTTCATCCCTGGGTTGACAAGTTAAATACACCTTCATGATGGTTGAGATAGTTATTCAAATTAAATTTCCAATCTATGAATCACAGTTGTAAGGGCTTAGTTGTTAAATCATTGTAGGAGGCCAACATTCCTTGTACTTCTCAAGGAACTTTGTCTTCATGTCCTCCCAAGTCTCCACGGTATTTATGTCTACGCTCATAACCAATCTTAATATAGCTTCTTTCAAGGTGGTAGGGAATAGCTTAAGCCTATGGGCATCAATGGTATAGTCATAACTCCTATAGAGTATATCAAACTCAAACAAGAAAGTATTAGGATCTTTTATGACAAGTCCATATAACTTAGGAAGGACTGAAGCAGGGATATTTTTGAGGTTGTCAACTTCATTCTAATGAGCAATGGGGAAAGGAAAATTTGTTTGGTTAGGTATGTTTCTATTTGCATCACCCATGCCTACTTGATGTAGTTCCAAAGAAAAGGGATTTTGAATCTTATTTTGGTCTTTAGAGGAAATTTCAGAATTGGTCAGACAAGGAAATGCATCAACAAAGGGGTGTGGCTCTCCTTCTTCAGGAACTACTTTTCCAATTCCTTCCACACCCATTATCACTGAGGTTCTTGTGGAAGAAGAGGAGCCTATGAATTCCCCCATTCAACCAAGTGTACCTAAAAATCCTGAACCAGTCCCAATCAAATAAACTAAACAAGAACCACCATTTCCTTAGAGGTTGGAAACTGTGAAACAAAAGGAAGAGAAGGAGGAACCAACCTTTGAAAGTTTAGATCAGTTGAAGAATATATGTGTCTAGATACCTCTGTTTCAGGCCATAAAATATGTTCCTATAAATGACAAAGAAATTAAGGAAGCATGCCTTAAGAAGCTAGGAAGGAAGAATAAAGACCCCACTACGGTTCATGTGGTGGGACAGCTGGCTGGCATCATGCTTGAGAAAGTGACTACTCCCAAATATAATGACCCGGGGAGTCCTGTGGTAGGAATTTCTATAAATGGGATCCAAATAAAGAATGCTTTGATTGATTTGGGAGCAGCAATAAATGTAATGACCAAGGATATCCTACAACAACTAAATATTGCAAGCATGAGACCTACTCCTACTATCTTGCAGCTTGTTGATAGTTCCATTGTTAAACCTGATGGTATAGTAGAGGATCTTGTGGTAACTCTAGACTCTTGGGAGTATCCAGCAGATTTCATGATTCTTTCTCCTATATCTATGCTAGGCAGGTACCCCATTATTCTAAGAAGGCCATGGTTGGCAACAACATATGCCTATATTGGATGTCAGACATGAGACACATGTAACCATTTCTAATGGAAAGAGCACCGCACCAAAAACCTTGTTCTTTATCCTCTTGCTCAGCCATCCCATGACATGGATCACTCCATATGGCCACATGTTGGTGAAGAGGTCAAGGAAGTCAATTATGTGGCACAACTTATGATGTTAAGAAGGAGTTCTTTCATTCAGCTTCAAGATGAAGATGAAGTATTTTCTAACATAATTCAAAACCATTATGAGGTGTAGGAAGACTCATCCTCTCATGCAGCTGATTTTGTTGATCTAGTGAAGACACTTCTTCCTACTCTTCCTGTAGTAGAACTTCCTACAGCAACAAGTATGCCTCATAGATTGTTGTCACATGAACTTAGGGTACCAAGCATTAGTGAAGGAGCTATTTGGTAAAGATAACTACACAAGTGCAAGTGTTAGAAGGAAAATATCTAAATATTAATAGAAAACTAAGTGAAGAACAACAATTGTCATTGACAAACTTATTGAGGACCCACCAACATGCATTTGCATGGGAATATCATGATATGAAGGGATTGGAAACTAAGTTTTGCACTCATAGGATTTACATCAGAGATGATTGTACACCATTGAGGTAGCCACAAAGAAGAATTAACCATGCATTGAGAGAAATTGTAAAAGGAGAACTACAAAAATTGTTGGATGCAGGATTCATCTACCCCATTTCAGATTGCTAGTGGGTGTCTCCATTGGTGATTGTGCCCAAAAAGGGAGGGAAGTGGCGAGTTTTTGTTGATTATAGGGAACTCAATGCTACCACCAAAAAGGACCATTTTCCTCTACCTTTCATAGAACAAGTTCTAGATTCACTTGCAGGAAAGAAGTACTTTTATTTTCTAGATGGATTCAATGGCTATAACCAAATCCAAATTGCACCTGAGGACCAGGAGAAGACCACCTTTACCTATCCATGGGGGAACTATGCCTACTCACTACTTCCATTTGGCTTATGCAATGCTCCTGCAACTTTTTAGAGGGTAGTCATTAGCATATTTTCAGACATCTCTCATGATTGCATGGAAATTTATATGGATGACTTTACTACCTATGGTGCTGATTTCAATGAAGCATTGGAAAATCTCAGGAGACCTTTAAAGAAATGTGAAGAATATAATATATCTTTAACAGTGAAAAGTGCTTCATGATGATGCAGGAAGGTGTAGTCCTTGGCCACTACATCTCTCACAAAGGAATTCAAGTAGATACTACTAAGATTGAGGTGATCACTAATTTGCTTATACCTACAAAACAAAAAGATGTTAGGAGTTTCCTGAGACATGTAGGTTACTATAGGTAGTTCATCAAATATTTTAGCAAAATGGCGGCACCATTGCAAACTCTTCTAACCAAAGATGTTGAATTCCAATGGACAGAAGACTGTGACAAGGAATTTTCTAACTTGAAAGCAACTTTAACTCATGCTCATGTACTCAAGGGTCCTATTTGGGAGCTTCCTTTTAACATTCATATAAATGCATCAAACTATGATATAGGAGAATTCTTAGGATAGAAAGAAGGAGCTATTAAAAATTCTATTTATTTTGTTAGTAAAAATATGCAGGGAGCTAAATTCAACTATATAGTGATAGAAAAAGAAATTTTGGTAGTGGTCCATGCCCTTAACAAATTTAGGCACTACATAACAGGCTATCAGATCTTTGTGCACATCGACCATGCAGCCATTAGGCACCTCATGAATAAACCCATGATATCAGGTAGGCTAGCAAGAGGGTTATTGCTAATGTAGGAGTTTGACATAACCATTATTGATAAACCAAGGAAGGCCAATGTTGTTGCATAATTTTTTTCAAGGCTGACTACATTAGAGGACAATAAAGTCATTGATGACTCTTTCCCTGATGAAAACTTATTTTCCATTAGTGTGCATACACCCTAGTATGCTGAAATAGCTAATTATCTTGTCCCAAGGAGAGTTTCTCCTCATTTCTCTCCAAAAGAGAGAAGGGTGCTCATTGAAAAATATTTTTCTTTTTCATGGATTGTTGGATGTTTGATCTACATTGGACCAGACCATGTCATGAGGAGATGCATGAGGGAAGATGAGACATATGATATTTTTCATGCATGTCACAATGAACCCTGTGGAGGGAATATTGTAGCCAAAAGGACAACAATGAAGGTTTTGAACACATGATATTACTGGCCCACACTTCACAAGGATGCAAGGAAATATACAAGGAAGTGTGACAAATGCCAGAGGATGGGCCCACCAACCAAATCTGATGAGATTCCCCTTTACCCCCAGGTAGTAATCACTCCATTTGATAAATGGGGATTGGATTTTATATGACCCATTGATCCCCCATCAAATGGTAAATATTATATCTTGGTGTGCACTGATTATGTAACCAAGTGGGTAGAAGTTAAGGCCATGAAGCATGTAAGAGATAATAAGGTTGCATAATTTCTTTATGAGGAAATTTTCACACGGTATGGGGTTCCAAGAGAGATAGTGACTGATCAAGGGGCTCAATTCACCTCAACCCTTGTTACAACACTAGTCAATGAGTACAACATAAGGCATAGGAAGTCTACTCCTTATCACCCTCAAGCCAATGGCCAAGTTGAGGTGGCTAACAGGGAAATTGAATCCATTCTAACCAAAATAGTGGCTATCCATAGAAAGGACTGGGAAAATAGGGTGCCAGAAGCTATTTGGGCCAATCAGATCACCTAGAAAACAACCATAGGCTTCACTCCTTTTGAGTTGTTGTATGGAAAGACAACTATGATGCCCATTGAATTTGAGCATAAGACTCTTAGGATTGCACTATACTTAGGGATGGATATCTTTGAGGCACAAAAGGACAGAATTATGCAACTAAATGCTTTGGATGAGATCAAGAAGGTAGCCTTACACCACACAGAGGTAGTCCAAAATCAGAGAATAAACTGACATGAAAAATTCATCAAGGAAAAGAAATTCCAGCCAAGTGACTGGGCACTGCTCTACGACTCAAGGTATCATGATAATGTAGAAAAATTCTAGACACGGTAGCTAGGACCATATGAGGTTGTTGAATTTTTCCCCAATGGTGTTGTTCAGCTCACCACCATTAACCCTATCATATTTAAGCTACTTGTCAACGGCCATCTCCTTAGATTGTATCACAAGCCAACTTCCAAGGAGGAATTCCTACATCAATTCACTCAACATGCAACACCCAAACTTCCTACAACTGAAGGAAGCGGACCTAGTGTCCCTCCTTCTAGCTAACTAAGGTACTTAACTTATCATAATAAAGACTTCCACTTTTGTTGGAGTCCACTTCTTCATTCATTCACCCATCCATCTCCACCTTTCTCTCTCTTCCATCATGCCACCATAACGTCACTTCATTCCACTCCACTTTCATTAATTTCTCAACTAACTTCTTAAAAGGTGAGCAGTACTTTCTCCATAATCTTTGCAACAAATCTTCCAAGAATTCAAGTATGTGAGCATCAATTTGTTATATCTTAATTTTCTTTTAGTACATTCATTTAATTACTATAAATTAATATAGATGTTCTCCATAGCATGTAACTATTTCCCACCCCTCTCAAATCATCATGACTACTATGCATATGAGGACACATGCTCCAATTTACGTTGGGGGGAAGTGTGAATACCATGTCCACGTGTTAGTCCATGTTGGTTCACGTCAGCAAAGTTTAAATTGAGCAAATTTGAATTCTAAGTGAAATGACGACTCACATGTGTGAGATGACATCAACCTTCACCATTTTTCTCGATCATAGCCTTCATTTATTACTCCTTTATTACCTTTATTGCTCCTATCCTAATACTAAGTCACCAAAGGTAAAATTCAGATGACACTGGTGTTGGGAATTTAGCAATGCTATAGGAAGGAGAAGTTTAGATTTTAGACAAAGATTGTAGGAAGGGAAACCTTGCATAGTGATTGTTTAATTACAAATAGCTGAACAATGGAAGGTGGTTTAATTCGAAATGAACCCATGGTTCATGATGTATTACTATAGGATGCACCTTTCCAGGCTGAGTTCAAAAATTGCGGGTGGTTAGATTATTTCCTGAAGTTGAATGGTTATAATGAGGACGTGTTGGAATTTTCCCAGACATTGTTTGAAGGAAAGGCCATGGTAAAAGGGTTGGAGGTAATGGCTACTGAAGAAAGGATTGCAGAAGTTATAGGGTTTCCTACTGATGGTAAACATTACCCTACTACCAGAGACACCAGGTCAACTAGGGCTAAATTTACAAAACCTGGCACCCTCCATTGAGTGTGGACAAGCAAGGTGCAAAGAGAACCTCTCTAGCTAAGCCATAGAAGCAAGTAGCTGCTTATGTTATGAAGTACATTACCTATGAAGGTCGTCAGTTGAATCTACATTTTGTGCACTTCAAACTCTTGAATCATATGAGGCTTGGGAGAAGAATGAATGTGTCAAACATGCTATTCCACCTTCTTTCAATCATGGTGGCCGAGACCCAAAAAGGTAGGGATAATTTTGTTTCCCATCATTGTCTGATCAAATTATTAGTTGAGAAGTCTCTCCATGATGTGTCTGACATGACTTGGGAAGAATTATTAAATATTGATCAAATTAGACCAGATTATTTGTGACCTATGGCTTTTCCTCCACCTTGTAGGACTAGAAGGAGAGTGAGTTTTTTTGAAGCCACTCCTAGAACCAACTTTTGGTGCATGCCCTAGTGTAAACCCTCCTATAGCTGAACAAACCACAGAGATTAGTTCTTCTAAGGTAGAACATTCAAATAAAGAAAGTTCCTCTTCAGACTTTGATGATGATGTCCCTCTTGGCATCCTAATTTGAACTAGGGCATAAGAGAAAGAGGCAAAAATGAGGAAAGGAAAATTCAAAAAGCAAACGGTAGAAAAGGAAGTGCCAAGCTCTAAGAAATAGAAGGTTGACATTGTTCTTCATGTAGCCAAAGAGAAACATGAAAGCCCTCCTAGAAAAACAAAACTAGCTAGACCAGCCATTGGTATGTCTCCGCAGGAAAGCCCTAAGACAAGAGAAACATCATGAGAGGACACAACAACCCCAAAGGGCTAGGTGAATGTTGAGTAAAATGACATATTTGAGGAAGCAACAAATATAACGTTGGTAGAGCTTGCTACCATCACATAACAAGTTGAAAGTCAAGAGTATGGGGAAAATCAGTAGCTCCTACAGCAAGAGAAGAAGCAATAGTTCTTGCAACAAGAGCAAGAGCTCCTACAACTAGAACTAGGAGAACAGTCAACACCCCTGCAGCCAGAATTGACTGAACAAATAGAATCCCTGTAGCTAGAGCCATATGAAGAGCAAGCATCAGTGCCAGGAATTTTTTTGGTAGGAATACATAAGCCCTCTAATTTTTCAATGCACATGGTAGCCATGAACTTATGGAGAGAGATGCAAAGGAGGGAAGAGGAATGAAAAGAGGAGAAACATAGGCTAAAGAAGGAAATTCAAAAGAGAAATGAAGAGATTGAAGATAAGAATGCATAAATTGTTGCTTTAAAGGAGAAGGTGGACAATATGGCAGCCTTAGAACTTCAAATATTAGAGTGCAAGACTCCTCCAAGGGTCTATTCTCTATATTTGAAGGAGAGGAATCTTTCTTTAAAACTAGCAAGGATTATTTTAGGTTTGAATCCTTCCATTGATACTCCTCTTGAATTTTTCTAGGCTTATCAGATTGCTCTTCCTAAAATGAAGAATTTGTTGTTTGAATTCTATTTGCATAATTATGTTGTGACCCAAGATCATGATTGAAATCCACTGTTGTATGCTTGGGATGTCCAATTAAGGGAATTTATGTCTTGGATACATAATGAAATTAGTTGAGGACAATAGTTTAGGACTTATAGGAAAATAGAATCCAACACTCCCCTGCCCATCAGGGCTGAATCTAGGAACCCAAGGGGCATTTTTCAGTGATTGGCACATAATTCTTTACCGAACAAGCTATGGTAGTAGGATCCTACCTGAGAGAGAAGAAGTTTATAGAGAATATGAGGAGGTAGCAAAAACCACAGGAGAATCTGTAAAGGGATATTTGGCACAGAGGTGGAACAATCTAACTAATGAGTTAAAACAAGTTGAGCCTCACTCTCTGCAAAACTATGTTGCAACATGTAAAAGAGTTGATAGATATATATAGATTGGAAGGTCAAAGGGACAATTTTGGCTTCCATTAACTTTCCAGCCACCTATCCTATTATGGCTTGTGCCAAATTTTAAGTATTATCAGTATGATATAGCTGCAGAGAGATAGAGATGGAGCAGATTGGACATACATCAAGGGTTCTATTGGGACCCTAATTCAGGCACTGCAAGAACTAATGTAGGATAGCTGGCAGTTGCAAATTTTAGAGCATTAACTAAGCAAAAGAACAACCCTTCCTCTATTGGAGGACCAACAAAGCCTTAGGTTGGGAGGAGTGATGAGTCTAGTTTATGACTCAATCTTGATAGAGTTTATTATCCATTTTTTGTAGTTGTCATAGACTTTGATACTTGGATATTGACCTTTTTATGATATTTCCTCAAAACCGTTGACATTGGGCATAAGCTTATTTTTGTAATCTTTAAAGACATTAACATGCTATATGAACTATATATGTTAATTTTACATGTTAATTGATGAATGTTACTTTAAGATAGTTATAGATATGTAATTCTTTTGTGTACTAATATTGTTATGCAAATATAATTAGAAGCCTACAAAATTGAGGAAGATTCTTCCAGTTGGTCATTCGCCATGAAGGTCAACAAGGTGATCGTTCAAAGGTAAATGGAGGGAAGACTCTTAGCAAGAGGGAAATTCCTAGTTTAAATCAAAGAATTGTAACCACCTTGTAAATGGTCTTAATTTTTTGTTGAGTGAATATAGGAGTTACTGTTGTGCTATATTTGCGTTAAGGCAAACATGCTTGACCAAATTCCACGCATGCATAACCTCCTCTCCACTTTTTATGCTTTCCCTAAAGTGGTGTCCTCCTAATCTATTGGAGTTGACCGCCTTGCTAGGTAGTTAGTTAGTAGTTCTTATTCTTATAAATAAGACTCGAATGATCCTTCTTAGAAGGTTGATTGATCTAATGATGTACTCACATTCTTAGTTTTCCAATAATATAGTTATGTTGCTCGATTGTACTCATCTGAGTTCACATTTATTTTAAGGGATACTCATCCAAGGGGGGCCACTTGGTGAGAATTCCATCCTTTAGTTTATTTATTACTTTCTTTTCAGCAATTAGTTAAGAATTTGGCACTGTCTGTTCCTGCAGCCACTAGAATTCCATTTTGTGACTGTTCCTGTAGCCAAAGTAGACAGAGTAGTTTCCTATTTGTTTCCTCAAATTTTCATTTTTGTCATGCAATTCAGATTAGTATAGTTTTTGGTTGATGCTCAACACTTATATTACTTCTTTCTAAGAAATTTACTTTCAACATTATGTTTTTCTTAGCTATAGGATGAATATGGCTACTTTGGATTCCTAGTGCACATATTGTGATGATTCATTTCAAGTCTACGTCCCTAGGTTGACAAGTTAAATGCACCTTCATGATGGTTGAGATATCTATTCAGATTATATGTCGAATCTCTAAATCACAACTATAAGGGCTTAGTTGTTAAATCATTGTAGGAGGCCAACACAGGTCACACAAACTAGGTCCTAAAATAAAAATACATACATGCTTATGATAGCACAAAAATAAGTTGGGAGAAAGGAAAGATCAAACATTCCTCTTGATTCATAAGTCATTTCATATCATTTAAATCCTATTTTGAAGGAATAAATCATTACACACACTACAAGATTCAAGTATACTATTGTGATGGATAAATTGATCAAATACCTAGATTAACATGGATTCCTTTTCTTAATTTTGCATTCTTAAATCCCTTCAAGTTTAATTTTTCTTCAAAAAATTTGAGGATGAAATGCTTCTTAATAATTTTATTTGTTGGTTGATATTTTTTGTGTCTTGTATTCATGCCCCATTTTTTTTTTGATAAAATGGGGACCCCCTTCTTCTTTGTGTATTGTTTTATCTCATTCTTGCATTGTGGTCTTTTGTTTCTTTATGTTCCCTTTCTTTTAAGTGTCTTGTTAGGTTTCAAGATTTTGGGCTTATCCATACTAGCATGCCATATGGTCTAGGCCTAATACCCAATGTTTGATTGTTGCTCCATGTTGGTTGTCATTGATTCATACTTTTGTGTGTCAAGATATTCATTGAAGTGAATCCCCAATCTCGAGATCCCAATGATGGTGATGTCTTCTCACCTTGATTGTCACACTAATCACATCTATCATGGGTATTTATTTCACTATCAAGGCATTTAGTGATTCATTAATGGGGGTTGTTAAAGTCCATGGAGTGGGTTTATAGGTAAAATACTTGTCATTTCTTCATTCACTTTGTGAAATTGAAGTACTTTGAGAGCTCTACAACTATGAAACCCTCCTATATGATTGATAGTTCTTGTGATTTTTCTGCCATCTTCATTGTTGTGTGTTTTTTCACTCCTTAATCGTCAATGCTCATTTCTATCATTCTATGTGTGTGTTGTTTTTTTCTCACCCATGTTCACTTTTATTGAATTTTCCTAATTTTTGGGTGTAGGGTTTGTTGTTTTTTTCTTTGAATCGATTAGGCATTTTATTTTCCTTGTTTTTCCCTTTGCTTTTTCATTTTCCTTCATTTTATCTACTTTTCCCTCATTCTTCCTCATTTCCTTTTGGTTTTTCCTTTCTAGTGTCACCAACTCAATTTTTTTCCCAATGTGTTGATTGAGGATGTTTATGTCATCATTCAATCAATCCTCAAGCTTCACCCTTTTTGAGTTTTTTCTTGACTTAGCGAGTTTTGAAGTGATTTTGGTTTTCTTGTGTCAAGTGTGAGTAGGTTTGGTTATTGTTTAACCGCTTGTGTAGTAAACGTTATACTAAATCCCCAACACCTAAAAATAAATCATTTCTTTCCTTGGAATTTTGATGTTTAGAATGATTAGGTATTAGGTTTTGGTGGTCATGGTTATGTTTTTCTTACAGTTCAATAAAGTTTAAGTCAAAGTCTCAATACCCAAAACTTGAGCTGTAAGCCTTAGACAAAAACCTATGTTTTTAATTTTTTTTTGAAGGTCACTAATCAAGCATAACCTTCTTTATATTAACTTCTTATTGAAGTAAAATTTAAGTGATATCACCGAAGATTGACCATCGATGCCTTAAGAAAAAAAATGTATCAAAATGAGTTAAGTATATTGGGTATTATTAGTTACAAATTTTATTTCAAAACATGTCAAATACCCAATTTTTGATTCCTAAAACAAGTGGTGCAATATTCGTACATCAAGCAATGGGAGTAACCCTTACCAAATATTGAACTCACAAACAATTGTTAAGTAACATGCCCAATCCCCAACCCCCAAAAGCCTTAAACATTTTTTTAGGTGTCTACTGATCAAAGCTTCCCTCTAAAATTATGGAATTCTTACAAGTCAGATGTAGAAAAAACTCCCCACTCCTGAAAGGTATTAAGTTGCGGGTAAATTTTTATATTGTATCTTAGTGAAATTTATAGTTGTAGATCAAAAGTGCAGAACTGTAGAAAAATAGACTTCACCCTAAAAAAAAAGCGTTGAAAAAAAGAAAACTATGCCTACATTTGTAAAACAAGTTTGCATAATTTTAGCTTAAATGCTGATTATGTTGATTGTGTGTGTCCAAATAATGCAACCTACTATCTTTTTCCAAATTAATTGATTATGCAAAAAGATGAAAAAGTTAAATGAACATAAATGTGTTAACCCTTATTCCTTAAAGAAAAAGCACCACTCTGTGAAACAAAGTTGTGGCAGGTTGATGCACAAGAATAGTAGGTCGCGACAGAGGGGCCACAAATATCTATGAAAGTGTTGATTTACAAAATAGAAGTGTTGCAATTCAGCACGAAAGCACCACAATTTTTTGCACAGGAACATAAAAATTAGGACCTAAATAGAAAAAACCAAAAAATACAAAATTTGAGTTAAGATGTGAATTCCTTGACCTTTAAGAGTTAATTTTAAAATCCCAAATAGAAATGTGAGTTGTGAAAATTAGTGATATTACTTAACCTAGGTATATTTTAGATTTTTTTAAGTTGTGGGAAATTTTTATTTTGTATCTTAGTGAAATTCTAATATGTATTGCCAAAAAAGAAAATGTTGCTAAAATAACTAAAACAAGATGAAACCCTAGATAAGATCCAACTTAAAACACTAGATCCCAAAAAAAAAGACCTGCAATATCAAAATCTGTTAGAAAACTAAAAAAAATAGTGATAGGAAATGAAAGTACAGTGATTGTAAGTGAAGGAATCGTAGGTTGTAACACAAGTGCCACTATTTTGAGCATGGGTGCAACAATGTGAGGCATAAGTACTGATATTTTCAATGGAAGCGTAAAAAGTCAAATCAAAAGTTCCATTCTACAAAGGTCGAGACCTGCAAACTTCAATCTTCAAACAACTTCAACAAAAGTTAGTACTAAGGACATGGGTCCCACTAGGCATGCCAAAATGTGAGGGGATAAATTAGCTTCAATGGTAAAATCAACACAAATAACATGAATTAAAATGCATAATCAAAGTTATACCTTCAATAACCCTCCATGGATTGAGTTCAAGAATGCACCCAAGTCTTGAATATTTTCTCAATTGCTTATGAATGTGGATTGCTCACCAAAATTTCAACATAATAAGGCTATATGAATTCAATATGGTGAAATGAGGAGATGAAGCTCCAATTTATAGAAATTGGAAGGGAGAAATGGATGGCTAAGATTGCTTGGTTGATGAAGGGCTAGAATTGATTGAGAGGGTAGGGTTTGGATCAAGGTTGAGTGACTTATTAGCATTGTGAAAAGTGTCACAATGGGGAGAGGAAGAGGAGATGAGGTGTGCTCACATGTGTGAGCACACCTTGGATAGAGAAGCCATTAATTTTGGAGGCTAGGTGTAAGAGAGTGTAAGAGTTAGTGGGGGTAGGTGGGATCTCACACATGTTTGAGAGAAGGTGAGAGAGAAAATTATGACACTTTTCATTATGAGACAAGTTTAGGGAGAGGTGAGTGAATTAAAATTAGGAGGATAATGGTAATGGAGATTATACATGATGGTTAGATTAATTAATCAAATATTAATTAATTTAATAATGTAGCTTGAGTTAATAAACCATGGGTTTATTAAATAGGCTAGAGTTAAAAGTTGGAGAATGGGATGATAAGGGCTAGGATGAGGATAAGGTTAATTAATCAAATGTTAATTAACTCGAATGGGGTTTAGAAGAAATGGGGATACTAGTGGGATTAATTAAATAATTCAATTATTTAATTCATTGGAAGAACTTTAGTCTAGGAGGTGATATAATTAATTAAATAATAAAATATTTAATTAATTATAAGAAGAAGATGGAATAATTAGGAGGTGATATAAATATTAATTAATTAGGAAGAAATATTGTCAAAGTTAGAGTGACTACATTTTTCCCCTATTTGGTGCAAAGTTCATAGTGATGTTGCATCAAAGAAGTTTAATTTTTTCCCCAATAGATTAAAAGGTGAGTAATGAGGTAATGCCCCATCGAGAGGTTGTCCAAAAAAAAATTGAAAAAATGTTTTTGGTTAGCATCTTGAAATAGGTGAAGTAAGATGATATAGGATGGTGGAGAAGAGAAAATTAGTAAAAAGTAGGAGAAGAAATGGAGAAATAGGGTCAAAATGGAAGAGATGCAGGACTTTTGATGCATCCAATAGAGAAGAAATTAGGGTTTGAGGGGAAGTTAGGTTTAATTCCTATAAATCGGCCTTGGATGGCCCCAAAAAGTTATTTTCAACCTTGTGACTAGTGGAGAGGAGCTAGGAGGCAGCGAGGAGGTATGGCTTAGGTTTCATGGCATTTACATCATTTGAAGAGGGTTCGAGAGTACCAACAACTCGAGGATGTAGGTGACCTGGTATGTACTCTATCCATTAGGTTTTAGGCTAGTTTAGGGGTGTCAAGATAGGTCGAGACAGGGTTTGAAGGTCAGGAAAACAAGGGTGCAACTTTATAAAGCTAAACTTAAGAGCACGATTGCGACACTTGCATCACTAAAAACAACACTTCTAAAAATTTGCACCTACAATACGTTTTGGAACCTGCATCGAAAAATTCAGCACTTGCATTCTTCACACATGCATGATACACACCTAGTCGGTAGAGGGGTGGATGACAAAAAATCAATGCTTTCATAAAGTGGTGCATTTTTTTGCTAAGCATCATGCCTACAAGTAAAAAAATTTCACCTGTACAAAGTAGAGCTTGGGTTAGAAAAGAATGCATCTACGTGAAAATAAACAGCACCTTCATTAAAAAAAATTGTAGATCTAAAGAAATTGGAAGTGTGTGAGTGGTTTAGTAGAAGTGAGTAAATGATTTTGGTTTAAATGACTCACATTAGTGCATGGGATGATGCAGGAGGAGCTAAAGATCCTCCAAACTCGAGAGTGGAGAATGGATATCATGGTGACCATTCAGAACGGTTGACAGATATGGATGAGGATTGGCTTCATCTAATGGGCTTGTACTTTATGTCATGGATTCCCCAAATTCATTCTCATTGAGCACTAATGACAACATTAGTGGAGCAATGGCATAGCGAAACCATCAACTTCCACTGAGAGACTACTATCACTTTGGAGGGCGTGTGGAAAATCATACGACTACTCATTCATGGTGAGCTCATTAGTATAGCCTTCATGGTGTGATACCAGTGTTGTGGAGGATATTTATGACCGGGTATTTTCCCATAAAGGACATAGAGCTAGACTTGGAGGCTGCAAGGGAGTAGTGGCCAGAGCTGTCACTATTTATAGCTACATTCATCATAGGTACTTTGATGTCGAACAAGAGGTCATGTGAATTTGCATTGGGTTGGGAAAGAGTTTTGGAGGGTATTGTTGTGCCTATAGCATGCACGGCCTGTTCAGACCAAGGACCCCCTTTCCTTGTTTCGCTTTTTTCAGGTCATTTTTTATTTCACCTCATTTTGCATGCCCCTGTTTCTTAGCTTAAAATGGTCACATACTTCAACATCATCAAATTTACCTTGACCAAGTTCACCCCCTCAAGTTTCACCAATTTTTTGGCCTTTGCAAATTTTAGCTTGCGGGTCTCCATCTTTTGATTATCGTTGTGTTCATCGCCTCCGACAAAACTACAATTGTGGGTCTCCTTGTGCAAGTTGCCACTCCCGTTTCACTGCTAAGCAATGACCAACTCTTAACATCTACCCACAAGATGGGCCCCACATTCACCTTTTTTGTTCAATTCATAACCAAGTAGTTATGCCAACATGGGTTTCTACAACCCTACCTACCCCATTAGTCATTGTACCTACAATTAATGGGGTACATTAATGGTGAACCATTTATAAATAGGCACCCTCTAGACTATCATTTCCACTCACGAAATTTAAATTTGAAAGGAGAAGAAGAGTTGTTTGCATGCGCAAGGTGTTTCAAGGGATTCCAACCAGATTTGTTCAATTTCCCACACAATATAAAGGTATGAATCCACATTGTCCTCTCTTTGTCGGGTGTTTAAACTGTTAAAAATAATTTTGCATTTAGGGTTTTATAATTGTTTAAAATCTTTAAGGGTCAAACCCTAATTCATCCAAGCAATGTCATCAAAACCTCTGAAACCATTGGCCCTGCACTTACAATTTTCCCAACATTGTGAAACCACTCAGAGCCAATCAAAATCATGTGTTTGCATTCATGCAGAACCTCATTACGCTACTGTCATTCTTCAAATGGTAGAAATGCCAGTGTGGCCCACTCTGCTAAACCCATCATCCTTATCAAAGCTCACAAACCTTAAAGAAAAATGTCAAAGTTATTATGCTATGTGGAAATACCCATGTGGGACTCCGCCTATGGGTCTCCTCCACTTCGTTGTTGATCCATTACAATGAAAATTTGACATCCTTCTACAAATTGGGTACCACGGTCATTGTGGCTTAAGCAAAAACTCTGAAAGCGCTAGCAATATCCTCAATTCAAGATGGTCATGCAGGTCCAACCTTACAGGTGTCTTCCCAAGAGATTCCCTCACCGCAGTGTTGTTCTCTAATGGCAGAACATTTCTAGCCTTCCGCTATGCGAGTCTCACAGGAAAAACATCCCCTTGACCAAAACTTCAATGTTTTCTAATAAAAACCTTAAACTCGAGAGACCCTTGTGAGTCCACCTCCATGGAATTTCACTTGCAGAGAGCCATTTCTCCAAGGACATTATTTAAAAGTGAGACTATCCCATCTTCCCTCCATGTGGACTTCGAGTGTGCAAAAGCCGTCTCTATAGAAATGCATAAGTGACACATGAACTAGCGATTCACTCCAGCGGATCCACTCATGTGGGCTGCCACGGTCATAACTCCATCCAATCAAAGCTGCTCCTTAGTGACAAAATCATAATAGCCTTCTACTAGTCATCCTCCACATGCCCAATTCCTGCACTTTTGAAAGTGGTCTATACTCTAACTTAAACCAACTAGATGCAACCTCTTACACAAACTAAAGGTGTCCATAGCAAGATTGATTGAGGAAAAATGTTTTGTAGATCCCTCTATGTGGAACTCCGCATGTAGGATGTCGCTCTCCTTTAGCCACTAAGTAACAAGCAAACCTTGGAGGCTTTCTACCCCATAGTGCTTGCACTCCTCGAACCCAAAAACACACCAAAGTCCAGTCTAATAGATTAAAGTGCCCTACCACCAATTTTTGCATGTGCTTAATCATTCCACGAGGAATTTTCTTATCAAACATACCATGCAAAAATTCTCCTGCATGTAGTTGTCTACAAGATTTTGTGGCTCCAATGTCATTCCTTAACAAATTTCATTATAATGGCAACCACAGAGGGGAAACCTGCATCCCCAAGCCCACATTCCTATAATTGTTCCAAATGAGCTTCAAATGTTTAATGATGATGAATTTTATGATCTTATGAGGGTGTATGAATGCATCTAACACTAAATTTGCAGGATTTAACTGACCTTTTCCCTATTAATTTTTCAATGCACTTACTGCACTCTTTGTGTGCAATATTTATGGAGCCTACTAAGGGACCATCAGGGAAGCCCGTGGGAAAAGCTGATAAAGGAAAGAAAACCACAAGAATGCCTAGGGGGAAAGAAGAGAAAGAATAAATAAAATACTAGTTTGACAGGGTGGAGTGCACCTCTAACCTCGCATCCAACTGGGACACAGTCTCTGACACAAACCTCAAGCACGTAAACATAGATGAATTCAAGCAAAGGGTGATGGTCAATCCCACCACAAAGGATACCTAAAAGATAAAGGAAAGTGGCCTTGCAATGGCAGGTGACTTCCCTCCTACATTGGTTGCTCTAGAATTAGTAATGGCTTGTCAGGAATGCTACCATATTGGTACCAAGAAAATAGTTTCCAATGACGGAAGGGTACTGGCAGACCTATCTACCAAATCTATTAGGAAGACATTTGGCATTTAGACCTTTGAGAAGATGAAGTAGAAGAGGGGTTTTCTCAGCAAGTATGGTAACTGGATCCCCTTGGATGCAAAATAATGATAAATCAATCATGGTTAAAGGAAAAATGGGTAGTGCCAATAAGGTGCCCCAAAAATTATATAGGAGCTATTTCATGAAGAGTATCATGATCTTGTCACTTTCCTGAGCAGAGTGATGGGCCTACCTACTGCCACATTCTTTGAAGAATGAATGTTTTACTTTATGGAGGAAATCCTTCGAGGCACAACCAAATTCCACTGGGACAAGATGATAAGCAACAACCTACATGATCAATTCATGGCAGTGAAGAAGACCTCACAATTCTACATGAATTCATACTTGTTCTATCTTCTAGCAATCAAGTTCCCATACAAGGGGTTATTTTATGCAAGAACATTAGGGACCAAGAAAAATGTATACGACTGCTACCCCCAATTGCAATACAGGAACTTCTAAAGGGAATATAGAAGAGTGAATGATGCCTTCATTGGGCATATAATTAGGACTCTAGGAGGGTACTATGAAAGAAGAGTGACACATAGCACCAAGGCACTCCTGAAGGGTTTTGGATATCTATTCATGTAGTTCCTAAAGTTCACCTACATTAGAGTAGAAGGGTTCTCAGGAAAACCCTACTAGTTTCTGCGCTACCCCAATAATTGGATCATTTTGTTGGAGCTTACTTAGTAGCTACAAACTACCCATAGACTAATAAGCGATAAACATTGAGCGAGGGTCCCATATCCCCTTACATTTGGGCAAGGAATGTACTCTTACCCTGTTGCCCAATATGTAGAGCATTCTGAAAAGGAATTAGTAGAATACCACCTGGATTTGCATAGAGACAGGGGAAGCATGGATACTCATGGTAAGCTAAAGAAATAAGTTGGGAAATAGTATGCCCACCAACCTCATGTAGAAGACTTTTGGGGAAAATGTAATGATAAGGAGGTTCAGATGTGGCATTACATGAGAATGACCACCCAATTTGTGAAGTCCATAAATTTGTTTCTCGTACCTGACCAAATTATCGAAGATGACAATATTGTCGATGAAAGTTACAATTCCTTCATTGACATGCCCCCGCTATTCATTGATTGGGCCAAAGAAGAGGTCACCAACCTAGAAATTCTCACTCACCCCATTGAGCATAGAGCTAGACAATGGGTTGACAGACAAACAACTCAGCTGGAAGAACAAGGTGCAGAGCTCACATATGGGGAGCTGGAAGAAGACATTAAAAGCAAAATAGATAGTGGTGCAACTACATGTTCCACAAGTGAAGTTCCCAAGTCCTCTCCTATCACTCGATCCAAAAAGAAGAAAGATCCACATAAACACTATCCCAAGTAGAAGTTTCATACAAGGAAATCAATAGAGAGCCAACCATCAAAGAAGGCAAGGAGGGAAAGAATGTTTTTGCTAGAAATGCTGACCATCTAGGAGGAAGAGCCCCAACATGAAGAAGAAGAATCCAAGCGATCTCACTCGCCACCACCCACCACTTCCATTCCCACTACTACTACTGCCACTGCCACTCCACCACCTTCCACCTATAAATCCTTGCTCATCTCGTCACCGCCTGCCATGGACATCTCTATCCACCTCACCTTTGCCTCACCAACTACTATGGTGATGGTGTTGGACTCTTCTTCTTCCACTACTTCCCCACTGTCGTCCTCGTTGCTCTTGCCTCTGCTATCTACTTTTTCCACTCTTTCGCCATCCATGCCATCAACATCTTTGGAACCTATCACCTTGCTCCATGCCTTCGTGGCTTATCTAAAAAATGTTCTGAATGAGCTATCCAGGGTAATTCTTGACCCCAAGGTCTAGGCACTAATGGCCCAGCTTACAACCGCTTTTCCTCTTCGTCCACCTCCCACCGAGCCACTAAAAATGGAAGCCACAATGAAAATTTTAGAAGAAATGGAGAGGCTCTACATAGAGCAACCCAAAGAAGCTGCAAAGGACACCATTGAAGAATCAAAAGACTCCGATAAGGATGATTATTTTGAGCACTTTGAGGGCAGATTGAGTCTAAATATTGATAGGGTAGCTTTTGACAAAGAGGGGAAACAAACCTCTGAGGAAGAAGGCAATGATAAGCTTGATGAACCCTATGAAGTTGAAACATCAAACAAAGAGCCAGATGAAGAGACACACCCAGAGGAGCATCAATCCAAAGAAGAGAAAGTAGATATTGATGTCGATGTAGAAATAATCGATAAACCTCCACAAACTGGCTGAGATAAGGGCCTAATATAGGAAGAAATGCCTCCAGAAAGGGAGGGAAAAGGGGATAAAGAAAAGGAAAAGGATACACAAAAGAACATTGGGCCCGAGTAGGATGTTGAGGTTGAACATGAAGAAGATAATGAGAGGATGCTACAAGAGGAAAATACCGCTGAAGAAAATGTAGCCTCTACCAAGCCTAACAAAGAGGAGATCGTGTTGTAGGAAAAAGAGTCAGATAAGGAAAGAAAGAATGATCAAGAGGCCCCTAGTGATGAGGAGGATGAACCTCACAGGAAATATGAAGAGGAAGGTGATCATGAATCACCAAAACAACAAACAGAGGTCCCCACATGGCTATAGCATTAGTTAAAGAGGAAGGCTCTAGTGGTTGTTGATCCTAAGGCCCGACTAGAGGTCATTTTGGCTAGGGCTCAGATAAGGACCTGTAAGGAGAAGAAGCTAAAAATTAGATCCCATATCATGATTGATGCTTCTGGGTCTTGGACACTACATATAGCCACTTCAGTAGTAGGAAAATATGTACCACCTAGAGCTAGGACTACCATATATCCACTATTAATCTAGGTCTAGATACTTGTGAGCAAAAGATGGATGACCTTCAAGGGTCAGTGTCCACTATTATACAACAAATGAATAAGGACCAATCTACAAAAGAGGAGTTGAAAGCATAAGTGGTAGACCTCACTGCTTATATTCAATAGTGGATGTCCACAAAAGAAGAGGCTACGATTGAATCACTGACACCCCCTTGCTCTCAAAGGAGGAGATAAATAAAATGGAGAAAATGAGGAACTGAACCAAGTCCACTACAGACCAATTCCATAGGGTAATATACAATGGTGACATGGGCATCCGTCATGCGGTCAGGATTTATAATAAATTTTGAAGTTTACAAAAGCAAGTAGAGGAGATGATAAATACCTGCAAGGAATTCCCTACGCTGTATCAGATCACCTATCCAAAGTTGGAGAGTATCCTTAAGCTCTCCTAATAAACATGGGAAAAGGAGTTGGAGCTGCCCAAGGAAGATCATTGGCTAGTTGATACGTGGCTAATGAATCTTGATTATAGGAAAGAGATTTTGGAAAATTTCTTGCACGAATTAGAGCTCAATCATGAATGGGTTGTGGAACATTAGACGGATAGCGCAGATTACTTGAAGATGATGACAGATTTTGAGATGCTTGCCCTGGAGCTAGATCTAGAGAATATTGAGCCATTATTTCACAAGAAAATGGAACAGGGGACTAGTGACACACTATC
The DNA here is from genome assembly GCA_007258455.2 of Sequoia sempervirens. Lineage (NCBI taxonomy): Eukaryota > Viridiplantae > Streptophyta > Pinopsida > Cupressales > Cupressaceae > Sequoia > Sequoia sempervirens. Next base: position 232,890,223 of record VDFB02058242.1, read on the forward strand.
ACCGAATTTGATGGATTTTTCTACAAGGGCTTTCATTGAATCAGAGCAGGTTATCAAGGATATGCCAAAGTGCACTAAGCACTAGGACCAAATCACCGAAAGATTCAAGAAGATAACCTTCCAAATCCTTAAATCTGAGCTCTCCGAAGAGAAGAAGTTCCTAGCCATGATTGGAAATTTTGTAGAATATGGAATGGTGCAAAAGGAGGCTGGAAGGCCTATCATAGATGATGAATACTTGCTAAAATAGTTGTAAAGGCTGAAAGTAGCTAAAGGACAAAATAGGGAAAAAGAAAAAAGTATTATTTTATATTGTAATATATTGGGGGTAGTTCAAACCCTAAGTTAGAATGAATCTAGGCCACTCATTGCAAATGAATCTTGTCCATTCATTCTACTTTTTGAAAACTATAAATAGGGGAATCCTCTCATTTTCAAAGAGAGATGAGATGTTGTTAGGACATGTTGCAAAAAATAATATGAGAAAAGCATTATTTTGATGGTTTCTTGTGTATTGATCTCCATGTGTGCATTATTTTATCTCCTAATAGTGTATTTCAGCTTTTTCATTTCAAGTTTTAAGTTGTTTTCAGTTAGTAGTTTATGTTGTGCTTTAATGGTGGATGTATGCTGCTGTGTTTGATACATTTCCAACTCACACTTTTAGTTGTTTGTTGATGATAAATGGTTTTGTAAAGTTAGTTTGAGCATGATTTATTTTGCTACACTTAATTTCAATTGGGATTCATTCTTTAAAGGTGAATAAACAATCTAAAAAACTACAAAGACCCCTTGAAGATTACACTAGTTTCATGAGGTTATGGGTTGTCCCTAGTTAAGTGGAACTCAATTTTAGGAGGTATTTCCATTGTAGCATCCCCCATTGTTACTGTTCATCATTAGTTGTAGGTATAGGGAACTCCTAACCCTTTTTCCCTTTTGACCTTTCTTTAAAATTTGAAGTTTAAGTCAAATTTCAGCATCATTGTAAAGCCAAATCTAATGAGCATAAGGAGTTTCAAATTGTTGTTTTGAACTTGGAGTAGTTGTTCATCACTTCCAAAATTTATGAAACTCCCTTTGCAGACCCAAATTCCTCCATGCTTAGTAAACAATAAAGGCCCCTTGTGATTACCAGCAAATCACATCAATCAACTGAGCTATTTTTGCAAGTCATGACCTGACACCTGAGAGACCTTGGGGTGATTTCTGAAAATTTGTTGCAAAAGTTACCTTTCAAGAGAGATAACATACTTGTATGTTGTCTGTGTTGAGAAAGTACAAAATACACCCATCAACAGGTATGCTTGCAGATGGGATAATGCATTCTTGGGGTGTTTTTGTGCTAGTAGATTTATATTGGGAGATGTAGGGTGTGGTCTATAGGGATGGATGAAGTCTGGTTATGGGAGTGACTTTGCTACACATCTAGGATTTTAAGCATATTGTGGTGTTGCAGTCAGTTTGTGAAAAATAGAGTGGGGATGGAATGATATATGTGTCTTTGTATAATGGTTTCATGAGGCATCATCACATGGGGCAGTTGGATCATTGGCATAGGGTGAGAGATGAGATTGATACCTTCATCTACCACCCATATCTTGATTGTGAGGTGTGGGAGGATGACCATCTATATATTCCATACATATATAGAATACACTATCTAATTGGGAGGACCCCAACGATTATTGACAAATACCTCCCTATTCGAATGTTGTGATAACTTGTTTAGAGACACAACCACAACCAGAGAGATTTTTTTCTTGGGTGGTGTGAGAGAGAGCTACATGGGGTGGATACATAGAGTATGAAACTACCTTCCAAAGTTGGAAGGACACTCTTGTGGTTGCATGGGATCCATGTCCAAGGGTAGAAAATGCAGGGACCATCCCTGAGTATGATACATGGTGGCAGAGGAAAAGGCCTATTTGGCTGACTATTCCACATGACCAGCTAGAAGTTGTGGAGAGTAGCAATAGTGATGAGGGAAGTGATAGTAGTAGTTCCAGTAGTAGGGATAGTGATGGGAGCAACAGTGACAATAGAGTCAATGATGATGATGGGGATGATGATGGGGATGAGGATGATGATGGGGATGGTGATGGGAGTGATAGTGATGACGAGGTCGACAGTGATGATGGAGGAGGTGGTGATGATGGAGGAGGTGGTGATGATGAAGGAGATGGTGATGATAGAGGAAATGGAAAGGGTCTCTGAGTGTGATAGAGAAGAGGGGATATGCAGGCACAACTACAAGCCCTAACAATGGAGATGGATTAGCTCTAACAGTAGCAAAACTAGGCAAGGTAGGATCATTTGCAGATGGTCAACGAGCATGACATGGAAAGGGTAGATGTAGCCTGACTATAGGGATAGGTGGATGGTCAGCTAGCCATGGTGATAGCAAAGAGAGATATAGTGAGGTTTGAGGTTTCTCATTTATAGGAATTGTTGGATGGTGAGGGTGGTGGAGATAGGGAGGAGGGGGAGATGATGAGAGACAGATGGTTGTGATCATTGCAGGGTGAGATCAACTTCAGAGAGATGTGGAGAGACTAAGGATGGAGCAGGATATGACACACTAATTTGGAGGTGATGGAGGGATAGCCTATGCATTCTCAAAGGTTACCAAGTCATCCAAGGAGGTAGAGCGATGGAGGAGACTCTATGAGGAGGGAGTTCCATCATATTAGAGAGAGCCTAGTGTTACTATCAACAACAGGTCTCACAGTCCAACTAGGTTAGAGCCCCCAGTGACTATAAAGCCTCCACGACCACCATAGTGATATCTCCAATCATTACATAGATCTCTCAATCAACTAGCATAGTCAAATATAGGCAATAGGGTAGCTTGGAGTGGGTTGATTATGACTTTTTAGATTTTTACCCTAGTAGAGGATCAAATTTTTACACACATGATACTTTTGTACATGTTGTATCATGAAATATTATTTTCATATATATGATATGATGGATTTGGCCTATATGATTTATGTAGATTGTGGACAATGATTTTGGATTGCCCACACTTTCTTTAGCTACTTCTAGGGTCTTTCACCTAAAAGGAGAAAGAAATGGGGTCCAAAATGAAAATGTCTACGCTCAAAGTTAATGTAAATGAGATTTAATATGTCTAATTAAGGGTATGTGCAGGATCATCATGGAAAAATAGGCCCTTAAGTGGCAAAAAATTGGGAAAAATTAGAGTTAGGAAACTTGATGTAAAAATTTGAATAATTTATCTATATGATTTCAAAAATATGTAAGAATAGAATCTGTAGCAAATTGAATGTAGTTTCTAAACTACTAGGTTTGTTTAAAAAAAACTATTTGGTGAAAATTTGAAATTTCAATGCAGTGGTACTAAAATTTCAGGGAAAAAATAAGAAGTAGGTGTCCTGACCACCCTAACCACAATAAAATGATAATATTTTTTATAAGATTTTAGATATAAGTAGAGGACTCATGCCCGATGTGATGCATATTTTTGTATTTTTTCCAAGTAAATAATTAATTATGAATTTTTTATTACAATTTTTTTTAAAATATAAAAACTTCTATGTCTAACCACCTTAACTTGGTCAAAACTTCATGAAATTCATTTTTTCTTTTTTTAATCCTATAGTATGCAAAGCATAGAATGTGACACATGTTTTGGATTCAAAAAATGTGATATCGTTTGAAAGCTATAGATGTTTTTCAATTAGCCTGTCAATCAGGACTTTAGTCATAACTTGAGTAAAAAATGAAACATAATTACTTAATAAATTCAAAGTAAAGAATAATTTATATCGACACTGGAAAGCTGAGAATCTCCTTTAAAAACCCTTTTCATTTCATCAATTTTGGGTAAAAAAATAGTCATCAGCCACATACCTATCATATTGCCACTTTTTGGCCCATCATGATCCTACACATACCCTTAAGATGTACTAATGCATTGATTTGAAAATGAAATGATTTAATGATGCAAAACCTAAGAAACGTAATTTGTTTGAAAACACGGTGTGATATGTAGAAAGATGAAATAGATAGAACAAATGAAAAAATAAAGATGCCAGACAGAAACTATGCACCTGGAAACTAATGAAGAGCTGACTAGGGATTGCAGAGGCCTCTAAAATTCTCAAAATTTTGATTTCTGAGTTAACTGGGACACTTACGCTAGGCTAGGCAACTTAGTCCCAGTTTCGGGAAAACTTTCTGAAACAAGAATCTTCCAAATCGGTGTCCAAAAATGTAAAAATCACTTTTCAAGCTTGGAAGTGAGACTAATCCACCAATAGTGGTGACTTAGTCCACCTGCAGATCTCAAGAATTTTAGGGTAGAATCTTGTAGCCTTAGGTCTGCACTTGCTTTTCTGACAGGTGTTCACACTTGATTCTGTAGAAAATAGGGTAAAAAGTGTCTCCAATCTTGAATTAGTGTTGTGATGACTTGATTGAATTTGATGACTTCTTGACCACTTTTCAACACCAATTCCTTTGACAAATTTTCCTACAAAGTCTGCAAACACACATGCAAAGAGGGAAAAATGGTTAAGGGTTAGAGTATGGGGTTTGCCTTGGTCAAACCCCACTTTGGTAATCAAACCCTATGAAATGAAATGAAATGGAAAAAGAATGATAAATAAACAACATGCAATGTCATAAAATTACCAAACCCTTGATGTAGAAATCTGAAGATATGCAATGAAGTGCTCCAATGGATGACTTGATTATGCTTGATTGCTTGATTACTTGAGAGATTGAATGCTTAATGACTTATGAAAGTGCAAGAGATAGGAGGATGTAAAATGAGGAGAAAAACCCTTATTTATACATGATTTTACAAAAATTTCCCAAAAATAATACATCACAAGTCAACCTCAAGGGTTAGAGGACAAAATCCCACCAGAAATTTAAAATAATTTTGAGTTTTGTGCTAAAAAGGACTAAGCATCCCCTATTGGTGACTTAGTCCCACTTAAGAAAATTAAGTGGGTGTTGGGAATTAAGGGGCATTAAATGTTGTCCAACGGGAATATCCTCAAAAACACTTAAAAATGGTTGGAAAGTGTATTAAAGGGTCATTTAAACATGAGAACAGGTGGAATTAGTGATGAAAAGTCTAGAAAAGCATGAAAGTGGGTTACAAAACTTTACAAAACTTTGAAATCAGACTTGGTAAGTGATAAAAAGGAATTATTTAGGTGAATTATGATGAAAGGGTCCTAGAAAAGTGTGAAAGTGGGTTACAACACTTCACAACACCTTTACATGACAACCTAGAAGTCGTAATGATTCAGAAGGGTCCAAGACCTAATGTGAATGTGTTAGCCACATTACAACATTAAATATAGGAAAAATCAAGCCAAAGTCCAAAAGAGAGACTCAAGTGAGCGTAAAAATGTCAACTATACATTTTTTGGTGACACATTAAGCCCCCATTTTAGTGAGAGGATGAACTTGCTTGAAACTCTCGCTAAAGTAGCTCAACATGCACATCAAGAGGGATCCAAATGCACACACATTCGTAAGATGAAACAACAATCAAGAGGGATGATCAAGCCCCCTGGATCACGATCCCATGGAAAACCAAACATAAGTGCAAAGGAACACACATGATGATGAGAAGGAAGAAATAAAGATTCGATCGTATTTCCAGCTCGTTGTGGATCAGATCTAGGATGATTGTTTGAAAAAGGAAATTCCTACTCACTATGGGTGATGAGACTTATGGTTTTATGTTGGGTGAGAAAGCCCAAGTATGCTCACTCTGGGTGTAAGGCCTGCCCTTTTTTATTTATTAGTAGAAAATAATTTAATTGTATTATGGGTATATTTATTAAGTGATAATTAAGTAGATGTATTCTATATTATGGTAGTGATAGTTGTTATTCTCATGAGAAAAGCTAATGAATTCTAGTCCCTGAAGAATTTCTTATGCTACACATCTCTCTTTCATATGCATATGTAATACAATTAGTGGTAGTTAATATGTATAATTACTTATTAAAAGCAAACTACTCTTCTTAACCTACCATCTTGTTTACAATAGTGATGTTATAATGGTGAGCATAAATTTGTGATATTTAGTCAATAGATATAAACAATGAAAGGTGTATTTTTTCCATTTCATATACCCTCTCATGACTTGGCATGTACTATTAAAGGTTACTTACTATTGATCCTAGATCATATTTAATGTTGTAAATGGCATGTGGAATATGATTAAGTTCACTTTGCTTTGACTGTGTAACTATGATATACTAATGATTGCAATTGAGTGCACAGGGGAATGTTACCAAGTCCTCCTTTTCTTTCAAGCAATAATCTTTGATGATTGAAAGGTAATCTTTGAGAGTTCGTAAGAGGAAGATTGAAGAGTTGATAGTATAGTTGAAACTTTTGGAGGTTTCACCAAGAACATGAGTATAATTTAGGGCTTAACATAAAGGAATCAAGAGGGTGAGATCAAGCTTCGCATGGATGAGGTAAGTAATAACCTTACCTTGTTTTGCTTCATAAAAATAAAATTATGTTCTTCATATTTATTTTATTCAACTATAGTCAAAATCATTGTGATTCAAGATCCCTATTATGTGAAACCCATAAAACTTCATGACGTTTTGGTGTGTTATTTTACTCCTAAAATATAAGTTGGTTTCCTTGAGTGTTCATGGAATAATTTAACTATTATTAGGAATGCAAATACGCAAGTTGGTTTAGTAGAGGTTAAAGGGATTTAATTGATTGTGTGATTATTTTAAATAAGTTATACTGTAGTTAAGCCAAATGAATTTAATTTTAAAAGAAAAAACATATTTTAATCGAGAAGTAATCATATAAGTGAATACTATTAGAAAGAATAATATGTATTTCATTAGAGTTACAATATGTTTTAAAACATCTTATGCATCTTATATTGTGAATATTTATAAAAATACAAATAAGGTATAAATAAAATACAAGGTATAAGAAAGTGTTTAATTAAATGCATTAGATAATTTGATAGATTTTCATGTTAAGTCATTTATAATAATCGCCAATATACATTTGAAATTAAATATAGGAGATTAAATGTGTTTTCCTCTTGGCTGCGTTGATTGCATGGGATGGCTTTCGAATTAATTAAAATCACTTCAGCATATCGGTGGTTAGATGATTCTTTCCTTTTATTACTAAAATTATTTAATTATTGTGGGTATTGTGAATATCTTCTACCATGTGTAGTTTAAGATAAATGCATGATATTCTCTAGCCTAAAAATAGCGTCACCCTTATTCAGTAAACCATTTATAATCTTAATAAATGAAAGAAGGAAATAAAGATTAAAAAGAGAATACAATAAAAGAAATGGAAGAAAAGGAAAAGAAAAATAAATAAAAATCTAACCTTCAATGAGATTTTATTTATTGGATTAATAGATTAAATTCAGATTTTTTTTATGATATATATATATATATATAACATTCTCAAAATATTGATAGATAAATACTCATTTCTTATGCTTGTCATCACATGAACATTAATGAAGAAAACAAGAAACAATTTTTGTAAAGCATATTTTCTTTTTAATTTTACTGAATATAAATAAGGAATGCAACATAAAAACATAAAAGAAGAAACAAATTATTATGCTTTCCATGAGACCACATCTTCTCGGTGCCATACACGTGCCTTGTCTTGCTTCCACATTTTGGATATGTGTCTACCGGGAAAGGAGGCTGCTGGCAAAGGTAGTTACACCTGTCAATTGCATTTACTCGAAAGAGTTTCTAAAGCCTTTTCAACAAATCCATTATTTTTTTATGCCTTGGGGAGGATGGCTGGAAGGGAGGAGACCACATTTTTTCCAAGCATTTTTCCAAATTGTACACACGCCTTGTCTATGTTTCTGCATTTTTCATGAATCTTGCGTCTTTGTCTCAGAGGTTTGTTGCTGCACATCCTTGCAAGATGTTGAGATTGACTGAAGCAGCAGCTGTAAGAAGATTCACATAATTTAAAGAAAGAAAGAAAAAAAAAATCTGTTGTGGCAGTTGAAATCCCCATGCCTGAAAAACAAATTTTAACTCACAACTGGTATTTTTTTTCCTTAAAAGGCAGCAAAAATCTTCTATCGAGCTCAAGAATCTGGTAGCTCTAAACCCAGATATTTTTAGATCTACTATTTGTTTATTGTGAATAGATTGGAGCAGCAGCTGTAGGGAGACTGAATTGATTCGTCTCATTTTATTTTAGTTTCTTGCTCTTAAATTCTGCTTCGGTAGGGTTTCATAATATTTTTCCTGCAAACTTTGTTTTGTTTTTCATTGTTGACAGCTTGGCACAATTTCTGCAGAACCTTGAGGTAAGTCACTGGCCATGGTTTAATTGAAATTTTGTATTAATTTGGAAGTTTTGCATGGCTGGTTCACTTTTGGTTGTGTTCTATTTCATTCTAAAACTATTCTGCTGTTACCTGTTAAATGAAGGCATTGTTTTGTGTTTTTATTCTATGGCTGTTTTCATATTTAAGGAAAAGAAATGACCAATATAAAAAATAAATACTACGCATTTATTTTCTATCATAAGATCATATTCAGCCTTTTTTAGTATGCAATACCTAAAAAAAAAAAAAAACATAGGTTAAAAACCATTAAATATACAATACATAAACATACATAAATACACATAAATACTTTTGAAATTCTTGACTGCCGAATCCAAAATATAGAGTGTCTCTAGCTGTTGCAGTAACTATTGATACACAACAGTATTATTATTACTTTTTATTTTTACTATTTTCATATTGTTTCACCCATTGGTATTGGAAAGAATTATAAAACAAAATCTTAAAATTTCAAGGTCTATTGACATAATAATGTTAAGGAATTTATATTCTAGAAAAATGCATATGCTTAATTTTGCATTGCTATTATCTTGGTGTTATTTCTATGAAGCCATGCAAATTAATTGTGTTATATTTTCCTTATAATGATATGTTATTACGATGAATTTAAAAATGATTTTTGCAAATATGAGAAAACAATATATATTGTTATTCCCAAAACTAGTTACACAATCTTACAAGTACACATAAATTTTATGCTAGAAACTCATCTACATATTATGATTTAAAATAAATGAAACAATACAATCCACCATAAAATAATTATTGGCCATGGAAAATGAAAAGAGAGTTATATATATTAAATATATTTACATTTATCTGTGGATAATACTAATAACAATAATAATAGCAATGAAAGATAATTATGAGAAAACAATATGGACATAAGTTATTAATAAAGATAAATAAATTCAATTATGTTCTTGGCTGGTGGAAATTAGGTGTTTCACGTGATTGTATGTAAATGTCTTCATGTCTTCATCCTTGAAATGAGGGGAGAGTAGTAACACTACTTGAAAATAGAGGGTAAATAAGTAAACATTATTAACCAAAACAATAAAGGTGGTGCTAACATTATTGGGATTGAGTAGTAAAGAAATTAACTCTAATATCAATGCTATCAATTTAAATAGTAACTAAATAACAGTTGGATTTCAATTGAGTGAGATAGTAACATTTATGGTGGATATAGTTTTAATAAAATTTAAATGAGAAGTTATAGTCTTCCATTACAGTTAAATCAAAATAAACTAAGTTCATATTATTTAATATTTTTAAATTCTTCAAATATTCTTTTATTTATGTATAAATATTATGTCACATAATAAACAAGTATTATGGGTTAAGGAGAGTATATGATGTTTAAATTCAAAAGGAGAGTATGCTTATAGAACCCCTAAATTAAGTAGAATTATTATTTATGCCCATGATTGTATATTGAGTGAAGTAGAATAATTATTTATTGGTGATTCTATAATTAAGTAGAATTATTATTTATTGGTGATTGTATGTTGAGTGAAGTATTTGACATATAGAGGAAACAAGTCACGTATAATAACCTTAATATTTTAAATATATACATCATTCCTTGTTGATAGTAATCGAAGAACGTTGAGTTTGTTTATAAAATAGAATGTTAGTCCCTCTCTAGTCAATTATAAGAATGAGATCTATTTAAATATCAAAGGATTTTATCTTGATTTTATGAATGGATGTTTTACTTAATTCACCAATAATATATATATCTTGTTTATGATATTATTCTTCTAATGTTCTAACCTTTGAAGAAAAGTGTGATGTTGTGTCTAGAAAATATACAACATATTACTTGATTGAAAAATTGCTAGGTAACAAAGAAAGGAGATCATAACAATTTTTAGAGGTCGAAATATATCAATCATTAAGAATAATAGGTATAATAGGTATGTACCTTTATGATATTTGTTTCTATATGCGAGTTATAAATTTTAAACATTATTTTTGTTTAAGGATGGCATGAATTTGCTTCAAAATAAATATTAAGTTGTTAATCATTAGCTTGTCATATTGTAGTTCCTATTTGAAAAACATTAATACAAATCTTTCTTTTGTGGTCATTCATTAGTCTATGGTATGACACTTATTAATGGATAGGTATAGATAATAGAATAGTTTTTCTTGTGACATAGTGTTATTATAACTTGTTATTATAACTTGTTATTATAACTTGTTATTATAACTTGTTATGGTGTTATTATCAGTACATTTGACATTAGTATGGGCTTCATTATGATTATAAGAGATGGTGATTTTATTTTATACATTTTAGGAAACTTTCTTGGTTAGGTTAAATATTACCTTTTTGACAATTGTGGTTATTATTATTTATATAGTGAGACAATTAGGGAATGTATTAGTTGATTAGTTTAACAATCACATCAAGGGACTTGGTGATAAAGAGCTCTTCACTTAAATTGATTATCTTTTTTTATTGTGGTGTTATTATAATTGATCTTGCTATCTTAGTGAGAAACCTCATAGTTAACCATTAATTCTATTCTTTGTATGTATTGAAGTTTTGAGAAACCATTGTGTGTGAAATCTAGATGGTAATTTGAGTTTGGGAAAACTCAATTTGTTTTAGAAAACTCTTGAGAAATCCATTATGAGTCTAGTGTCAATCCTTGACCTTAAATAGTTGACAATATTATTACCGTGAGGAGAGGTGTTAGTGGTTTGTGTTTGGAGTTGATGTGTAAGCAACCATTTTGACTTGACAATTATATCTCTTGTCATCCAACCATGGGTGAGATGGTTGAGTTTAGTTGGTCGAACTACGATTCCTCTACGAATTATATACGTAGGCAAGGTCGTCAAAGATGAGCCCCGACGAATTACGTTGGGCCCTTAGGACTATTTTGTTAGTGATTCATTATTTAAGACTTGTCTTTTTCCATTGACATTGTAACTATCATTGATTTGTATAGTTTGTCTTGGTGAACATGTGCTAACTACCATTGATCATTTGTGTGTGCCAAGTCATGTAGACCTTGCAGGAACATGCATTGGGAGTGAGGAAACTTTAGTGTGATGGAATGCAAGAGATACGTTAAGTCGAACCTAAATAAATAGACTCCAATGTTAAAAATAGTAAATCAATTTTATCCTTTTTTCTAATTAGTGAGATCATTGACTATAATCATATGTAGTGGATTATGTTGTTATTGTCTTAAAAGTAAACAAAAAAAAAATTATTGCAAAATTAGTTAAGATTGTTACAATTTTTTTTAAGATGTTTAGTGTGTAGATTTTGGGCATTACACTAGGGGCCACAAAACTTCCAGTTGTTTATGGGGTGAGAAGGCCCAAAAGGTGAGAAACATACGCTTGGTTGGTATGCACTCACACAAGTAGGTGGCTATGGGGAAAATATGTGCCATGAAATGGGCTTTCCCGCTCAACCATATCAAAGTTATACCTCCTAATAAATTTAATAAGGTGCCACAAAGGACAATGTCAGTTTGTGCTTCATAAGACAAGCAAAGCTTTGTATGCTTAGAACTCATGAACAAATGCAAAGGTACCACAAGCATGCAAGCTGTGTTATGCAAGGTGGCCATGCAAATGCAAAATGCAACATGTAAAAGTGAGTCTTGCTTAGTTCATGCAAGGTCTATAACTTAGGGAACATTTTGTCTAATATCTAAGAGAGGACCAATCAAAGAATAGAATATTCACAACTTAAGGGATGCAGTGTGTTGCATCAGGCCACTAAGAGGAATGCAATATGCTAAGATAGGTCACGCTTATGAAGGACATCACACCCAATGTCATCCACAAAATGACAAAAACATCATATGAAGTAACAAGGCTGCACTGAGAACCAAGAAAAAGAAAAATGCAAATGAATAATGCCAATGTATGCCCCCACTTTAAAGGAATTGCTACACACCATTTTGTGAGCAATTACTTTAAAGTAGCCAATGCAAACTGCAAAAAGAAACAAGACATGAGAGCCAACTTAAAAGCCCCTATTCCAAGTCATATGTTTCTGAGTAAGGTTGTGTCATGTTAGATCTAAATAGAGGAGTGATATCCCCTCAAGAATGTCCTTCAAACCTATAGAAGTAGCCAAGTCAGTGATACCTTAAATGAAGCCATCCTGTGATGTCAAGTATGGAAAACTAATTGTGTCCTGATGAATGATGATGGAAGCCTCAATCAATGAATCTGGACAAGGAATCACTAAATGTGAAGGGATACCAATAGTATCTGATGGAGAAGAAGGAACATCTGAAGAAACCTTGTCAACCTCTTTGAAAGATTCAAGGAAATCCAAACAAACATCCTCATGCATAACAATATCATCATGGGGTATCTGATCTAAGGAATGACATTCTAAATCATGACCATCGGGGAATGGTGGAGTGTTTGAATCTCCAAATAGCTCCCAAAGCTTAGTTCAAAGGATATGAGGACAATCACAATGGTCAATAGAATTGAAAACATCACAATCAACTTGCATTGAAATGATCTCTAAGACAATGTATCTGCTGCAACTCCAAGAAAATTCTTGAATTTCTTCACTTGGATGGGGAACTATACTATAAATATGTTGAAATAAATCAAGTGATCGGAGATGGTATATGATCCCATCCCACCATTGTTTATAGGTTCCCTTATGCAACATAGTCAGAGAAGGAGAAAATGTAAACCCCATAATGAACTATCAAGTTTCTCCAAAATACAAATACAATGACCTTCAACAGAAAAATAGAAACTTCCAATATGATATGCAGCTGAAGTGATGCCACCCAAATTAAAAAACGTTTTCCCAAGCTTCAGGATATCCAAGTTATTGAACAAATGCACCAATTGAACAAAACCAATGCAAGAGTACCTGGAGCTAAAACTGATAAAAGGAACTAGACTGATGAAAAAATCTCTAAATTACCTTCCTAATGCCACTGGAATCACCCAAATACGACAATCTGACGAGAAGATATGAGCCTTTATGTCCAAACTAGGGTTTTGACTTCAATTGACTATATATTTTTTTGCCAAAAAAAAATTGTAGAATGGATGTTACCACTGGAAATTAGGCCAAATCCTCTTTCCAACAGTATCTTGTTTTCCAAATTTTGATATCGTGGGTGAAAGTTATGAGAAAACAAAAAAAATGCCTAGATGAGGCACTCTATAGGCTAAAGGGGTGCAAAAAATTAGCCCCATCTAAGCTAGCTCCTGATCGTTGATGTGACCATTTGGTCTTCCCATGCAAAAAATAAAAACGCCACCCAAGCAATTTAGCTCCCAACCACTAAAATATATTGTCAGCTTTATGTTTAAACAAAGTTTATTGCTAATGATAGTCAACTTATACAAAAAAACTTTTAAAAAAACAAAACCTTCAATCTAATACAAAACCGCCGATATAATGTGATTGTACCAGTGGTGATTAAATACTAGGTAAGAGTGGATGGAGCAAGGACTGGGTGATGATGGAAGAAATTAACACTAGTGGGAGTTGAGCTGGCGATGATGGGCAGACGCCGGTTGGGGGTTGAGATCACCAGTGACGATGGGAGAGTCGACAGGGAGTTCGACGATGTAAAAGTGAACAACGGTCAGATAGTTGATGGGACAGGTGTCGAAAAATAGGTACCTGCAAACCTTGTACAACCAAAAAAACACCTTGACCTCCCCAAAAATAAATGTATGCAGATTATGAAGATTTTTATTTTTAACGTTGCCAAAAGGAAATAAAAAATCAAAATGATAGTATATGCCAACAATGAATAATATAATCTACAAAATGAAATATTTATGTTGACATTAGAAATATGAAGCCGATGGATTTAATAAATCAAACCTGATTATATGCCGATGGATGATTTAAATTGCAGTCACCCAATTATTTATTTTTCTGCAAACTATAGAAAACCCAATTTTTTTGCCAAAACAAATGCAAAAGCCCTAATTTTTTTGAAAAAAAGGTGCTTGCTACTAAAATAATTTTTCCTTTTTTTTTTTTTTGACTGCAGGAATCGGGTAGCACGACCCCATATAAACTGCAGTGCGCCTGGTAAACTTTTTAACATGACCGGCGGCGCTGGCGCGACATGCCCTCCGGTACCACGGGGGTGGGGGAGACTAGACCTTGTGACCAACCTCCTGCAACAGGAAAGATTTAGCCAACCGAGCTAGGGCCCCAACCCCTACTAAAATAATTTTTCCTTAGAGGACGACTGATCGGGGTGATTTTTTACTACAAATTGTATAGATCATATGGTTGATTTTGCAAACCTAAAAATACCTCTGATGGCTCTCAGGTTGATGTATCCGATTTTGATGAATGAACAGGTGATCCTAGGGTTTCGAGGCCTTCTATAGACAATGTCAAGCTTGGATCTGGCTCAATCTACTCCATAAATTAGCTTGGTCATCGGGTGGAGTCAAGTAGCTTGCAATGAAAACCTTCAAGCCTGCAAGAATCTTTGTAGCCTAACTTGATCTTGGGATGAATCTCCAATGGAATGGCTCTGATACCATGTTGAAATGATGGATGCACAATGTCCCTGAAGCTAAAACCTTCAAGAGGACCTTTTCCAAGAATAAATTCAACCACACAAAAAGTGTTGCAACTAAGGGCATGCAAATGGAGATTTCTATTGATCTAGAATATGAGATATTACAAATGTACAAATGCCCTGAATATATAGGCATGAGAGAGATGCAAGATGCAATATGATGTTGCCATGTGTTATGATCTAACAACATGTGACAACATGTGAACCCTACCTAGGAAATGATAAAAGATTGAGATAAGTTCTAGAAGGACAACTCATCTTCTAGAAGGAATCTTATCCCCTACAAACATGGAAAGGGGAATTACCCCATTATTAATGATTTTCTAATTTATGCAACCTTGGACTAAATTAATGAAAGATCTAAGTTAACTTATGCTAGTGTAATAAATAATTAATTACACTAACAAAAGGAAAATGAACAGAAGAAAGAGGGGTTGCCACCAAAAAAGGAACACTCCAAACACATAAGGGATCTATGGATTTGGGGTCAGTATGTTGATTGCTGCAATGTTTTTATTAAAGATATCAGAACTATCATCATTCGCCAAAACACATAGAACTAGAAGAATGACACAAAGAGAGAGAAAACAAAAGAAAATCCATTTTGGGTCAACATGGAAGAGACATCATGGTCTCAACGCTTTGCATCATCCCCAAAAGGAAAAAACAAGCGAAAATAAAAATGAAAAGGTGAAATAAAATGAAAATCCTTTTGGGTCAACATGAAGGAGACATTTCAGTCTCAATGCCTTACATCATCCACAAAAGGAAAAACACAAAACAAAAGGGAAAAAGTAAAATTACTTTTTTTTGGGTCAACATGGAAGAGACATAGGTCGTCTCTATGCTTTGCATCATCCCCAAAAGGAAAACACAAAAAAAAGGTGAAAAAGGAAATGCACGACATATAGAAGAAGAGAGGTACAAATACAAGAAGTGCACAAAGAGAGAGAAAATCAAATGCACATTATGGGGGAACACGATACGCACATACAATCACAAAAGAAAGAGAAAATAAAAGAAAAAGGTAAGAGGCTAGCAAGGTGAATGCAAGTCTACCATCTAACAGGTCATCCACCTCCCAATCATGTTGAGTGTATTGTGAGGGCGGTTGACTGTCCAATGGAGGAATTGCAAGTGCCGAACTAGGAGAAGTACTAGGTTCTTCACTTGGTGTGAGAGATTTATCATTTAATCTCATGGAAGATGAAAATAAATAATTTAGATTGTTATGCACCTCTTCATCTATTTTAGAGATCTCCTCCTCATCATCATCATCATCAAGATTAATCACGACAAGAGGACGGATGGTAATTTCCAATGAAGGATGTATTAGGAGTTGTGGTTGTGGTATCAGATCATTTTTTTGCGATGGTTGTAACATACTATCTTGTGGTAGGTCAGGAGGAGGAGGGTGGTCAGATATTGATTCTATCAAAGGCAAAGGTTGATTTTCTTTGTTTTCTTCAGTTTGTAATTGAAAGAAAAGGAGATGGCAACAATGCCTACATTCTCTAGCACCACAATTTCGTTTGATTCTATTTTGAGGTTGTTGAGGTGTAAGAGTGGGTTGAACCACCATAGGCTCCTTTTCTTCCTGAGGGGGAGGAATAGAAGGAACTGAAGAAGATGGTTCAATCACTTTCTCTTTTTCTTTATTTACTTGTTTTATGCGAGGAGGCATGATAGGGTTGGTTTCATTATCTCGTGGACATTTAGAGGAAGAAGGGGAAGTGTTTAGTGTTGGTTGATCTAACATTTTTGTTTCAGGTTCAGGTTGAAGCATTTTCTCATCAAGGATTGGGATAGTAGAAGCGAATGGAGATTGGTTATGGAGAGGAAATTCAACAATTTTCTTCTCTTTAAACTTTTGATAAGCAATGAAAAATAAATCCTTGTCAGCCGTGATGGGCTCCATGGGTTCTAGCCAAAAGGATTCTAAGGATAAATTTTCTTTAGAAGACAAAGGGTGAAAGCCACTATGGTGGATGGTGAATATATCATTGTCATGCAGAAACTTTAAACATTTGTGTATGACTGAAGGAACAACTTTCATCAAGCCAAGTCATGGATAGCCTAGCCACAAATGAAACTAATTTGATTGTGGAATGATAGAGAATGTAGCATCCACTATCTTAGGTCCTATTTGTAATGGAAGAACAATCGATCCAATTGTAGGGCACGTGAAACAATTATGTATTTTTATCCATGCTCTTGGTTGATCATAGTTATCTTGATATAGCTCATGTAATGCCAAAAATTCCTCAGTAATCACATTCTCACCATAGGCGGGATCTATGAGTATCCCATTAGTGGGATTATCATAAATACATCTGGCTATGTAGAGAGGACCATTGGGAAGATTTGGAAGAATTAATATCTTTAGATGTGAAATTAATATCAATATTTTCTTAGGTTGGCCCTTACGAGGGATAACGTCTATTGCTCCTACCATTTCATCCATAGGATTAATAGTGGGTGTATTAGGATGTCCAGTGTCTTTATTAACAATCATCACATCATTATTTTGAGTTTCATTGGCTTTGAAAAATGAGATGTCCATTATGTTTAGGCATAGGATTGGTAAAAAAATTGCAAATTTTGATTAGGTGGGGCAACAAATGTATTGCCTTTTGCATTAACATTTGAAATAGATAGATGGCCAGAATCAATGAGGTCTTGCACTATGTGTTTTAAAAGACAGTTACATTGTTCTGTGTCATGTCCATTTTGTCTATGATAATTGCAATAATTGTTCATTTGAAAGGTTGGAGGAAACGATTTAGTGGTATCTAATGGTTTAATAGGCCCAGGTAAATAAATCATGTTGCTATATAAGTTGGGTCGTGGCGTTATGAAGGGTGTCTATTAAGGGTGTAAACTATCATTTTGGATCTCCATAACTATAAGGTATCACAACTTTAACAACTGCTACTTGATTATTGATGGGTTGAGGTGATGGTTGAGGAGGGGGATTGAATTGTAAAAACCATTTGATTGGTTTGTGAAAGGGTTGTGAGTTGTTTGAAGTGCTAGGTTCATATTTCTCAACTCAGTTAGAAGTGGATTTTAAATCACAACTACTAATCGAGTTGTGATAGTCACAAAGGGTTGTGCATAAATACATGAAAGAAGGGAATTTCATCATGGTCAATTTATCTTGAAGTTGAGTTTGCAAGTTTTCGATAAACATCTTTTGGAGATTTGAATCGAGAATCTTGACATCTGCTTGAGCATACAATGACTGATAACATGAGATGAAATTAGTGACTTTTTCATCCGCATTTTGTTTACATCTCATTAAATCAACCATTGTCTTTTTAGGAGTCATATGGACTTGGAAATGACTTATAAAGGCATCAATAAGTTCATTAAATGATCAAATTGACTGATTAGGTAGGTTTGAAAACCACTCCAAGGCAGTGTCTTTTAAGGTCCTAGGAAACAATTTAGCTAACAATTTATCATCAAGGACAAAATCACTGCACAAGGTGGTACAAGCATTGACATGATTAGTAGGATCTCCTTTAACTTCATACTTCTCAAACCTAGGAATCTCAACTCCTTGTGGCATCGATGTTCTTAAGATTTCTAAAGATAATGGACTACTACAGACATAGAAGGTGGGTGGTGCGGTTTGGTTTTGGTTTATGGTAGATATTTGTTGTTACATGGAAGAAATGGTTTGAAAGAGTTATGTAATGAGAGGGTCAATGTAAGTGGTATGAGGTGGAAGAGAGAATGGTGATGGAGTGTATGTAATGTTGGGAAAACTAAATGGGACACTAAGAGGGGTGAAGGTGGTAGAGGATGGAACATTCGATGCCATAAATGAACTAGGGATAGTAGTTGGAATAGCAAAAGGAGTCACATGACTAACTAATTGTTGCATGGTTTTTGTCACTTGAGGAGTGGTATAGGTGGGTATGGATGCGACAATTGAAGGAGGAGAAATGTGAGAGCCTCCTTGTCTAACCATTGTGTTTGTTGATTGAGATGTGTTAGAGGCATTTTTTGGTATATCTCAACAATTTGTTTCATAACATCTAAGCCCTCATCACTTTCAAGCATTTGATGGATGTTGTCTATAGCAAGAATGGCAATGGTGGAAATTTTTTCAAGACATAAGTTTTGTTGCAAATGTGCTAGATCCTCATGTATGTTAATGACTTTATCTTGCGGAATGTGAGTATTGGATGTGTCAACATGCATTGTTTGTTAAGGTAAAGGTGTATGAGTGGTAGTATCCATACCTAATGCACCATTTTCCATACCAAGAGTAGGATTTCGAGACAACCCAAGGTCCACAACGAGTGTGTTATCGTAGAATGCCATGAGTCAAGAACTTCTTCTCACTAAATTATTAGCAATAGGGCACCAAACACTCATACAAATACCACAAGAGATGGGGTGGATGCAAGTGCAATGCAATCGATGACTAAGAAAATGAAAATAACAGAAATTATGTAAACTGAAATAGAAATGTAAGACCAGAAAACATAAGTATAGAAAATACCCATAAATTACCAAAAAATTTAGTGCAAAATGAGCTAGAGGACTAAGTCACCCAGTGTGGTGATTTAGTCCCACTGATGATTTTTTAAGATTTTTTAGAAATTTTGAATACAATTTTATGTCTTTTAGATGCACAAATGTAGCTATAGTATGATGCAAAAATTCAAGCTATTTGAGCTTTTCACTAATGTAATTTTGAAAACCCTAGGATGCAGTTTAAAAAATGCAATACCTAATGCAATGCAAATGAAATCTAGGATTCACTTAAAATAAGAAGTAAAGATGTGTAAAAGTTGAGTTCACCAAAATGTGGACAATGATTTTGGATTGCCCACACTTGCTTTAGCTCCTTCTAGGATTTTTCACCTAAAAGGAGAAAGAAATGGGGTCCAAAATGCAAATTCCTACACTCAAAGTTAATGTAAATGAGATGTAATATGTCTAATTAAGATGTACTAATAAACTGATCTAAAAATTAAATGATTCAATGATGCAAAACCTAAGAAACATAACTTGTTTGAAAACACGGTGTGATATGAAGAAAGATGAAATAGATATAATAAATGACAAAATAAAGATGCCAGACAGAAACTATGCACCTAGAAACTAATGAAGAGTTGACTGGGGATTGCAAAGACCTCTAAAATTCTAGAAATTTTGATTTTTGAGCTAACTAGGACACTTACACCAGGCTGGGTGACTTAGTCCCAATTTTGGGAAAACTTGTCGGAATAGGAATCTGCCAAATGGGTGTCCAAAAATGTAAAAATCACTTTTCAAGACCAGAAGTGGGACTAATCTTCTAGTAGTGGCGACTTATTCCACCTACAAATCTCATAAATTTTGGGGTAGAATCTTGTAGCCTCAGGTCTACACTTGCTTTTCTGACACATGTCTGCACTTGATTTTGTAGAAAATGAGGTAAAAAGTGTCTCCAAGCTTGAATTAGGGTTGCGATGAATTTATTGACTTTGATGACTTCTTGACCACTTTTTAACACCAATTCCTTTGACAAATCTACCTACAAAGTTTGCAAACACACATGCAAAGAGGGGAAAATGGTTGAGGGTTAGAGTATAGGGGTTTGCCTTGGTCAAACCCCACTTTGGTAATAAAACCCTATGAAATGAAATGAAATGGAAAGAGAATGATAAATAAACAACATGCAATTTCATAAACTTACCAAACCCTTGATGTAGAAATCTAAAGATATGCAATGAAGTGCTCCAATGAATGACTTGATTATGCTTGATTACATGATTGCTTGAGAGATTGAATGCTTAATGACTTATGAAAGTGCAAGAGATAGGAGGATGTAAAATGAGGAGAAAAAACCTTATTTATACATGATTTTACTAAAATTTCCTGAAAATACCACATCATAGGCCGACCTCAAGGGTTAGAGGACAAAATCTTGCCAAAAATTTAAAATAATTTTGAGTTTTGTGCCAAAAAGGACTAAGTCACCCCTATTGGAAACTTAGTCCCACTTAAGCAAATTAATTGGGTGTCGAGAATTAAGGGGCATTAAATGTTGTCCAATAGGAATATCCTCAAAAACACACTTAAAAATGGTCAGAAAGTGTATTAAAGGTGTTGACCTTGCCGTTGCACCAAAAGATCGACCTGTCAATGCTCAATACAAGCTTTAGATAAGATCCACAGGAGGCGGTTAAACCACAAACCCAAGCACTATTTTGGACAAGGAAGACCAAGTGACACACCATCTTGCAACAATCCCCCTAGCACAAGTGATGGGTTTGAACTTGTGACCTTCGCTTTGATACCAATTGTTGGCCTTGCCATTGCACCAAAGGATTGACCTGTCAATGCCCAATACAAGCTTCAGATAAGATCCATAGGAGGCAGCTAAACCATGTCACAAACCCAAGCACTAAGTTGGACAACAAAGACCAAGGGACACACCATCTTGCAACAAAAGGGTCATTTAAACATGAGAAAGGGTGGAATCTAGAAAAGTGTGAAAGTGGATTACAACACTTTACAACACTTTGAAATAAGACTTGGTAAGTGATAAAAATGATTTATTTAGGTGAATTATGATGAAAGGGTCTAAAAAAAGTGTGAAAGTGGGTTACAACACTTCACAACACCTTTACAAGACAACCTATAAGTCTTAGTGATTCACAAGGGTCCAAAACCTAATGCGAACGTGTTGGCCACATTACAACATTAAATATAGGAAAAATCAAGCCAAAGTAAAAAAGAGAGACTTAAGTGAGCGTAAAAATGTCAACTATACATTTTTTGGTGACACATAGATGTTGATTTTATTTGTCTATGGACATTTATTATGATGTTGACTACTTTATGTAGGATTTTTATGTTGTATATGGTTATGATTATGCATGTGCTATGATGTCATATGATTTATGTTTGTGGTTTTATTTATGATGGATACATGATTTTATATGATTATGTTGTTATACATGTAATCCTAATTATATTGATGTATGGCTTACTAGGGGAAAATGGTTTAATGCATTAATGTATATGTTTATTTATAATAGCTTATTATTTTAATGGATGTATGGATGTGTAGATGAACTAGTATATGGAACATGAATGTGTATGAATGTAATTAATTATTCGATAAATGATGGATGAATGAATGGTAATATGATAGAATTTCCATATGTGTTGATGGATGTACTTATGTTTATCATCATAATGCATGAAATGTTAATTGAATGGATAATGTAATGATAATGGATGAAAAAGAATGTTCTAGAAGGGATTATCAAAAGGACACTTTTTTAGGTAAATGGGAGATTTCTTAACCAAAGTTGTTGATAATATTAGGTCCTTTATGATAGTTCTCCCTCTCTTAGTCATTATTCAATCATGGTGAATGTGCAACATGGGGTGACCTAGGCGATTTGGGGTAGATGCATAATGTCTTGCTTTTCATGTCATGATTCAAAATGTACTCTAGTATAGGTATGTGGGGGGGTAGGTTTAAGGATGGTGGGAATGTGGGAAGAAATGGAAGTGAGATTATGCTAGAAAAATGTGGTGATAAACCTTTAATTTTGATATAGCAAAGGACATTATGCCCCAATCATATAAATGACCAAAGGTGCAATCATGTACCTTGCATGGGCTTTTAGACTCACAAACACATAAAAACAAAAGATTATTCCTAATCACAAAATGATATCCAATGACCTTAGTAGACCATAGAGGGGATTATATTGTAGACCCAGATGTTTTGTAGACCTCTAGCTAAGGCATCAGCCATGATTAGCGAGTCAGGATAATCACAAACATGCCATACCAAAATGACTCATTCTTACTTCGTACCTTGTCCTTGACACACCAAGATATGAAAGGATCTAGGCGGCCTTGACTTGGTGACTCCATAGGTTCAAGATCATAAAAGATAAATCAAAAAATAAAATCCAAATCTCTTTCCAAGGGTAAGACTAATAGATTTTGTTGGAACAAGGATTCATCCTTTTGGGAAAGGATGGAGAGGATTATGATGGGTGGCAAGCAAAGTGGTGAGGTTTTAAGGATCAAATTGATTTTTTAGCACTAGGGTTTTGTACAAGCATGCTTATTTTTTGTTTATGTATTGTTTGTCCAAGGGTGTTGTGTATGGTACATTTTGGATGATGAAATTTAATTTTGGTTGGACTTTTATAATGGTATGGTGATGGTTGTTTTAAGAAACTAGCCATGGTGAGTACTGCTTCCCACTACATATGATAAAGTGGTGTGGTGGAATGACTTAGGGTATGTAGGATGGGTGGATAGTGCAAACCTATTCATGCCAACTATAAATTCACATCTTATATGAACACCATCATACTGTGGGGATGTGCATGATATTTCTCATGTGTATGGTAGGTACAAGAGTGCAAATTCCTTCATACCGACTATAAATTCATGTCTTGTATTTTTGGATAATTTTCAACCAAAAGTAATCCAACAATAAAATAATCATGTATGGATGTGAGATTTATACTAGGCATGGGTGGCGTGTGAAGGTGGTAATCATGTAATCCATCTAGTTTATCATGGGAGTGTTGGTCAAGTGACACCAAGGTGGAGATGTAAGGATACATATGATATGTAGTATATAGATGGAAGGGGAAACTCTTTGAGTTCAAAAATTAGGGTGGGAATTCCAAGCCATAGTTGGGGAAATATGGGTGGATTTTATTGTGGATGGGAAGGAAAGAGTGACCTAATAGATGGTGGACACAACCCTACACATGGCGCCTATTTTCCAGTTTTCACCATGGTACTTGCCCAAGGCAGCACAAAGTGGTTTTCACCATTAGATGAATTATTTCTCTTTACTATTTTTATTCTTTCTTCTTTTCTTTTTTTTGTATTTTTCTTATTTTTTGTATTTTTTTGGATTTTTATTTTATTTTTTAAATATTTTTTCTGATTTTTTTATTTTTTTGGTTCTTCTTAGGTGAATATTTTTTTGAGATGGATGATATTCATGGGATCTTCAAGAGGTTCTCATTCCAAGGTAGCTAACTGATATGCCCCTAATCCATATTTTGTTGTAATAATGTAAGGGCCTAGCTAATTGGGTTCAAACTTGCCCTTCTCTTGTTCTTGTAGGTTATGATGGTTATCCTTAAGGACAATATATCCAATAGAAAACTCTTTAAGCTTGATCTTCTTATTATATTTCATGTGAAGCCTTTTTTGGTATGCTTTGAGTTGATTAAGGGAATTCAAGAGTTTTTCATCTAAAAGCTCTAGTTGTTGAAGGAATGCTACCTGATATTCATTGTCATCAATGAGGTGCTTCAAAGAAATTATCAGGGATGGGAGCTCAACCTCAATTGGAAAGATAGCTTCAGCACCATATAGTAGGGAGTAAAGTGTGGCTCAAGTGGGTGTGTGGATACTAGTGTGGTAGGCCCACAATATGAGGTTGAGTTGTAAATGCCAATCTCGACCAACTTCATTGACTTTTTCTTTAAAAAAAAATAGTATTATTTTTTTTGTGGCCTTAGCTTGGTCCTTTCCTTATGGGTAATATGGAGTGGAGAAATGATGTTAGATGTGGAATTCTTGACATAGGTTACAGACATCTTGATTTATGAAAGGACATTTGTTGTTTGTGACTATGGAGATGGGGATACTAAAATGATAGATAATGTAATAGAGTATGAATTTAGAGATTTGTTTTCCTATAACATAGGTCATAGGTATGGCTTCGACCCACTTAGTGAAATACTCAATAGTTTTTTCATAAATTTATGACCATTTAATGAAGTAGGGTGTATCTTTCCAATGAGGTCTAACCCCCATCATGAGAAAGGCCATGTAGTGACAATAGGCTATAACTCTTATGATGGTGTGTGAATTAGATCACCATGATGTTGACAGGGCTTATAGACTTTCACCATATTATTTGCATCTTGTTCCATTGTAGGCTAATAAATCTTGTATGCAACAAATTCTCAGCTAATGATGGTCGACTAGAATGGGCCCTACAAATACCTTGATGCACTTCACTTAGGTTAGTTTGAGCTTCTTCTGATTCCAAGCATCTCAAGAGGGTTCCATCAAAAGAGCGACGGTAAAGGGTGTCTCTGAGAATAGTGAAATGAGATGTTTTGTGGATGAAGGATTGTCATGTGCATGATAGGTTAGGTGGAATGATGTTATTACTAAGGTATTCTTATATGTATTGATACCATAGGGAATTGGGACCATCAATGTCACAAATCATTTCAGATTTTGAAATATCATAAGTTGGAACAAGAAGTTATTCAATCAAAAAATCACATTGTTGACTATTTTGTGGAACATCAACAAGGGAACCAATAGTAGCCATGGAATGAATTTCTTTTTTGTTTATTCTTGGTATTTTATTGAACTAGATTTGTGTGAAGTAGGCTTTGAAGCTATCCACCATGCATTTATAGGGAAATAACTTATTATCCTTTGTATGATATTCATCATTTACCTATTTGATGACTATCTAACAGTCACCATAAACATGTAATTTTGCAATTTTCTATTGGATGGAAAGCTTTAGTCCTATTATCAATGCCTCATATTTTTCTGTTGTTTGTTCAAAAAAATATGATTTTGTAGGACTTAGGGATACAATCTCCTTGAGGTGTAACAAAGATTATTCCTACCCTTGATCCATGTTGTGTAAAAGATCCATCAAAATAAAAATTCCACCGTGTGCCTTCTTCTATGATCAAAATGTTCTCATCCATAAAAATTTTCAACAATGGATGATTATCTAGTAGAGGAGCCTCAACAAGTTGATCGGCAACCACTTGTCCTTTGATAGCTTTTTTGTCTACATACTAGATGTCAAATTCACTGAGAATCATGTTCCATTTAGCCATTCTTCCTGTGAGAGTTTCTTTTGAAAGTAGGTACTTTAATGGATCCACTTTAGAGATGATTTGAGTTGTATGATTAAGCATATAGTGTTGTAGCTTCTTATCACATAAAACTGCACTAAACATGCTTGTTCTATTGGGGAATAGTTCAACTCACTTCCATCTAGTGTGAGATAAATGTAGTACATAGCCCTTTCTTTCCCTTTTTCATCATGCTAAGCTAATAATACCCCCAGTGTCACTTGAGTAGTTGATATATACAAAAGAAGTGGTTTATATGCTTATGGTGGCACTAGGATTAATGGTGTTGCAAGATAATTCTTAAGTTGTTGGAAGTCCTACTGTCAATTTTTATCCCATTTAAATGTGATATTCTTGTGAGGTAGGTGGGAAAATGGTTGACAATTATCAACCAACTATGCAATGAATCTTCTAATTACTTCTAATTTTCCTTGCAAAATTCTAAGTTGTTTGATGTTCCTTGGTGGAGGTATTTCCAATATTGCTTTTATTTTAGCTGGATCTACTTTAATACCTCGGTGAGAGACAATAAATCTCAAGATTTTTCTACATGGAACGTCAAACACACATTTCTAGGGATTAAGATGTAATTTGTAATTTTTGGTTGATCAAATATTTTCTCAAGAACTTCAATGTGTCCTCTTTCTTTTGATTTCCCTAGGATATTTTCCACATTGTCCTCCATGATATCATGTAGCATGTTGCGAAAGATAATGGAAATTGCTCTCTACTATGGAGCCCATACATTTTTGAGTCTGAATGGCATTACTTGATAGCAAAATGTTTCCCATGGAGTTATGAAGTTTGTATTATGTTGGTCTTCTTCTACAATTTGAATTTGAATTATCCTAAAAACCCATCTATAAGGGATAGCATTTCATGTCCTACTGTGAGATCTACAATAATGTCAATGTTTGGTAGTGGGAAGTCATCCTTTGGGCATGCTTTATTGAGGTCTCTAAAGTCAGTGCATATGCATATTCCCCTAGTGGGTTTAGAAACTATTAAAATATTACATACCCACTCAGGATAGTCAATAGGTTTAATGAACCCAACTTCCAAGAGCTTTTGTAATTCTTCCTTTACCAAGAGAGCAATCTGCGGGTACATCTTGCAAAGTTTTTTTTTTGACAGGTTTTGCATTAGGATAGAATACTAAATGACGTACCATGAGGGATGGATCAAGGCTTGGAATTTCTTTATATGTCCAAGTGAAACTGATGGATCTTCTTTTAAGGAAATCTTCTAATTTTTTATTAAATTTATCTTCCAATTCTTTGGCTATATATGTGATTTTAGGTTCTTCACTTGTTCCCAAATTGATGTTAGTTATGTCTTCAATTTCTACTATAGATGTCTCATGATGTTTTGGAATCGAATCAAGTGCCACATCCTCTAATGCCTCAAAAAGGTTTTCATTAGAGGATGCATCTTTTATTTTTACTTTTTCATGAGCCAAAAGCGCCTCATCATTTCTTATGATCTCCTATTGGTAGGTAGTCACAGACTCCCATGATTTCTCCTATTGCTTCATCATTTTGTAATGTAGCTAATATGAGAGGTCCTTGTTGGTCCGAATCAATTAGTTTAGGATATACAAGTCGGAGATCAATGGATGATGTTATGGTGTATATGTGGTCTATGTCAAAAAGTTTGGTGATGGTTTGCAAAGACTTTTCAATGACCTCTTATTGAGATATTTTATCAGTAAAACTCATATTTCCCTTATTATGAGTGTGTTGAGGCTTTATGGTTACCAAATTAGTGGCCTAAAATCCAAGTCCTTGATGATCTTTATATTCTTCAAGTTGGATAGGTTCCATTATTACCTACTCTTGTGCCCCCAATCCTTTTCCTTTTTAGCCCGTATGTTTGCACAAGTCATGTCCTTTAGGATACCAGTAGATTTCAAAGGGGGGGTAGTGATTTCTCATATTCCTCCTTATATAACCATGAAGAGGCATCCATGTCTAGGCCCAAGTCTTCTTTGTCTAGCAATCCTCATTTACTAAAATTCTTGAAGGTTTCCTTTGGATTCAAGTTGAGTGTACGACCATATGATCATGGGGAGGTAGGGAGTTGTCCAATGCAGAAGGAACCTTAGATCCCATACTCTCCACATCCTTTATCAGTTACTTTAACCTTTATTTTAGGGATGGAATGTGATGTTGATAATGGTTGTAGAGTGGATGGGTTAACATAGGTAGATGAGGTGGATGCTTCATCATTAATGGGGAAATGGTGGTAGCTTTTATATTTTCCTTCCAATATTTTTCAGTATTGGAAAGGTTGTGGGTCAATGGGAATGGTGATTTCTTTTCCATCATGTGAGAATTTTAAGCATTTATGATAGGCGAAGGGGATAGCTTGCATGACATGTATCCAAGGCCGTCCAAGAAGTATGTTGTATGGTAATTCAAGGTCAAGTATCTAACATGTTTTTTCCATAATGGATAGACCAACTTGAATAGGTAACTTGATGGGCCCCTCTAATTCTCTTTCTATGTCATCATATTCTTTTATTTTTATTTCCTTGTGGGGATCTATGACATCCTTTGAATAGCCCAATTGTCTTATTAACTTCAAGGTGCATAGATTGAGCCTTGACCCACCATATATTAAGACTCTTTTGATGTTATGTTTATGGGCAATGGCTTCAATGTGCAATGGTTTATTATGATGTATTTCAAAGTGGAGGTATTTATTGGTGAATGTCATGTAGTGTTTGGATGATAGGTGACCCATTATGGCTTGGGACTAATTGATATTTATGTACCCTAGATTCTTGAAGATATTTATCAAGAGATTATTTATGTGTGGGTGAGGTTCGAAGAAGTTCCAAGATGGATATTTGTAATGTTTTTTTCCAAGGTGTTCAATGATATTGTATTTATGAGTGGTTGATGGAGTGGATGATGAGGATGATGGTCTTTTTATTGTCACTCGGCCTTAATGGGTGGTGACTACGCAATCAGGTGCTTTAATGGTTATGGTTTTGCATTCTTTAATACGTCCAATGATTGTATCATGTGATGATGCATTGGTGTTATTGTATGTATATGAAACATTATTATAAGAGGATGATTCTTTTCTATCATTATGATGTGGGAAGGATTACGCGTATATGCCTAGTTGTCATTTGGGGAATTTTGATTTTAGATTTTAATTTATCATTTTTCAGTAAGGTCTTGAATTTAGTTCTTCAATTTCATGAATTTCATGGTACTATGGCCCTTGATTTGATGGTATTCAAAAAATTAATCCTCTCTATATCATTCTAGTTTTGGTTTTCTTTTATCAAGGGGTGTGTTGATTGGAAATTTAATTAAGCTTTCTTGTGCGAGTTTATGAAATATAACATCAAGATATTCTCCCAAAGGGGTATATTTTCACTTGGTTTGATTAGTTTGTTTGTGTATTCCATGGGGGATAGTGATAGTATTGGTGTTACCTTGTTGTGATATTTGGTTATTGTGTAATGGGGTGCTTTGTAAATTTTGAACATGTTTGCTATCAATTACTCTATCATTTACAACATTTTTATTTTTAGACCAATACTTTGGTTTATCATTAGATGGTTGGCCATTATCTTTTTGGTATTTGTAACTTTTGATTTCCCCTTCAATAATTAAAGCTTTTTCAAAGGTTAACCCTTTTTCAATGACTTCATCAAATATGGTGACACATTGTAGTTGCAAGTGTAGGTATCTTAGGATGTAAGTTTTTGATAAATATGTTAACCATTTGTTTTTCAAATTCTTGTAGTGGGAATCGACTTGCAAGGTGTCTCCATCTTTGAAGGAATGTTGAAAAACTCTCCCCATTATTTTGTTTTGTTGTGCATAACTTAGTGAATGTTATCTCTTGGTCAATGTTGTATAAAAAGTGAGTCACAAATCATTTGGCTAATTAACCAAAAGATGTTATAGATCCTCAAGGTAAGTGTGTGAACCATTATAAGGCTTGACCACCAAGGCTTCTAGGGAATAACCTCATGAGATATGCATCATTGTAAGTGACCTCTTGGCATGCCACTCTAAATTCTTTAAGGTGTTCAATGGGGTTCCCTTTCCATTTGTATTTGTAAAATTTTGGCATTTCATAGTCATTAGGGAAGGGGATGGAAAGTATGGATTGGTCAAATGGGTAAGGGAATATGTCCTCATACCTATAAGTCTTCCTTGTTTGATATTTTTGGAGCCCTTGGATCATGTATTTCATTTTTTGCAACTCTTGGGATAAGTTGAATTATTGAGCCGGGGGTTTTGAAGTAAGTGGTTATACATGTATTGGTATGAAGGTGTTAATGGGGGATTGTTAATTTATTGGTTATTTTGTGGATGCCTAGTTGTTAAGGTTGGATTGATGATGTATTCATTGTATTGATGGTTCAATGTTGAAGGATTATTAGGATGTGGAGGTGGGGGATTGTTATATAAGGTATGTTGGGGGTTCGAGGTTAGGGGATTATTGGTATTATGTGGAGGATTATTAGGTGGTGGTGAGGGGGATTTTTGATTAATTTGGTTAGTGGTGGAGGTTGGAAGATATTAGGTCCTTGTTGAGCAATGTAATTGGCATGGATATATGAGGTAGGAAGAGGTTGTGTTGGTGTAGTTGGGTTGGTGGGTGCATAAGTGACATGAGTGTTGGGAGGGATGGTGACCCTTAAGTGTGATGGAAGTGGGGGTAAATTGTCAAAAGGATGTGTTATGTTTATGGAGGGAGGTTGATTGGTATTGGGTTGTGTTGTGTTTGTGGGGGGAGGTTGATTGGTATTGGTTTGTGTTGTGTTTGAGGGGGGAGGTTGATTGGTATTGGTTGTGTACCAAGGACATGATTAAAGAAATTGGTGGATGATGAAGAGTTATTGGAAGGGTCACCATTCCTTAGTTGTGAAATGTCAAGTGAAGAGGGGATTTTATCCCCTTGAGCTATGAGGTTAAGCACAAGTTGGTCTTCACCAAGTAGAAAGAGTCTCTCCATCATTTCTTGGTTATAAGGATTCGTAGAAAATTCCCTTAGTCTAGGGGATTATTCTTGTGCATCTACCATGTCCTCATGGGGTGTTTTTGGTTGGGATGAGTTGGTGTTGAAAAAGGCTTCTCCCTATGAATACATTAGTTTCTTTGCTTTTGATCTGGCGATTGGCATGCAAGACAAGTATTCCTTAAGATATTTGATGGGTGTTTAGGTGGAATTTGGACTAGATTTTAGGCTTGGATTTTTTAGTTGGTTTAGACAATAATGAATGATTGGATGAGATTTAGTTGATAGATCTTGTGGATGTTGAATATGATTAATATTGATTGATTAGATAATTAATTTAGGATTGGATGATTGATTTAAGATGATTAGGATCATAACAAGGATAAACCTTGGATGGGGTATATGTGCAAAATCAATATTTTGCAACAAAGATTACAATCTAGATCCTTAGGATGTGATGAGTTGGGATTTTTATCTTTGCTTACTTAGGATAGGTAAGTTCCTAAGCAAGGTTAGACAAGGGATGCTTTTGAAAAATTAAACTTAAGGGATCCAAATCATCAAGCTAAATAATCCAAAAGGATGGGTTAGCCAAGGATGTAACTTAAGATAAGCAAGTTCTTAAGCTACCCCTAGATTAGTAGGATGATTGAGGATCAAGACTAAATCCTAGTGACAAATTTGATTTACAAGGATAATGATGGGATTGGGTGGGGGTTTTTTATGGGATAATTTTGGATGATAAGGAATGGATTAAGAGATATGTCCTAAGGTGACTTAAGATGATGAAATGATGAAAGGGGGTTAATACCAAGTCCAAGCTGATTATGGTGTCAAAAGGATGGAAAATATGATGAAAGGTAATGAGGGTGAAAGAAATGAGGGGGATAGTAAGATTATGAGGGAAATATTAATGATGATGAATTCTAAGGGCTTATCCTAAGTCCAAGAGAGCAAATCCAAACAATAGAGGGGGTGGGGGATTAGGGATGAAAATGATGAGGTTTAGGTATGATAATGAGGTGAAAATGATGGGGTAAATGGTGGTCAAGAAATGAAAGAGTTGCAAAAATTCCAAAATAACCAAGGAACCCTACGAGGTTATCAAGAGACTTAAGTTTTGTGGCCAAATACAGGCCTAGCTTTGTAGGCAGAGCCAAATGCAAGCACAATTTTAAAGGAAATAGGCATAATTTTTTTGGGAAAAAGTGCAGAATGATAGTGGTGGTAGTGTAGGTGTAGCTTTTCAGACCGTAGGCACTGAGATTTTTGGCAGAGGTGTAGTAGTTTTAGTCATAGGCGTAGTTTTACAGTCAGTGAGTTTTGGCAAGAGATTTAGCCAACAATAAAACACAATGCCCAGGTTTGATAGATTTTTGCAGGGTATGGCCAATCCTCAACCCCTTGGCTAATTTGTTTCCATTGGTATTGCACAAGAAGACACTTCAAGGACTTTGTTCACAAACCTAAATTATTCAAGTGGTTTTATAGACTAGTGTAGGCTCACCACCCAATAAAGCTTGGGTTAACATTCCTTGATACTTGGGTGGAGCACCCTTTCTCGTGAAGCTGGATAGGTAGAGATCCAGTGACACAAGTTCATCAATAGAGGCCACAAGCACACCTTCTCTCTCTCCTTGGGATACTTTCAAGTCCATCCAAATATTTCTATCTCAACCTAAGGGAGTATTTTGTGAGTAACTTTAAGGTATGATCTGCATCCATTGCACTATAATAGCTACATTCAAAGGCCTTATCTAGGTCACACAATGTTCTTATAAGGCATCCTCTAAACACTAGGAGGGTATGTGAGGAAAAACCATGAACACTAGTCTACCACAAGCATGGACCAAGAACTTTCAGTAAGAAAGCTTGAACTATCCCTTCACTCCTAGCTTGGAATCACCCTAAGAAATCAAAGATTCACCAATTACGATGCAACTAGATTGGGGTACAATTTTTTTCCTCCCCCCTTTTTATTTCCCACCAGTAACTCATGGTTGAGGTTGTCCCATAGGGTGATGAAATCCCTAGGCTAACCCCCTAAAGGGAAAGTTATGCTGGGTGTTTTTGATCCCAAAGATCGCATAAAGCATGAGGGGAGAGCATACACACAAAACTATCACACCTTATGTTTACCTAAAAAAAATTAAACAAAATGAAGAAATGCAAATATTTTTGATCCCCAAGATCACTCTTAAGTGTGAGGGGAGAGCATACATCTACTACACCCTTCCAAAAATGGCACACTAGTTCATTTACCCACTACTTTAACTTTAGTGCCTAATTTAGTGCAAAAACAAAATATTCTATAGATGTCTTGCAAACCCACAAATTAGTCATTTGATTTGTTTAATCTTGGACAATTCGATCAACTGCACCAATTGTTAGTTCAATTCATTAGCTCAAAAAACCTTAAAGTATGAAAATAAATAGAAGCACAACTTTACAGTCAAACCAAATAAAAATCACAGAATTGTAGAAAAATATATTTCACCTTGAAAAAAAAATTCACCGAAACAAAGAAAATTGTGCCTACATTTGTAAAACAAGTTTGCACAATTTTAGCTTAAATGTTGATTGAGTGTGTCCAAATAATATGCAACCTACTATATTTTCTAGATTAATTGATTTTGCAAAAAGTTGATAAAGTTAAATGAACCTAAATGTGTTAACCCTTCTACCTTAAAGAAAAATTGTCACTCTATGAAACATAGGTGCGGTAGGTTGATGCACAAGCACAACAGGTCATGATAGAGGCATGACAAATATCTATGCAAGTGTTGACTTGCAGAATAGAAGTGTTGCAAGCCAACATGAAAGGACCACAATTTTTTGCATAGGCACAAAAAAATTAGGACTTGAACAGAAAAAATCAAAAAATTCAAAATTTGAGTTAAGATGTGAGTTCCTTGACCTTTATGAGTTAATTTTAAAATTCCAAATCAAATTGTGAGTTGTGAAAACTAGTGATCTTGCTTAACCTAGGTAGATTTTAGATTGTTTTTAAGTTGTGGGTAAATTTTTATTTTGTATCTTAGTGAAATTTGTAGATGTATTGAAAAAAAAAAAATGTTGCTAAAATAACTAAAACAAGATGAAATCCTAGATAAGAGCCACCATAAAAAACCGAATCTCAAAAACAAAGACCTGCAATATCAAAATTTGTTAGCAAAATAAAAAACCTAGTGAAAGGAAATGAAAGTGTAGTGATCGTAAGCGAAGGTGACATAGGTCTTAACACAAGCACCGCTATTTTGAGCATGGGTGCAGAAATGTGAGGCATAAGTGCCAATATTTTCAATAGAAGTGCACAAATTTGAATCAAAAGCACCATTCTATAGAGGTCGAGACCTATAGACTTCAATCTTCAAACAACTTTACCAAAAGTTAGTACTAGGGACATGGGTCACACCGAGCATGCCAAAATGTGAGGGGATAGATTAACATCAAAGGTAAAAGAAACACAAATAACATGAATTCAAATGCATAATCAAATCTATACCTTCAATAACCCTCCATGGATTGAGCTCAAGAATGCACCCAAGCCTTGAAGATTTTCTCAATTGCTTATGAATGTGGATTGCTCACCAAAACTATAGCATAATAAGGCTATATGAATTCAATATGGTGAAATGAGGAGATGAAGCTCCAATTTATAGAAATTAGAAGGGAGAAATGGAGGGCTAAGATTGCTCGGTTGATGAAGGGATATGATTGATAGGAGGGTATGGTTTGGATCAAAGTTGAGTGGATTATTTGTCACAATTGGGAGAGGGAGAGGAGATGAGGTGTTCTCACACATGTTTGAGCACACCTTGGATAGAGAAGTCATTAATTTTGGAGGCTACCTTAGGTGTAAAAGAGTGTAAGAGTTAGTGGGGGCAGGTGGGATCTCCAACATGTGTGCTAAGAGGTGAGAGAAACTTATGAAACTTGTCATTATGAGACAAGTTTGGGGAGAGGTGAGTGAATTAAAAATTAGGAGGATAATTCTAATGGTGATTATACATTATGGTTAGATTAATTAATTAAAGATTAATTAATTTAATAAGGTAGGTTGAGTCAATAAGCCATTGGTTTATTAACTAGGCTAGAGTTAAAAGTTGGAGAATGGGATAATAAGGATTAGGATGAGGATAAGGTTAATTAATCAACAATTAATTAACTCAAATGGGGTTTAGAAGAAATGAGGATAGTGGTGGGATTAATTAAATAATTTAGTTGTTTAATTAATTGGAAGAACTTTAGTTTAGGAGGTGATATGATTAATTAAATAATAAATTATTTAATTAATTATAAGAAGAAGATGGAATAATTAATTAAATAATAAATATTTAATTAATTAAAATTTAAAAGGGATGAATTAATTAAATAATAATATTTAATTAATTAGGAAGAAATATTGTCAAAATTAGGGTGGCTACAGCAACATGCAAAATGCCAAGAATGCAAAGGTAGAATTGGAAAAATACTCCCTTGAAATTTATAATGATCTCAAAGGTAAGTTTGACCCAATTGGGAAAATTATCAAGGTAACAAGCTCTTTCTTTGTACATGAGCCTAAGATTGAAAACCATTGGGAAAATTACAAAGAGGAATTTGAGGTAAGAATAAAATATTACTATCAATTGAAAATAAACTTAATTAAAACCTGCACTAAAGCCCGATTATCTAAGGAGCTTAAGCATAATGGGAAAGTCTTAGATCCCATCGATAGCAGGAAAAATATCTACAACCAACCATTCTTCAATGAATATTTTTCATTAGAAGAGGATGATAATGTTGAAGCAAGGGTAGCTAATGTGAAAGCTTGATCTTTCAAATGGCTTCAATCTCCTTTTCCAATGATGGAGCTACCAAAACCTACTAAAGCCACAAGGAAAAATTAGGAGAAAGATCCTCTACTACAGTAGCCAAGACCAAAAAGGATTCACCTTTGAAGGTTGGAGGAAAGAAGAGAAAATAGAAATAATGGATAGACATCAATTTGAGTGAGGACATTGAAGGAGAAGAAACTTTGATCAAAATAAAGAGGACCATAGCAGAAATAAAAGAAAGAGTTGCTCAGACGGAGGTCCATCAAACTTATTCTTCCTCCCCTCCACACAAATCCCCTCTACCTTCACCTCCTCCTTCTCCAATGTCACCACATGATCCTCCCCCATCTCTTTCGCTTACTCATCCTCCACTTCCACCTTCACCTCCACATGACCTTCCACCTCCTCCTTCTCAAGAAGATGAACCACCTATTCAAGAGGAGGAAGCACCAACTAAAGTAGTGACAAAAAAGGTATTGTTGGAAGAAGGTGAGATTTAGACAGAAACCCCTACTGAGAAAGAGGTGCAAAGAGAAATTATTGTTGTAGGTGCAGTAACAAAAGAGCATGTGGATCAAGAAGTGGATAAGGAAAAAGAAGTTCAAGTTTAACAGGTCCAGGGAGAAGAGGAAATAAGAGATAAAACAAAGCAAAGGGAGATTGAGCAAGTTGACTCAAAAGAATCCCAATATATGAAAATCATCTCCTCTCCCCAAAGAAATGTGTCCTCCAATATGCCTAGCTAGCTTAATCACACAATTCAAAGGAGATACAACACATATATGAAGGTAGCTCATAAAAGAGCTTAAGAATATTATCATAAGCCTTCTAGTCTCTGGTAAAGATAAGGAAAAGGGCCTAAAGAATATCTACAGTCACTATGGATGAACACGAAAATAGAACAACTCAAATAGTCATCCCTTTGGTGGAAAAACTTGAATATGAGATGAGGCCTGTGGACTACCAAATCAGGCAAGTTGATGTGGGAGTGCAGATAAGGGAAGGGGAGTAGAAATCCCTCCAAATGTTTGTTTCTACTATCCTAAAAAGGATGTAGAAAGATGAGAATACCAAGGAGGAGATTAAAGCTCAAGTGGCCCAATTGATGGCTTGTATTAAAAATTTAATCAGACTAGTAGATGCAGCTACTTGAGAATCCACCCTATAAGTAGCATTGAGGGGAGATGTCAGAAATTTTGACCCAGAAGGATGGATTCCTACAATAGAGCTATGGAATTCTATTTTTTTATCCTTAGCTAATGCAGTGCTAAGGAAAGTAATAAATTTCTATCACTGCATTAGTTATGAGGATAGTCTAGCCCAACGAATTGACATGGGTATAGATGAAGAATTGTTGATTTTAGAGGATTACATCCCTTTTTTCAAAAAATAAAGGAAACACCTATAGAGGATTTAATCAAGGCTATAGTGATCAAATAAGAAGATCGAGATAAGCTTCCTAAATGGTTGAAGGTTGCATAGATGGGGGTTAAGATCTTGAGTAAGTGTAAATCCAAATTTAATAAGAAAAGAGGTATAGTTGAACAAGCTATGGACAAGTTTCAATAGTTTGTTAAAAACTTGGATTGCACATTCTGGGAAATACTTGCATTGTGTAAGGCCTTTCTAACATCTAGTTAACTTGGTGTTGCAATCAGAAACACAATTCAAAGGATGGGTTCCTAATTGGATAGTTCACCAAACCTTCACAAAAGGCTTCATTTAGTTACCAATTAGGGCTCTAAGTATCTAGCAGTGATAGCACTATATCTGCATTCATGGATCCTACTATGTCCTATATTGATGAAACATAATTGGTCACACATGTATTGAAATAGTAAAAGCTAGAAAAGAAAATAAAGAATGAAATTGTTGAACATGGGAACTAACATAAATCTATTGCTTATGTTGTGGGTACTTACTGCTTAATATTGTAATTGCTAATTATTAAATCTGAATTTGAAACTAACTAATACTTCTATCTTCTGAATTCTTACCTCTAACTTCTTTGGAGAATAACTCAATGTAACTCATGCTACACAATATCATTCATGAAATTCACATGCATATAATTAGAAACTTGTCTCAAGTGAATTAAATAATGCAATATCTAATCTAGTAATAGAAAATAAGATGGGTTGGTAGTGCCTTGAGTGGCCCTTGCTCAAGTTGTTGCTCCCAAAGAAGATATCAAATATACACTAATTGATCAACAATTTATGATAATAAACAAAAATCCTTTGTTGCATAAAAACTAAAATTTTTATAGTCTAACAAGAATATATAAAATATTTCTCATTCAGCAGTACATATCTATTGTAACTCGATAACAAAAAAACTAACAATAATTACTATTAACTGGTAAAAAAAATCATATTGTTACTACCACTAGATCTACTCCTCAACAACATATCCCAATATATAGGCTCAGGAGGAGTCTTATTCATTAAGGAATAAAAATAGAACATTAATGCGTACATCCACTCTCCCTCAAGGATACAAAGAGAACAAGTCTTTGAAATATAAA
Source organism: Sequoia sempervirens (assembly GCA_007258455.2). NCBI lineage: Eukaryota > Viridiplantae > Streptophyta > Pinopsida > Cupressales > Cupressaceae > Sequoia > Sequoia sempervirens. The sequence continues at coordinate 232,928,400 of VDFB02058242.1, forward strand.
ACCATAAATATGAAATAGAAGAAGGAAAATCAAACTAGGACTCTGCCCCTAATAGTTAACTACCATGATAGGAACATGTTTCTTGGAGATTTCCATGCCATGGGTTACTCCTATTTGGAAAAAACTTCTTCTACCAGTTGTCTTATTGGTGGATAAAAGTGCATTTGTGATGACTCATGGTTGACTATTCAATATCCACCTTTGCTTCCCTCTGAAACTATCATTCTCTAATTATTTTGGCTCTCCCCTAAAACCATCTATAGTCCTTTGTTGCAGGCTAGAAATCTAGTTGTTGCAGACTATAGTTTTCTTGGCTTCAAGATGTTAGTTTTGCTACCAAGGCATTCACATCTTTAATAATCACAATTAAACCATAAAAACATACTAAATCCTATGAATATCCATACATCCACACAAGCATATATCAATATATCATATTTCTATTTCCACATATTTAGGTATGTCAAAGTGCATAAAAATCATATGAAATATGTATGAAGTATGTGAAATGTTTGTGAAAGTTAGCAAATGAATATATAAAAGCATAAATTGATGAAGGAAAAACTATCCATTATCTAGACCCATCATTCCCCCTAGCTAAAGTATTTTCTTGGTCTCAAAAAACTTTTAAGATCAGAAGTTATATTGAAGAGCCATCTCCTTGAAATTAGCTATAATTTCAACTCTCATTTTTTGTTTCAGATAATAGCCTTTTTGATCTACAAGCTTTGCCAATCTAGCATTTTTACTGCTTCTTCCTCCCCATGTTCGTCCTTGTCTAGTGTGGTACTAGAAAGAGGAGAATAAGTGGATGAAATTTGAGTGAAAACCACGTAGTTCCATATTTCCTTGTAATTTCTATGTACTTATGAGATCTTCGGACAATGGCTACAAAATTATAAAGGGAGTGTGGCTCCTTTTTCTTCAACTCAGGTGTTAGCTCTTCCCATCTTTTTTGCAAAAAATTGAAGGATTCATTAATAGGTCTTTTAGCTAATCTTTTCATCCTCACATAATCCTATTCTCTGATATTTATTATCTTCTTTTCCACATCTTTGTAATCTAGAATTTTTATCCACTCTTCTATGACTGGATTAGGATTTGTTGATTCTTTTATGAGCTACAAAGCAATAGATTTTTCCTTTTCATTGTATTCTTGTTAAACATTTCCCCTTTGTTGTTCATTTATAATGTAGGAGGCCAAAGATTTGTTTTTTAGATATCCTTCAAAAATAAAGGTATTCTAGGAAATTTCATCTAAAAGAATATAATTATATGCAAGTAGAATTCACAAAGCTAACCCTGCATCTTAGGTGTGGAATCATGAAAAGTTTCTAAAAACAATAATTTCATGTTCATTGCTATAGGAAGGTCACTAGTTAATTGGTTAAACTGAAAACACAAAAAAATCTCTTGCAAACATAAGGCATAAACCCTAGCAAGTAGCCTGCACTTTAGCAATTGTGTAGTTTTTTCCACTATTTCCTCAATGTTCACCTTCAATATTTCACTTCTCTTTCTCATTTCTCCAATTCCTTGATGTGATTGGAAATAATTTCATTTTTCTCCCTTTCCCACTCTTTCTCTTTTTTGGAGAATCCCTATGTTCTTTTCCAAAGCTCCACACCCAAGGGCACCACAATTGGCCCAATGGGGATTATGATTGAAGTAATTGGGCCTTGGGGTACTAATTCATTGTTTTTTGCTTCTACTATAGCAATTTGTATCAGTACCTCCAATTTAGTCCCATTCTCAAAGTTATAGAGATTCTCCTCCAATTATTTAATTCTTTCGTCCCTCTCACTGTCCTTTTGTTGATGTTTTTTTTAATAATTCTTCCAAATTTTTTTCTTTCCATTGCTTCCTACAAGTTTTTTTTAATATTCCTTTGTTCAATAAAAATTTCATCTTTTTCCAAAAACTGTTCATCCCCTATTGCACTTGTGTGTTCAAAACCCTCTAAAACAAGGCTTTTTGGGGATCTCTTTCTCATTTTCTTTGCCACAAAATTATCTTTTGATTCTGATTCAAAAGTGGTAGTAAAGTACATTGATTGTATAGATGGTGTATTTACATTTCCACCAAAGGAATTCTCCTCTAAAACTTTATCTATTTCTACCATCAAAACATCTTGGACTATTTTCTTCTGTTTCTTTTACTTCAACATATTCTTCTAGATTTTTAATTGATCCTCTCATGACCCCGTTCTTTTTTAGGCATTGTGATCACCTCTTGAATTGTGTGGGACTCTTCTGCTCTCTTGTTATTGTAGAGGTAGAAGCCTTACTCTTCCCTTTATTTTATTTATTTCCCTTCTTTTTCTCCTTTATAGGTGTAGAGGTAGAGACTTCATTATTTCTCTTTTTACTCTTTGGTGGCCTCTTAGAAATAAGGGTTTCTTGATTGCCTTCTATTGTGTTGCTTGTTAGAGGCTGTAGATTGAGTTTCTTGAAAAAAATCCCCTTTTGGTTCCTCCATGTTGTGAGTAGGTGTTTCAATAGGGGAACCATAGGGTATTTCTTCCTCAAGAGAAACAACACGGTTCTTCTATTATTTGTTCTTAACCCCTTTTATCCTTATTAGAAACTTTGAGGATATTATTGATATTGTTACAATTAAGAAAACTTCCCCAAGAAAAATTTGGAGACTAAGCCCTAAGAATCCTCTTTATCAATAATGTAACCAAACATAAATGAGACAATTTGTATTGTTCCTTTTCCTCTTGTATTAAGATGGCATTCTCTTTAATATATTATACAAGAAATTAGGAACATTCACATGCCTATTATGGTGAAGCTAACAACTTGAAATGAACTATACATAACAATAATTGTCTCCCATCATAGGTCAAATAATTAACTACATAAGAAGCAACTAAAGCCCAAATCCAAGGTAAATATAATCGTTTAGTACCTTGGGAAGAAGAATCCAGGTTTTCTTCTAGCTTGGAGAATTCATTTCTTGCTACAATGGCATCTTCCCTAATTGTAAATTCTTCTCCTTCTCTTGGTAATCCAGATACTTCATCTATAGTAGCTTTTGAGGCATCTATCCTTAGGCCCCTAACAACTACTTCATCATTATGTAATGTTGTTGCAAACTATTGGGTCATAACCTCATTAAATTTTGTGAGCCTCAGAAAATATTCTAACCATCTAGCTCATTATTAAATGGGAAAACATAGCCTATCATCTAGCAATTGTTTGTGTTGTTGGTTCTTTGTTATTATATCACCTCCCATTATAATGCTTTATGATTTTTTAATAAATTCACAATTACTTCACAATTTTTCTCTATTATGTTCTTATTCTATCACCCCAGTTACACTGCTTATGCTATGTTGCATGCTATAACACCCAAATACACCTTTGAATTCCTCTGCTAAGCTCTCTATATCTTAGTGATGGTAAAAATGACAGAGAAAAATAAAAGTTTGAAATAGAAAAAAAATTGAGGAATGATCTTGAATACCCTACCCCCAACTAAGCCTACTAAGTTCCCACACTTAGCTCGTACAAATAGGTTGGATATATAAATGGAAAGTAGTGGAAATTTAAAATAATCTATTTGGTGTGCTTGAATGAATCAATAAACATACATAAAATTAGTAAGCTTAAATGGTAATTATGATTGTGAAAGAAAAGTGTACCTAGGGGTATTATTAGAATTGATTTGTAACTCATGTGTAGAAGTTGAATTGCACCATGCAAGTAAATTTTGAAAAAACTGGCCATGATGGATATGATTTGAGTGTAGTTATGATATGCAGTGATTGTGTGACACGTGGGTATTAGGTTGGAGTGATGGATGAAAAATAAAAGGTTGCGCTTAATATTCTTTGGGTGAAGTGATAGTTATGGTGGGGTATGATAGAAATGAAAAGGTGATGTGATGGAATGAATTGGACATGTATATTACTACATGTGTGAAAAAGATGATGCAAATGCAATATGAATGGATATATATTATGATGGATATGTGAATGCTATAGGTCCATGTAACAAGTCCCTTTATTTTTATTTTGTGTTGTTGTAGGTCCCTTCCACGTCCTCTCATTGGTTGAAGAAATGAAGATTGATTATTGTCACCTGTTTAGTGTGTACATGTAAAATATGTAAAGAAATTATACCTATGGAACATCAATGGATGAGGTGTGTAGCTCGTCTATTGATACAGTTGTAGACTTGGTTGTTTTTGTCACTATATTTTCTATGTCAGGTTCAAACTATTGTTGTAATGTAAGAAGAAAGTCATCCTTTTATAATGCTTTCTTATAAAGCTTTAGTCTATGACCATTGACTAGCAATGAGAACCTTACTTCATTAATTATTTGTAGCTACACTGCGCCATTTGGGAAGACAGTCCTTATTTCATATTGCCCAAGCCATCTAGTTTGCAATTTCTCTTTGTAATCTTTGCATCTAGAGTCAGGTCAGCCCACAATACTGTGTCCCACTTTTTGGCCAAGATAGAAATTTATATCAACATTTTTAACTAAATCTTCACCTTCTGAGACCTATAGCAGCTAAATCGTTAAGAATTTGAAGATGATGCAAACTAGTGATCTGTGGCAATTTATGTGTAGATAAAAAAAAATTTAAAAAAATTGAAATAAATCATGAATCTTTCAACATCTCCTTTAATAAATAGTTTCAAACAGTAAACAATATTTTCATAAAGTAATGTTTATGTCGTCCAACATAAAAAAAAAATTGATATTTTTCATAATTATTTGTTACACATTCTTTTTAATTAATTTTTGAAGCCACTGTAACTATATTTTGTACATAGGTGTATGTCATCCAACATAACTTGTGTATATATCGAAATTCTTTTTTTTTTGGGTGAAACAAGAACATCAATACCTAGGGAAAAGGTTTTTTTTTATATGGCTTACTATTTTTCCACCTCTGCAAAATGAAGAACTTGATGTTTGTTGAAAAAACCTATGTTTAGTAAAAATTTAAAATTGAACACATGATAAAGTGAAAACATATCAAAACTATACTTTTTAGAAAGCTTTTTTCAAGGACTATGATCTTGCAAAATATAAATTCTAAATGACTTTATTTGATCCCTCAAAAGGTAAATAAAAAGTTGTTTTTTGTCAGCATTTTGAAGGAGAGCTATGATTTAAGACTAGAGGGGTTCTATCCAAGGGGGGTTGATCTAAGGGGGTATTATCTAAACCTCTTCAATTAAAAATATTTACTTAGAACCCCTTCAAGGCTTAAATTATTATTTTTCTAAAAATATGTGATTTTAGGAAAAATCGGGATGTCCCAAGTTTGGGACCCATTATTGTGGGATGACCTAGTCATAAAGAAGAGCCCAATCACCTGCAATGAATTCCTTTTCCTTAATAAACTAATTATACCAACAGATCCTTTGATTTTCAATAACTTTAGTGTGGTGGATGGCTTCCATTCTTATTTCATCCAATGCATTTAGGTTGTGCAATATCTCCTGCTATGATGTTATCAAATACATGCCCAATTGAACTGTTGTCCTCAATGTTTTATACTTAAATTCTATAGGAAGTACTACCTTCTTACCATACACCAATTTATATGGTGTTAAACCTGTTGTGGTCTTCTAAGTTTTTCTATATGCTGGAAGTTTGAGGAAAATGTTGGTTTTCTTGTCATTGATATGGTTGTTGGCAACATGAGCATGATCATATAAAACGTTGTCATTGATGTCAACATTGAAGTATACATTAAGGTATAGTTGATTGGTGAGGCATGTTTGTATGGTGATGGTAATCCATTATACTGGTGCAAGATTTTTGATCCAGTGTAGAACAAATGTGTTGAATATTTGAATAAATCCCTAAGTTCCATTTTTAGTGTACAATGCATAAGTTTTCAGGGACCCACATTACTCTACCTTGAAGAATTTTTTTTTGTGGTTCTAAAGTAATTTTGGTGTATGTTACAGAAATATAAATCCACATTTTCATGTCTTTATGTCCTCTGGTATCGAAGATAATGATGACACTATATTGGGTCTACCAATGACATTGTTACCAATACAAAGTACATGTTTGGAATGGCCTACATTCCACCATGGAATAATATTTGGTTATATGGTTTTTTGGGAGTGTTTGCAAGTACCATTGGTATCTATGGTCCAAGTGGCAAGTGTTTTGGAGGTTTTAGTGTTAGTTTGTGGATGATTAGTTGGTGTATTTTAGTGTTACTTCACCAACAGTGCCAACCTAATGAGTTTGGGGTCGTGCAGAGTTAAAGTATTTATCACACTTATGGGAGATATTATAGGTGCCCTCCAACCTATTTGGATGTGTTAAATATTTTGAATTATGGTGCAAAGCATTTTTATTTGAATCTTTAGCCAATGAGTTATTGTACTGCATGTTTTATCTAATTAGGTCAACCTAATTGATGTTGTAAGTGTTTGTGGATGTAATGCATATAAATGTAAGTTTATTTTGATGTTGTAGATATGATATATATGTAATTTAATGTGAAGTTTGTGAATATAGTGTGAATGTGATGTGGATATAAGAAAAGAATCTAGTGTGGAAGTGGTGTAGTATGAAGTGTGTTGATTCAATATTTTGAGCTCCAATGGAATTGTATCTCCTGCATATCGTAGATGCATTTTTAACAGTTCAAATCTTGGTAGTGAGCCACCCCTCTTTTATATTTCTCGTATTCTCTAGACAATGAGTCCTCTAGACAGTGTGTCCAAAAGGCAGTAATCCATTATGTAATATGTTATGATCAATTATAATATATTAAGAGCTAATCCTCACTACAATTTTTCCCTTTCTGGGTTTTCCACATAAAAAATATGGTGTTCATGTGTTATGTGCTTTGATAATTACTTTATGGTTTCTTTCCTTAATTCAAATTGAATATAATGTTTCAAATAGATGCTTAAATGTATAAGTGGTTTCAAAGAATATTGATTCACCCCCCTCTCAGTATTATTGGTGTTCAACACTATATGCACAAGCTACCTAAGGTAACCTGGCTGCCCATTCTCTCTTATGAAAATGCACTGTCTTTGTGAGGATGTTTTCAATCTCTCTATTGGTCAATTTCACTTTCCCATTTGCTTGATGGTGATAAGGTGTTGAATTTTTGTGCCTAATCTCATATTCTTGAACTAATTTTGTGATCAAATTTGATGTAAACTGAGGTCCTTGGTCTGTGACAATTTCTCTTGGAACTCCATATCTTTTGAATATGTATTCATATAGAAACTTTTCCACATTTTCATCTCTTGAAAACTATAAATCTTTAACCTCTACCCATTTTTTAAGGTAATCATATATACCAGTATGTACTCTTTGTTGTTTGATGTTTGTGAGATGGGGACAATAAATTTTAATCCCCTTTTGTCAAATGGTGTTATTGCTAGTTATGGCTGCAATGACATTTCATTTTTTTTGGTCTTCCCATTCTTTGGCATCTATCACAGATTCTAGCATATTTTACTGCATCCTTATGAATATTTGTCCAATAATAACCAGTATTTAGGATCTTTAAGAGCTATCCTCTTTGCTGTAAAGTGTCATCCACAAGGTTCATCATGGCATGCTCTAAGGATATCATATACCTCGTCTTCTCAGACATGCATCTTCTCATTATGTTGTTTGGGCCTATCTAAAATAACTTGTATCTAGCTATCCATGAGTAGGGAAAACTATTATGAACTAATTTCCTCTTTTCCCTTGGTAATAAATGAGTTGGTGTCTTTCCTACTACAAGATAGTTGGCAATATATACATACCAAGGTTTATGCAGAGATAAAGAAAATAATTTCTCATATGGGAAGGATGCATCAACAACATCTTCTTCTAATTTGGTTGATAGTCTAGATAGAAAATCTACCACTACATTGGCTAAATACTTGACTTATCTAGAATGGTAATATCAAATTCTTGAAGTAATAGTAACCACCTAACAAGCCTACCACCAACCACTAGTTTGTTCATGAGATACCTTATTAATGTATGATTAGTGTGTATGAACACTGAATACCCTATAATGTAATGTGTGAATTTACTTATTGCATGAACCACTATTAACATCTCCTTTTCAATCACTGTATAATTGAGTTCACCCCCTTAAAGATTTTTGTTGATATAATATATGGCATACTCTTTGTTTCCTTCCTTCTATCCCAACCCTACTATTGCAAAATTAGAAGCATTTGTATGAATATGAAAAGGCAGATTCTAATTTGGTCCCCTCAATACATGTGTCTTAGTTAGTGTTTCCTTGAGAGCTTCAAATTTAGTTTAAAAATCAGTTATCCATTCAAACTCTACATCTTTAGATAATAGTGAAAAATAGTGGAGCTATAATTTTGTTAAAGTCTTGGATAAATATTCTATAATATCCATCATGGCCAAGGAAACTTCTAACATCCTTTTGCCTTTGAGGCATAGGGAGTGTTGATATCACCTCAATTTTGTTGGGGTATACTTGAATTCCTTCATTAGACACAAAATGTCCCAAAATAATTCCCCCAATCATCATCATGAAGCATTTCTCATGACTCAAGGATAAGTTATTTTCTTGACATATTTTTAGTATCTTCTCCAAATTTCCAAGTTCTTCATCATAGGTATTCCCATAAGTTGTGAAATCATCCATGTAAACCTCCATGGAATCATGTGCAAATTTTGAGAATATGCTTAGTACTACCCTCTAGAAGGTGGTTGTTGCATTTCATAGCCCAAATGGTAAGAAGGAATAAGCATATGTACCCCAAGGGCATGTGAAAGTTGTCTTTTCCTAGTCTTATGGGGCTATCTTAATTTTATTTTAGCCACTAAATCCATCCAAGGAAAAGTACTTCTTGCTTGCTAATGAATCAAGTACTTGGTCAATGAATGTAAGTGGAAAGTGGTCTTTCCTAGTTGCAAGATTTAACTCACGATAGTCTACAAATACTCTCCAATTTCCTCCTTTCTTAGGAAAAATTACTAGTGGAGACACCCACTGACTATTATAGATAGGATAGATAAATCCTATATCCAAAAAAATTTGTAATTCTGATTTGACTATATCTCGGACTGCAGGGTTCATTCTCCTTTGGGGTTTTCTAACTGGTTTGAAATATTCATTGATGTAAATCCTATACATGAACAAGTCTAGGTCTATTCCATTCATATCATGATAATCCCATGCAAAGGTTTTTGTGTGTGCCTTCAACATAGCTACTAGTGGTGTTTGTTGTGCAAAAGTCAACAGTCAATTTATTGTTTACATTCAATGTTCTACCTGACATAATCTATAAAGTAATAGATGATTCTTGAGTGGATGAGATGTCAAGTCTTGCTATGTTTGGGATGCAATGATGTGGTAACAAAGTATGGAAAATTTGGGAAACTAACTCAGATGAATTGGAAGGGATTATATTCTGCAGAGGATCATGAAGACATGTTAGCCAATCGTGTTGTTGTAGGTCCCTACCATAGTTGTTACATGATGTTTGCAATCAGTTCATCTTCATATTGGTTTTCCAATAAGGGGTTGTGTTCAATAGTCATCAGAGTTTGTAAGGATTACTAATCTTCCTCATCTAGGTTTGGTCGGATATTTTGTTCTAGGTCTGCATATGGTTGGGTTAGTGGATAAAGGATTAATTTCTTAGTCACATTCCCATTAAAAATTATCATATTTCCAAAATTGCAACCTATGAAGGCATCTTTTTTTACCAACCAAGGTCTCCCTAAGATGAGGGGATATCCTGAAACATTAGCTTTAAGTTGTATTACCATAAATTATATAGGGTACTCCCATGAATCTAGTGTTATTACCAAATCGTCAATGATTTCCTCGGGTTTGATTGTGGACCTATCTATCCATTGTAGCACAATAGGTGTAGGTCTGAGCTCTATTAGCTTTAATAATTTCATGGTTTCTTTGGTCATTGCATTAATATTTGCTCCTAAATCATTTAAGGTGTTCTTAATGGGAGTGTCATTTATTTTGACATCCACTACAGGGCTCTCAAGATTTGCATAGTTAGGGATAGTTATGTTTCTCAACATGATTTCTTCAAGTTGTCCTAAGACAAGTACAATCTAAGGATCCTTTCACTTTGTGCCTATATTTTTGAGGCATAGCTCTCTCACTATTTAAGTATAAATAGGAACCTTCTTAACAGCCTAGATGAGGTGTATTTTGATACAAACATCCTTGAGTTGTCCCAAATATAATTTTTAGCTTGTGATTGATGTTTTTAGACTGTTAATCTCTCAGGGAATGGAAGTTCTAGACTTTTGGTTATTGGATTGACCTTATTTGAGTTAGGTTCCTTAGATTGTTGGTCCATGGTCTCAGTTGGAAGTTCCTCATCAACTAATTTAGTGATATAAGGATATGAAGTTCCAACTAACATCTTCCCTGATCTGAGGTGTACATCACTCACCTCAACCCCATAGGTAGGGTATTACATGGTGTCATTAGCATAAGCCTATTGGACAGGCTTATTATTTGGGTTAGGTGTAGGTTGTGCTAGCAATTAAGGTGCTCTTGGTGGATTTGGTGCAGCTATTGAAGGTTTTTACATTATATCTTGTTGATGTGGCTACAAATGTTGCTATGACTACAAAGATTTCTATGGCTATTGAAAGTTAGGATTTTTATTTTTCCACTATTGATCTCTTTGCCACTGAGGTTGCCATTGATTTTGTTGGGGTGACCACTAAGAATTATAATTAGGTCCTTGATAATTTTAAGGCGGCCACATTATTTTTTGTTGTTGATTCCAATAGGATTGAGGCATTGGCTATTGTTGTCTTTTCATAATGGTCCAAGATTGAGGGTTCCAACTAGGAAAATGTACATTGTTACTAGGAAATGACATGTTAAAATTCAAAGGGTCTTGGGGAATACCTTGTCTTAGCTACCATAGTTTGCATTGATCTATGTAGAACACTTGACCATATTCACCTTCCAATGCATGAAATTTTGATGTACCTTGCTTATCTTTAGAGTTACTTGACACCTTCATGCACTTGCAATTAGTCTTTCTCTATCTACAATGTAAGTAGTATTTTGTAAGGGCTACTTCTACTTCTTCTTTCTTTTTCTTGATGTGAAGAGTATCTAATTGTGTAGCTAGGTGACTTATGATATCTTCCTTCATGTTGAGAGAATATTTCTTAGCTCCACCTTTGAGACTCTAGTGGTTGATTTGTTGATGGAAGATGTCATATCTCCTCTAACTGTCTTGGTGAAATATCTTGAATAGTTCCTACATGCTTTGCAGATTTCCTCAAATGGTGATTGTGATATGTCACCCATCCCAATGAGGTTAAGTGCATTCATGCAATTCTCATTAACCCCTCTCAAGAATATCAACTTTAGGGATTCATTAGAGATTCTATTTTGGTGGGATTTCTTAAGGAAGAATTGAAATCTTTCCACAGTCTTCCAAGTATTCATCTTCCTTTTGTGACATCCTAAAGATGTCATCCCTCTTTCTATCTATGGATTTTTAGTAATCTTATTATATTTCTAGGAAATTTTTCTTCATGGTATTCCAATTGGGAACAATATCTCTTCCCAAACCCATGAACCATCTTAGAGCAGCAACCTTCAGTGTTGTTGGAAACAATTTGAACCTGTGTGTGTCTATGGTATAGTCATAACTTCTGCATAGCATGTCAAACTCAAAAGGAAGGTGTTTGGATCCTCCATAACCAACCCATAGAAGATAGGTAATATTGAAGGAGGTATTTTCTTCAAAGCAGTTGTTTTCTCTTGGTTGGCAATAGGGAACTCAAAGGTTACATGCGCTGGTGGTTCTTCTATTATTGCAACGTTCCCATGATGTTGATATGTATTTGAGGAGTTTCCTTTATTTCTAGTGTAGGTATTGGTGTCAAGAATGATTCTTCTTTAGGAATACCCTCACTTTTTTCACTATATTCACCAATATCATATAATACTTCATGTGTTGAAGAGAGGAATATTCCCAGAGAATCTCTTTACCTCTGCATGCAATGATTATGACTCTTTGGTTCAACGGTTCCTGCACATTATTAGTAAAGCATGTTTATGTTGATGGATAAAACCTTATTTACCCTAATGCTAACAAAAATAATCAACTAAAAAATATTGAAAATACACAAGAGAATCTTGAATGCAGCATCGTCCCCAAAAGAAATGCCAAAAATTAAAGGACTTTCTAACATCTGGTTAACTTGGTGTTGCAATCAGACACTTAATTCAAAGGATGGGTTCCTAACTAGACAATTCAGCAAACCTTCACAATAGGCTTCATTTAATTATCAACCAAGGATCATAAGCTTCTAATAGTGCTGGCACTGTATGTGCATTCATGGATCCTACTATTCCCTATATCAATGAAACATAGGTGGAAACACATGTATTGAAATGGTAAAATCTAGAAAAGAAATAGGGGAACTAACATAAATCTATTGCTTATGTTGTGGGTACTTACTGCTTAAGATTGTAACTACTAATTATTAAATCTAAACTTGCAACTAACTAATACTTCTAGCTTTTGACCTCTAACTTCTCCAGAGAATAACTCAATGTAACTCATGCTATAGAATATCATTAATGAAATTTACATGCACATAATTAGAAACTTATCTTAAGTGAATTAAATAATGTAAAATCTAATCTAGTAATAAAAAATAAGCTGGTTTGGTAGTACCTCGAGTGGCCCTTTATCAAGTTGTTGTGCCCACAAAAGATATCAAATATGCACTACTTGATCAACAATTCATGACAATGAACTAAACCCCTTTATTGTATAAAAACCAAACTTCTTACAGTATAACAAGAATCTCTAAAAGATTTCTCATTCAGCAGTACATATTGTAACTTGATAATAGAAAAACTAACATCAATATCTACTAACTAGTAAAAAATCATATTGTTACTACCACTAGATCCTCTCCTCAACCATAGATCACAATATATAGGTTCGAGAGGAGTCTTATTCATTAAGGACCAAAAATAGAACATTAATTCATAAGTCCACTCTCCATCAAGGATAGGAAGAGGACAAGTCTTTGAAATAGAAAACTATAAATATGAAATAGAAGAAGGAAAATCAAACTACGACTCTACCCCTAATAGTTAACTACCATGAAAGGAACATGTTTCCTAAAAAAATATCACGCCATGGGTTACTCCTATTTGGAAGACTTCTTCCAATTTTCTTATTGGAAGATAAAAGTGCATTTGTGATGACTCATGGTTGAATATTCAATAGCTACCTTCATTTCCCTCTGGAACTATCTTTCTCTAATTATTTTGGCTCTCCCCTACAACCATCCAAAATTCTTTGATGTGAGTTAAAAAACCAATTGTTGCTAGCTACAATCTTCTTGGCTGCAAGATTTTAGTTTTTCTACCAAGGCATTCACATCTTTAACAATCACGATTAAACCATAAAAACATACTAAATCCTATGAATATTCATACATCCACACAAGCATATATCAATATATCATATTTATATTTCCACATATTTAGGTCTATCAAAGTGTATAAAAAGCATATGAAAGATTTATGAAGTCTTGGAAATATTTGTAAAACTTAGCAAATGAACTGATAAAAGCATAAACTAATGAAGGAAAAACTATCCATTATATAGATTCAATATATTGATGAAATATCCTAGTAAAATGGTGGAAGAATTGAAGAAGTTGATGCAGGATCAAGTTACCCAAGCTACAATTGATAAAATGATGAATAAAAAGATAAAGCTTCACTCCTTCTAGGAAGAGTTGACTACCTTTGTCAATTTGCAGGAGAAAATGGATAACTCTTCTTTTAATCAAAGAATAAAGCTTCAATATCATTGGGGTCCACCAATAGAGAAGATGAACAAAGTGATATTTGCATTCACCGACAACTTCCCTAGTTGACTAGAGTCAGAGTTCCCATTTTTACTTTGTTTTTAATAAATGTTGTAATAAATCAATGCCCCAACTATAATATTAAATCTAGAATTTTATTTCAGTTAGCTTTTTAGTTTCTTTAGTTTAGGTTTAGTTAGTCTTAGAACTAAAACTGAGGTGCTTTAGTTGTCTTTTAGTTATATTTTAGTTGAACTCAATCAGATCTGGGGTGTTGAAGTTAGTTTCATTTTTCCTCTTTTTTAGATCCACAATTTTAGGAACTCAACGTCATATTTTTATTATGGATCATTTCGAAGAATTTGATTTTGATGTATTTTAACAAGATAAACTTATACATTCTCAACATGGGTTTCTTACTAACTTTGTGAAGATCATATTTTCGATAATATCAGAGGATTATGCCTATTTTGCATGCGTCTCAATCTATTGTATTGGTAATGGTATGATTTTTTTATCTTTTCTAAATTGAACAAATTAATGAAATCTCATATGTTATTCTAGAATTAAGTAATATTTTTTCTTAGATCTATGCATGTTTGATGATATTCTAATTTGTTAAAGTTTGGAAATCTTGTGACTGATTATATTTCCTCAAAAGATTGCATCATTGTTAACAGTAAATGTGTGTATTGTTGATTACTTTAACTGTGGTTCATGAGATTTTATTTAACCTTCCAGAGTTGATTAATAAAAAATATCTTATCATTGTCCATTTAAATTAGCACTAGTTTAAAATATTTCTTATATCAATGGTATTTTCAAGTAAAGGTTAGCAGATTATATCATAATAAATTAAAACCCAATGAAACTACAAAGTACAATGAAAGCTAAAACAAATAGAAATATTATACCAATTGATTTGCGAAGCTTCCATGATTCACCTCCATAGCACCTTCTAACTTGTTGCAATTGTAATTATTGCCCTCAGATCGAGTGTGTGAACAATCTTTGACTATGACAATGTCATAAACAAGCTTTCAAGGATTTGAAAATGACCAAATGATCAACATGCCTATGCCTATGACTATGACAAATAACTATACCTATGAAAAGTAATCCAATTCAATAAACTAAATTCCAGGTAAATACTAAGCCTAAATATGTTAGAATAACGAACTGGTCCCGAGAATGTGAGAAAATTGGCATTTTATAGAAAATGCAATTTTGGACGGACAGACAAGATTAAAAGCTGGCAGAAGCATAAAATCAGAGGTCAAGATTGCATGTGACAATCCCTAATTAGGGTTAGAGAAAAAATATTAAATGAGTGGTCAAGATGTCATTTGATAAAATCAAATCGGCGGTTGAGAATAAATGTGATAATTAGTAAAAAAGATAAAGATTTTTTATAATCAAGAAGATAAAGACTGCTTGATTTGTAAGATTCAAAAAATCAAGAAGATAAGAGTTGAACTGAAAAATCAGATTTGGAAAATCAAGAATTTTCTCAATTACTTGATTTTTGGAAGAAGATTACCATTTTGAATTAAATTAATTCAAAATATGGATTTTGTGTGACAATAATAATCGATTTTTAGATTATTTATTAAAATGAACTCACAGTTAAAAATGTGATATCATTTTAAATAATTTCATTTATTTAAAATGACGGAAATGTTAAATTTGGCAACTAAATAATTAAAGATAATTATTTAATTTAGAGGATATCATCAATAATTAAATAAATTAATAAATTCATTTAATTATGAGAATTAGTGATATACTAAATAAATAAATATAATTCATTTATTTAATAATCAGGAAGAATAAATGAACAAAGGTAATTAAATACATTAACAAATTTATTTAATTATGGGAAGATTATAGACCCTTAGTGACGTATCGAATAAATAAATGTAATTTATTTATTTAATAATCATGAAGAATATACGAGACATGAATTATTTAATTAATAGTGGAAAGTGGACCAAGGACATAATTAAATGTCATAATTATGCTAGGATGAAAGTGGTAAAATAGAGCTTACAGACCTAGGTCATTTTTATGTCTACATTTTTCCCCTCTTTGTCATAGTGTAGCATGTCACATTGTGACAAAAAAACTAAGTCAGAAACATGCCCGAGCGAAGGTACAGAGTATCGATGCCCCCTCGGGAAAATTTTTAATTTTTGGCCAGGTGACAAAAAATTTTGGAAAGTGTCCCGATAAGTCAATTTTGTAATAAGAAAATCAATGACGCAGACGGTTTCAAATTTTGACATGTTTAGAGCGGCCAAAAGGGTGGTCAAAGTTGGTCGAAAGGGCCTCTAGTAATAACCTAGTTAACAAACTTTATGTTGACTTTATAAATAGGTTGACAAAGGGGTAAAAGTCAATTTATTTTCACTATTCTCCTTAGAAATTTTGAGAGCTTAGACCGAGGAAGACTTCTGCAAGGATGGTGATTCCAGTGATCGAGCATCACGGAGAGATCATGTAGACCTTCAGGAAACCAGAGGGTTCAGAGCCAGTGGTATGTACCCCTATCCCACTTTGTGATTTCATTATTTTTCATGCAAAATTTAGGGTTTTAAGGCCAACAACGAATGCGTGGCGATGCATATGTGTGCGCATAAGCCACATTCACATTCGCATTCAATGTATTTGATGCATCACGACACAACTAATAGGGGTCATTGGGGCAGGCCAGGGATGTGTGACACATGCTAAAAAGTGTGACGCATTTGCAATATCATGTCGCATTCGAGGGTTATAATGCTACATATGTTATTTTGTGACGCATTTGTTATTTTGAGTGACACATTCGAATGAAGTTACACATGTGTAATAAATCATGATGCAAATGCACTATTATGACACAAGTGTGGGACAAAATGAAGCAATCGATGATTCGTGGTGCATTTGAGGTACGGAGTGATGCAAATGCTTCTTCGTGACGCATTTGCAGTAAACGTGACGCATGTGACCTGGACTTTAACTAAGAATGACTTTTCTAGGTTTCAAATTTTAAATGCTTTTGAGTTATAATGATGATAATGACGATTGTCCATAAGGTGTTGACACTTTTTTTGACCATGTATAGAGACAGCTAGCGCCTATCTATACATGGGAGAGCATGCCATCGACCTTCATGTTTCGAGATCAATTGAGTCCGCGAGAGTGACGACGGTTGATGCAACTAGGTTTGTATTATGTTTCTTATATGCTTGTTATTCGAGCAAATAGGGGACTATTGATTACTTTGTGTGAGAGATGGCATTCAGAGACATGCTCATTCCATTTTCCAACAGGAGAGGTCACCGTGACTCTTGAGGATGTCTACCATATACTACGTCTTCCGATCTGAGGAGAGTAGATCATTTATGACCCTTAGCATGGCTATCAGACCTTTACATCTTACTAATAGGATGAGGGTGTAGGACTTGGCATCGAGGGATACAAGATCCACTAGGAGTTTATGGCAGAGCACTATGGCCAATTTGATGCACTATTGGCAACATTGATCGGCAGGATACTGATTCCTGACTACCGCAGACACGGGTTTCCCATTGGTTGGGGTGATGTGCTAGTGGGCATGAGGTGAGACAAGATAGTTTATGCTTGGGGGTCCTATTTGTTAGGCATGCTCTACCATCAGCTCCACGAGGTGGCCTACAGGAGGGCATAGAGCATTAGATGTGGTACGACACTTCTGATGATATGGGCCTGGGAGCATGTTGCTATATTTTGGCCTCCTATTCAGAGACCACAACTAGTAGAGGGGATGCCATATTCTTATTACTATGTCGGTGCCTTATAGCAGACAAGGGTGGGAGAGACAAGTTGGTGGCGTCATCAGATCAACACCATGATTTCATTTATTTGGATGCCTTACAGAGACTGCGAGCAGTGCGAGGATGAGGATGACCATCTCAGCTTCTGCAAACAGTATCATTATTTGATTGGAAGAATAGTATAGAGTCAGCTAATCACCAAGATGTACCTACCTCAAAGGGTGTTACAGTAGTTTGGGGAGCAATAGGGTGTACTGGTAGGCACAACTGAGTATGCCAAATCTTCTAGGGAGTCAGCTTGGGGGCCACCGATTCCTATACCTTTCACCATGTAGCATATTGATGGGTTGGTGGCATAGCAGTGGGGATGGAGGGGTGGGACTGCAGATCCCAGGACGACCTCATATTATGACTTGTGGTGGCAGGCACATCGACCAGTGTCACTGACAGATCCAGATAGGCTAGCGTTGATTGATAGGAGATCGGTTATACCATGTGTTCCATGAGCTAGGCGAGGGGGCAGAGGGAGAGATGGTAGCAAAGACAAAGGTCGAGGTGGAGGGAGAGATGGGGATGTCAGGGATGATGGAGGGGATGGTAGGAGGAGGAGGAGGGATAGAAAGAGGTAGAACAAGAGGTGAGACAGCGTACGGCAAGAGGGGAACTAGATGCTATCCCAGAGGTGGCCAAGGAGGGGGAGAGATAGGGGAGGAGTCGAGGCAGGAGCAGGAGGAGGAGAGATAGGAGGAGCATGTGGCCGAGGAGGAGGCCAGACAAGAGAAGGAAATTGAGATGGATGTGGATGTGCCACAGGATGAGGGAGTCAGTGGAGAGGAGGTCATAGTGGAGGAGGATGATGATGGAAAAGATGATGATGAGGCTATAGATGAGGTTGAGAGGCTCCTGAGATGGAGGATGGTAGAGGGAAAGGAGGAGATACCATCTGGTTTGCCATTGCCACATGACGCCATGACAGATCAGAGTGTGGAAGACATGTAGAGGAGATTGGACGCGGCCATGGCAAAGGTCAGTGCCCTATGAGTAGAGCTCGAGGTGACGAGGGTAGAGAAGGATCAAGAAGTGATCCATCAATAGGAGGCAACGCAGTGGTGCATAGAGTTTGCATGACTATGTATAGGACCATCTGCAGACTAGGCTCAGGAGTTTGGTAGGGTTAGTGTACGGCTTGGGCGATATAGGTAGTTATATGAGCAGATCCTGCCAGCCAAGAGGAGAGATCCCACTCTAACTAGGACACAAACAAGTAGTGGCAGTGGGTCGGGCAGTGGTAGTGGCAGTCGGAGTAGTGTAGGGGGCTCAACCTCTTCAGGGCATACTTCAAGTCATAGGTCCCATCACAGACACTCCTCCAGTCCCAAATCAGAGCATTCACATGGGTCATCGGGTTTAGGCCATAGATTAGTATCTGGTCAGCCTCCAGTGACAGATCCTTCAGCTTCACAAAGTCACACCGTAGTGTCCTCACAAGTACATGTTACCATGGAGATGATACAATTAGTGTCAGTCCCATTGGTTTCACAGATAGAGGCTACCATAGTTCCTTCAGTTACCTCAGTGCCAGGCACAAGTCCTCAGTCACCACACTCTTCGCCATGAGGGGATGAGGAGAGCATTTCATAGGGGCATGTTTACTATATTTGGCTTCATGTTTTAGACTTTATGTTATGACACGTTATGTATTGACTATCAAGCCTGCGAGCTCTATTTTTGGGATATCCCATGACTCTATCCTTTGACATTGATTTTTGAGATGATGCTATATATATGATGCAATTTTGATGTGGCCTACATGTGTGTTATGTGATGTTATTTGATTTATGCACTATGATGAATGATAGTGTTATTTATATGTCTTGTCATGTATGTCCTATGATGGTTACCTATGGTGTGATACCATTATAATGCAATGTTTATTTATATATCATGTTGATGTTATGCAATGGATGATGATGATATGCATAATGTATTTATTTGAATGGATGCCATGTTTATAATTATGTTAATGCATGACTATGTATAATGCGCTATGGAATGTAATGGATATGATTTACTAATATGAATGGTGTATGTATGGATCTAATGCAATGTCTATATGATTATGTATGCACTTATGCTTTTGTATGTCACAGAATTTCATCATGAGACGGATGAGAGAAGGTGACCAGACAGAAGAAGATGCATGTTAGTTCCTAGACCAAATCCTTCAAAACCTTACCATAGGACTTTAATATTTATTGCTCTTAATCATCATTGGGAAAATTATTGTAATGGCCAACAAACACCATGATATGACATAGATCAAGGTGTGTAAGGTCATACCATCACATAAGACAAGAATTCACAGACAAGGATGATCATGATTCATACTAAGAGCATAATTTACCCCGGTCTTTTTGTCATAACCAACCGTAAGCAGAAAAATATAGGAAGGATAAGTCATGAAATGTTGTTGCTTCTCTAAATCCTGTTTCCAGGACATCCTTGAGAAACCAACAACATGATTGCCACAAGGACAAAAAAATAAAGCCATTATCATGATACGTCGCTATTTTTCTAAATCCCGTAGTCATGACATCACTGAGAAACTAGTAACATGCGTGTCAAAATAAAAGACAAACATCATGATACATCACTACTTCTCTAAATCTGGTTGTCGGGATCTCGCTAAAAAACTCGTAACATGATAAAAAATCCAAAAGACAAGTGCCAAGTGTTTTCCAAGTGTGTCTGGATGCCAAGTGTTTTAATTTTAAGATGTCTAGTTTGATGATGTCGAGATGCCAGGGTGTCAAGGTTTTGACAATGCCAAGATCACAAGTGCCAAAAATTTCCAAATTCAGGAAGGACACATCTTGAATAATGTTGATGTTGAGAGGATTGATCCCTAAATGTCAAAAGGGATCCCTCAAAATGCCAGTGATAGTGACGATGCCTAGGAAGGACATATCCTAAGGCATAGATGACAGAGGTTGTTCTTCAGAAGGACACATCTGAAAGATACTGATGTCGAGAGGAGTGATCCTTAAATGTCAAGAGGATCTCTCAAAATGCCAGGTGATAGTGACGATGCCTAGGAAGGACACATCCTAAGGTATAGCTGACAAAGGTTGTTCTTTAGAAGGACACATCTGAAAGATATTGATGTCGAGAGGAGTGATCCTTAAATGTCAAGAGGATCTCTCAAAATGCTAGGTGACAGTGATGATTCCTAGGAAGGACACATCCTAAGGCATAGATGACAAAGGTCGTTCTTCAAAAGGACACATCTGAAGAATACCGGTGTCGGGAGGAGTGATCCTTAAATGTCAAGAGGATCCCTCAAAATGTCAGATGACAATGATGATGCCTAGGGAGGACACATCCTAAGGCATAAATGACAAAGTCTATTCTTCA
Organism: Sequoia sempervirens; assembly: GCA_007258455.2. NCBI lineage: Eukaryota > Viridiplantae > Streptophyta > Pinopsida > Cupressales > Cupressaceae > Sequoia > Sequoia sempervirens. The sequence continues at coordinate 232,949,436 of VDFB02058242.1, forward strand.
GAAGGACATAACTAAAAAATAACCAAGAGTTGACAGTTTGATCGGTTGTGACAATTTGACTCGTTTTGACTGATTTTGACTGGAGTTTGACCATATGTCAATATTGACATGTTGGTGTGATTGTCATGCTTGAATAAATGATTGCCATATTTCATTTTAGGAGTTTGTTTGTTTGGAAAATGATTTGTCTTGACTTGAAGACTTTTGATGTGTGTGCCCATGTAATGCCATGAACCCTAATGGACTGACCTAGTGTGGCCTCGGGGGCTCATCAACAAATGACCTTGCCTACATCATACACTCAGAGACCTCATAGTTCTACACGACCAATGACTTTGTCTTGATGACCAAAGATTGAGCCATGATTTTATTTTGACAAACCTAAAACGACTGGCCTAATGTCTCAAGGACTCAAAGATGAGTCTTTCCTACGTAGCAAATGCGCAGAGACAACATAGTTCGGACAAATGACTAAGACTAACTGATTTGACGAACTTGACAAGATATGACTTTGTTTTGCGGCATTCTAGACATTGTAAACTTGTTGTGGGTTTCTTTAGAACATATTTCAATTTTTAGATCTTTCTTCAAGACATTTTTTTATTTTTAGGTCTTTCTCCAAGACATTTTGTGATGTTTTTGGTTTTTTTTTAGGGCATTTTATGATGTTTTGTCTTTTTTCAAGACATTTTGCAATGTTGTTTGTCTTTTTTCAAGACTTTTTATTATGTTTTTGTCTTTTTTCAGGACTTTTTATGATGTTTTTTCTCTTTTTTTCAAGACTTTTATGATGTTTTTGTCTTTTTTCAAGACTTTTTATGATGTTTTTGTCTTTTTTCAGGACTTTTTGCGATTTCCCAAACCATGTATGATACCCACTATGGTCACATGATAAAAAATTTCCCCTAGTCAGGTCCAAGACTTAGCCAATTGTAAAGGGTGTGAAAGAGATATGCATGGGATGCCAGATGGATAGTATGTAGGACTTGATGTCAACTGTTTTTCAACCATGAGAGGAACGGTATGATGGCATGGTAGTTGTCATGGCGGCGATGGAAAATTTGTTTCATCATAGGCCAAGACAAATAAAGTAACAGTAGATGGCAGAGCAATGATTGACTATACATGGCGCCTGCTTGCCAGGTTTTTGCCATGGTACTTATCCAAAGTGCCTGTTTGCCAGGTTTTCACTATTGGACGAATTATTTCTCTTTACTATTTTTGTCATTTTTCAACTTTTTTGGTGTCACCAAGATGCCTATTTTCCAAGTTTTCATCAGGGTGATGATTTTTTTATATTTTTCACTTTTTTTGTATTTTTTAAGGTTTTCGGCTCGACTTTCTGATGCTATGCATAGAACTTGCAGATATGTAGACTATTGATGGGCTACGTCAATTGTTCACCATCTGGAGTAGCCAACTGATATGCTCTAGAACCAAAAGAGGATATGATGGCATAAGGATCCAACCAGTTTGGTTCAAACTTGCCAAGTTTTTCTCTTTCTGCCTGATTCTTAGGGTTCTACATGAGGACTAAGTCACCAATGTCGAAATTCCTGACCATGACTCTCTTGTTGTAACTACGACAAAGACAGTCCCGATATGCCTGTAGATTGTTTAGGGAATTTTTTCTTCTTTCCTCTAACATCTTTAGCTCGTGTAGGTGCAACTGTCTATACTCCTCATCATCGGTCAGACCCTTAAGGGAGACTCATAAGGAAGGAATTTCAACCTCGATGGGAAAGATGGCCTCAACTCCAAAGACCAGGGTGAATGGAGTGGCTCCCGTAGGCATACGAATGCTGGTGCGGTAGGCCCACAGAGCAGGGTTGAGTTAAATATGCCAGTCACGGCCAGCGCCATTGACAGTTTTTTTAGGATTTTAACGATGGTTTTATCTGATGCCTTGGCTTGACCGTTTCCTTGCGGGTAATACGAAGAGGAAAAATGATGTTGGATATGAAATTTCTCACATAACTCATGAATGTCTTGGTTTTTAAACAGACGTCCATTATCAGTGATGATGGAGTGTGGAAGTCCATACCAGAAAATGATGTAGTTAAGAATGAATTTGGAGATTTGTTTGTCGGTTATGTACGTTAGGGGGATGGCCTCGATCCACTTCGTAAAATACTCAGTGGCAGTGATGATGAATTTGTGGCCATTGGACAAGGTAGGATGGATCTTTCCCATAAGGTCGAGTCCCCATTGTGCAAAGGGCCTAGGAGATGTGATTGGCCAAAGTTCCTATGCTGGAGCATGAATCAAATCACTGTGAATCTGACATTGGTGACAAGTCCTGACATATTCTAGTCCATCTTTCTCAATGGTCGGCCAACAGTACCCAAGTCTCGTTATCTTCTTGGCTAGAGTAGGACTACTCGAATGAGACCCGCATATACCCTCATGTACTTCATGTAAGGTTGTGTGTACTTTGTTGGTGTTGATACATATAAGGAGGGTGTCATCAAAGCTACGACGATAAAGGGTGTCACTAACGATGACATATCTTGCAGCTTTTCAAATAAAGAACTTCCTCTAGTTATTGGAAAGATTGGGTGGAAGGGTTTGGGACTTGAGATAGTCATGAATGTCTTGGTACCAGGGAGAATCAGGACCAACAAGCTCACAGACCATCTCTGATTTAGGAATATCATAGGTGGGGACCAACAGTTGTTCTACCAAGAACTCCAACTGAGGCATGTTGCTTGGAATATTGAGGAGAGAGCTGATCGTAGCCATGGCATCCACCACCTTTTTTTGTGCTATCGGAACTTGCTCAAAAGTTACCATGTGAAAATATGTTTGAAAACTGGCAATCATCCATTTGTAGGGAATTAGTTTCTCATCCTTAGTGTCGTAGTCATCATTAACCGGGTTGATGACTAACTGAGAATCCCCATATACATGCAGTGCTCTAATTTTCCATTTTATTTCCATTCTAAGCCTTGTAACAAGTGCCTCATATTCTGCTACATTGTTTGTGAATGGAAAAGCTATGCAGAAAGACTTGGGAATGGAGTCTCCTTAAGGGGTGATAAATAGTATTCCTACCCTTGAGCCATGATTAGTATGTGATCCATCAAAGTATAACCTCCAAGGTGCCTTAGGTTCTGTATGGAATATTGACTCATCTGGGAAATCTATCACTAAGGGATGATCACTTTGTGTAGGTGTGTTCGCCAGTTGGTCTGTTATGACTTGTCCCTTTATTGCCTTTCTTTCAACATATTAAATATCATATTTACTTAGAATCATGACCCATTTTGCTAGACGTCCTCTCAATGTTGCCCGACTCAATAAATATTTGAGGGGATCAATCTTTGCTACCAACTATGTCTGATGGCTCAACATATAATGTCTTAGCTTTTGAGCTAGAAAAACCACTGCTAGACAAGCGCGTTCAATGGATGTGTAATTTAGTTCATACCTGACCAATGTCCAACTAATATAATATATGACCCTTTCCTTTTCTTCTTGGTCATTTTGTGCTAGTAATTCCCCCAGTGTTGAAGTAGTGGTAGAGATGTATAAGATCAAAGGTTTGTTGTGAATGGGAGGCATAAGGATTGGCGGTGACATTAGGTAGTCCTTTATTTTCTGAAAGGCTTCTTGGCATTTATTTTTCCACACAAAGGGGATTCCTTTGCACAGAAGATATTGGAATGGTTGACAGTTGTTGGCCAATTGTGCTATGAAGTGCCAAATAGATTGTACCCTACCTTGTAAGGTTCTAAGTTCACTTATTCCTCTGCGAGGAGGCATGTCCATGATGGATTTGACTTTGGCTGGATCAACCTCAATGCCTCTTTGAAAAACTATATATCCCAAAAAAATTCCAGATGTTATGCCAAAGACACATTTCTTAGGATTCAATCTGACCTTATATTCTTCTAGTCTCTTAAAAATTGTGTCTAGCACTTTCAAATGATATTTTCTTGTTGCTGATTTAGCCAAAATTTCGTCCACGTAATCTTCCATTATCTTATGCATCATGTCATGAGAAGTTGTCATCATTGCTCTCTGATATGTGGCACCTGCATTTTTAAGACCAAATGGCATGACATTCCAGCAGTATGTACCCCAAGGGTAAGTGAATGTTGTTTTATGTTGATCTTCAGGGGAAATACGAATTTGATTATAGCCTAAGAAACTGTCCATAAGGGACAACATCCTGTATCCTACCATGAGGTCGACTATGATATCAATATTCGGCAAAGGAAATTCATCTTTTGGGAATGTCTTGTTTAAGTCTCTAAATTCTGTGTAGACTTAGATCATTCCATTTGGCTTTGTTACTAGCACAAGGTTAGATATCCATTCAGCATAAGCAATAGACCATATGAACCTAGCATCTAGAAGTTTCTTTAACTCAACCTTGACTAATAGAGCGACTTGAGGATTCATTTTTTGTATCTTTTTTTTAACTGTTTTGGCATTTGGTAATAGTGGCAGATGGTGCAGGACAAGTTTTGGGTCTAATCTCGGCATGTCAGCATAGGACCATACGAAGTTAATTTTACGTTCTATAAAGAATTTGTGAAATTCTAGTTTCTCTTCTTCAGTCAAGGATGCAACAAAGAGGACCATCTTGGGATATTTTACAGTTGATATGTTGTCTTCTATGGTGTCCTCTATGAGCATAGCTGATTTCTCTTGAGTTACGGGAAGAAAGTCCAGTCCTCCATCTTTGGGTGCCTCAGAGAGGTTTTCACCCGCAAATATGTCTTTTTTTTACCTTTTTGTCGTCAAAAGGTGCCTTTCGGTTTTCACCTAAAGACATTTGATTTTTTGTCTTATTTTTACTTTTTATTTTGCAACTGGAGGATAGAGCAGTATCCCCAAAGTAAGTTGCACAATCTAGGTCAATTGTGAATTCTACCTTGTGATCCCCACTGGTATTCCCTCATGTAATCCCATAAACTCCGCAATGGCCTCATCATTCTCAAAGGTATCCAGGACTAGCGGGCCTTGTTGGTCCCAATCGATTAATTCAGGATAGACTAGGGGAATTCCATCATTAGCGTTGGTGATTTGAGGGGAGGATGTAGAAAGCATGTAGACAGATTCAGAGATATTGTAAATGAAATTATCATCATCCAATTCCACATCAGACTCTATCCAATATTCCCCTTCACTTGTTACATATTTGTTGTCAAAGTAAGGGGTGAAGGACTCAGAGTTGTGGGTATCAATGTTATCAGTCAATTTAGATGGATTCAACTGATGGTTATGGGGTTCAGATGGTGGGGTGTGTATGTCATGGGGAATGTAAATGGGACTGTGACTATTTGGTGCATGATCGATTTTAAATGTTTTCCTGAATTTTTGTTCAGAGGTAAGCTACCCAGCTTCAAGGAACAAATCATCAAGGCAACAGTCACTTAAGGATCGTTGGGAGCCAAATTCCCACTCTTGGGAGTTGGTTTCGGTAAGGGATTCCTTGATGGTCTCAACACTTTCCAAAGCATGCACGCACTCACTCGAAAGTCCATTGGTACGTCGGTCGTCATTGTCAGGAAATCCATACCCTAACCCAAGATACTTTGGTATTTTTAAAGGTTCTATGGGCTCTCTTCGTCCAGTTTTATTTCTACCTAGGCCACTAGTTCCATCGTAGCCCTTAGCCTTCATCATGTCATATCCATTGCCATATTTCTTAACTAGTAATGGGGGTAGGTCTGTCATTTCGTTATAGAGCCATCCTGTAATATCGGAAAGGTCCCCATTGCTCATGTCTCCCCATTTGATGAAAACCGTTTTTGGTGGAACTTCGAAAATTTCTTTGGGTTCCATTTGAAAACATGGTCAACCATAGATCTTCAGAGATTTGGATATTTTCGTGATGCTATATGTCGTATGCAGTTTGAATTCTCCACACCCTAGGTCTTGGATCTTGACATTGGACTCATCCTTAGGAAGTGTGGAAGATGGTGTCATGGTGGAAGATGTGGACGAAGTGGACGTGGAAGATGATTCGAGTGTGGATGGGTCAATGTATTTAGAAGAAGAGGACCTAGGAGCTTCTTGGTTGATGGGAACTCAATTTTCGTAAATACCCCTTAGGTTGGTACAATATTGAAAAGGGTTGGGGTCTCCATATATAGTGATTTATGTGTTGTCAAAAGGAAATTTTAAGCATTGGTGATATGTGGAGGGAACGGCCTTTAGGGCATGATTCCATGGGCAACCGAGCAAGATGTTGTAGGGTAATTCTAGATCTAGGACCTGGAAAGTTGTATCTACAATGATTGGTCCCACTCTGATAGGAAGAGAAATAATGCCTCATGAAGAATGTTCCTCGTCATCATATTCCTTTATGACTATACTATTTGTAGGGTCTACGCATGCATCCGAAAATACTAGAGCTTTAACTAGTTTTAAGGAGCATATGCTTAATCCTACTCTGCCATCTACTAAAACTCTTCTAAACTTGTGCTTATGGATGAAAGTTTCAATGTGTAATGCATCGTTATGGTTGGTCTTGGGTGACGAGTAATCCTGATTAGAAAAAGTGACATGGTGAGGTGTAGTGAGGTATCCCACCATGGTCTCAAATAGGTTGACATCAATATCCTACAGAACAGAGGACTCTTGTAAGGTTTTATCGAGTATAGCTTTATGCGCGGGGGAAATACGGAGTAATTAGAGTATGGAAATCTGTGCAGGAGTTTTTCCAAGCTGGTTTATAAGGTTAAAGTGACTCTTAGGTTTCCATTTATTTTTGGTCGAGATAGGTTGTGGTTGCTTAGGGGATGGACCAGGTATGGTGATCTTAGGTTGCCTGGCAGGAGGTAGACCAACTATGGTGATCTTGCCACTTCAAGTAGTAGCATTGCATTAAGGTGCTCTTTTGACTGTGATGGTGGTGATGTACTCATCGTCAGTTCATACATTGTTAATAATAGGTCCACCTAAATATTCATACTTGGCACAGGCATAATTGGCTTGATTATTGTTTTTCTTAGGACCTAACGTGGAAGTGTTATTAGATCCATGGTCTTACAGTGGGTTCCTATGGATGGTATGGTCAACATTTGATGGAAATTGTGGCCCACCCAATTTTATTATTCAACTCTCAATAAGGTCTTGCACAATATTTTTGAGTTGTCGACAGGACGATGTCTTATGTCTTTTAGCCCAGTGGTAATCACAGAAAGCATTATCATCCCACCATGATGGTTTAAATTGTCCTGGGTCATATGGCTTTGGTTCTTCACGTGTGATGAGACCGTTCTGAAGAAATTTCTTGAGGACTTCCTCAATGGGCTCACCCAAGGGAGTGTATGTGCGACCCCTGGGGAATTGTCTTATCTGACGGTATTGTCCTTGATTGTGACTATTTTGACCATTTTGGTTGTTTGGGGTGGTATTGGTGGGTAGTGTTAGTATCGTCATTGGCTTGTTTTGTGGTTGAACCCCTTTCAGAGCCAGTACAGGACCCATAGTGTTTATAGCCCTGGCATCAACAACACCGTCATTAGTAACATGTTTATTTTTTACCCAGTACTTATTTTTGTCAGTGGGAGGATTTTCGTTTATGTTTTTAGGACCGTATTTTAGCTGTCCCTTTGCAATAAGGGATTTCTCAATCTAGACACCTTTTTTTACTAGGTCCATGAAAGTTGTGCAACAATGCACCTGCACTGCATATTTTAAGGGACCTAGGAGTGTTTGAACGAACATGTCAACCTTTTCCTTTTCAGGTATGTCAATGTGACAACAACTAGCTAGACTTCTCCATTTTTGGAAGAATGGGATGAACGTTTCACCAGCATCCTCTTGTGTGAGATTGCATAAGCTAGTAATAGAGGTGTCCATGTCAATATTGTATGAGTAATTTTTTATGAATTTGCATTTAAGTTCATCCCATGTTTGTATATCCTTTTGAGTGGAGAACCATTCAAGGGCAGGACTTGCCAGACTTTTAGAAAAGAGTCTCATCAAGTATGTTTGTTCATAGGCGACGTCCATACAGTTGGTTGCAAATTCTCAAACATGTTTGATAGGATTTTTCTTTCCTCTCTATTTGGTAAAATTAGGTGACACATATCCTGGAGGAAATGGTGGCATGTATAAGTTCATGTCAAAGGGATATACAGATAAATCATATGACACTTTTGATTTCTTTTTAGATGTTTATATGTTTTCTATGGTCTTCTCCAGACCCATCAGCTTTGCTTGCAAGGCATCGATTATAGGGTCATTTGTGGCCCCATACATTGGATTAAGTGGTACACCATGGGTCCCCATTTGTTGTGAGTGGATGTTGGTGTATTGTTGAGGGATGTGTTGTTGTGACATGTATGATGTGTTTTGGTTTGTGTGTTGTTGGTATTGAAAGTTTGGATTGGGGACATGTTGGTGGGTATGAATATGGGATGAATATGTCAGAATGTGTCCCCCAGCCATTTGGGTTGATATTTGGGGAATATGGTGACCAGGTATATTTTGGTGTCCGATAGATGCCATAGGTTGTGTCTTTAGATTGCCTTGTCAGGGTTGTTGGAACTATCCAAGAGGAATATTCATGTTTTGTCCTTGGGAGGGGTTGGTATTAAACTATTTTGACGTGTTAACATTTGGTTGTGGTCCTTGAATAAAGAGACGTTGTTTACCTCCACCCAAAGGAATATGTGAGGTACCAATGAGAGGATATGATGAGGATGCATTCATGGTACTAGATGTAGTCGTAAATGGAGGATTTGAATGGCTTGATGATGCCCCCTGATGGGACTTCAAATTTTTTCTCCTTGTGTTCCATTCCTACCCTGCCTTATGTCATTGGTCTTTCATGGTGTTGGAAATTTCCTAAGGTCGGAGGTTTTAGCTTTGTTTTCATGTAAAACCCTTGTGTTTATTTTAGGCCTTGGTTGGGATCTTTTTCGCTATTACTTTTTGAAGGGTTTTAAAATGACTTATGTCCTATCGTTTCGTCTAGGCTAGGTCCCTTTGGTCTTAATATTTTAATTCCTCCATGGGATTTTATTTTCCTAAGTCTTGGTTGGCCCCGTGTTTCATTGTTTAAAAACAACTTAAGTCGTTGTTCACCATCTTCCTAGTGATGTCCCCTTGTCCTTTTAATAAATGTTCTATTTTCCATACGGATAAAATTAACATGACCGTTGATTAACTATTGTTTGATCTCAGTCATTCCCCGCCATCCCACGATGACCCCACCACACTACTTTGGTTGATTGAGATATCGCAGGCGAGCACCACGTGTCCCATCTGGTGAGGTCAAAGGGGATAAGTTTGGGTGACCATCGATCAATTACTGTTAGATCTCAACGGTTTCCCGCCGTCGTGTGATAAAAAATTACAAGGTTTTTATTGATCGCGATATCATGGGCGGGCGCCACGTGTCTCATTTGATGAAGCCAAAGGAATAAGGGAAATACCTTGGTAAATTAATCCGGCTTTAATACATTATACAGTGGGTTACTAAAGTGTTCTTAAGATGCATAGTTTTCAAATCAACGGATATGTTATGACCCCATCGGGAAAGATGTTCGATGGTTAATGATAAGGCTGGTGACTGTGTTGAAAGAGCAAGATCACCGATGATCAAGATCTACGGTTGCTCGCCATCGCGTGATTAGAAGTTGCAAGGTCTTTACTGATTATGATATCACGGGCAACCGCCACGTGGATTTCCTTTCCAACGTATGGTATGGTGGGCTCCTTATTGCCGTGTTGGCGATTGTGTCAGCTTGTTTTGAAGGAAGTCATTCGATGATTTGATCAAACTGAAGGATCGACGGCTAAAATTTAAATCTTCATCAAATATGGTTGGAGTCATTTGTGTAGCACGCGAGTGAGCTTTAATGGTGGATGATACACTTGTTGGCATGCTTTGATCGAAGTAAAATCAATTCTCCTACTTGTTATGCCTTGCATAACCACCCCATTTTATTCTAAAACAAAGTGGGTCCCCCTTTTTCTTTTGTTTTCTTCGCCTTTGGTTGTCTAGTTTGGTCTTAGGAGTTCTTTGGTTTTCCTCCTGAGTTTTGTCTTTTGTCCTATCAAGTTTTGGTTTTTCCTTAGCCAGAGTTGGGTTTATTTTTGTTAAAATTGAAGACATGATGAAAAATAGTGTATTTTATATGCTTTGAGGACTAATGGAGGCATTTGTGTTGCAGGATTAAATCATGCACCTGATGATATTTCTCAAGGAACTCGGTTGGAAAGCATACCTCAATCAAGTTTGGCATAAAATTCCTCTAAGGAGAAAGTCGACTAGACCTTCCAGATGTCTTGCCGACTAGCAGTGGTTCTATTCATTTGAAATATACTGGTTGGCCATATATTTCAGTCGCCGTGAGTTTTTATGTATCTCTCTGCTTGGGAAGAAGTCTCGCCAACCGTTGCATACAAGGTTAGCATCGCCGAAATGTTCGCGCTCAGAGAGAGGTCCTGCCGACTGATGAAGGTCTTGCAGAAAGGTTATTCCTTTGGCATAAGGTCTCGCCGATGGTTGCTGGTCTCGGTGAAAGGGTGTGGCTTCAGGGTAAAGTCTCACCGACAGAGTGGACTCTTGCCGAAATGAAACAACGTCGAGGAGAGTGGTTTGAGTTCAGCATGAAGTCCCGGAAACCAAGTGAGGTCTCGATGAAAGGTGATGCCTTTGCCATAAGGGCATGGCTTTGGGGTAATGTCTCGCCGACTAAGCCAAGTCTCCCTGAAATGGTCTAAGCTCGCCAAAAGGTGAAGGGTTCGGTGTAGTGTCTTGCCAACTCGATAGGGTCTTGCCAACATGGAATTGTGGTCTCGGAATGAGCTCTCACTGAAACAAAATGTCATCGGGGAGATGTCCTGCAGACACGGGAAGGTCTCGCCGAGAGAGATTGCCTTTGGCATAATGTTTGGCGGATAGGGTAAAGTCTTCCTGACTGATATGAGCTCTCACCGAAACAAGGTGACTTCAATGAAAGGTCTTGCTGACCCGATAATATCTCAGTGAAAGGTTATACCTTCGGCATAAGGTCTGGCCGAAAAGGTGAGGTCTCAGCCAAAAGGATGTGCCATTGGGGAGATGTCTCGCCGATGGTTATTAGTCACGCCGAAGGATTCTCCCTTTGTTGTAGTGTTTTGAGCTCGTCGAAAGGTCTCGCCGAAGTAGAATGGAAGAGCTCGGCATGATATCTCACCGACTGGTTTTGTGCCTTTGGTGTAACATGAAGGGCTCAATATGACGTCTTACCGAGTGTGATTGTCTCGGCAATGAAAGGGGAATATCGTTGTAACTTTGGCTGCCCGCTATGATGTCTAGCCGACCCAATGGTGTCTCGCCGAATGATGAAGGGCTCGATATGAGTTCCTATCAAGAGAATAGAGTCTCGCCGATAGATATGTGGATGTGGTAGGACTCATCTCTAAGAGTTTGCATTCGAAAAGAAGTCTTGCCGACAATGAGGAGTCTTGCCGATAGCGATGGATTTTCAAATGGAAAAGGGATATCGGTGTGACCGATGGGAACTCGCTATGACCTCTAACCGATAACGATTGTCTTGCCGATGGTTTTTGTGACATCAATATAACTTGTGTAGCTCGACATGAGGTCTTTCTGACCATCGTATGCTACGCCGATGACTGCTATGAGGTATAATCGCATCGGGGAGACACGATTAGTGTCTCACTGACATGCGATTCGGTGTGAACAACTTTTGACTACCCGGGAATCTTACGTGGAGTATGTTCACCCAATCAGAGGGAACTAAGAGAAAACCATTGACTGATTGACTACCCCTGTGAAGGAGATCAACAGAATGTGAACGGTATGAACTTACTCTATGATCAAAGGCGATGGAGAAGCTCGATGAACACTAGTGTGGAGATCCAACAAGAAGTCTGATGCTGCTTCTAGAAGAGGTCAACTTGTAGAAAGATCTTGAGCACAAGGAAGTCGAAAGGAAGAAAAGGCCATGAGTCTCAGTGATAGATGTGATCTCTATTGGCAAGGGTAGATCGCCATTTATGATAATACTTCAGAACATTCAAAGCGGTTCTGATGGAAGTTCGAACGTGGACATGAAGGCCGTGAAGTTAATGTTGTGGTTGTAAAAGATCTAAAGGCTTCTCCTGAGGGCAATCTTTCACCAACATGTACATGGGGATGCACATTGAATGCAGCATTAACTTCATTCCAAAAAGATCTAGGGGTCAACCCTTTTTGGAGGCTGATATTTTGTAAACCCTAAAGCAGGGGCCAACTTTCTTTTTGGCACGTTCTGTATATATGGCATTTTTTCCTCTTTTAGTAAGTAGTAGGAGTTTTAGAAAAGATAGAGGGAGATTTTTTTTCATAAACCAATAGAAGTAGAGAAAACTTAAGAGTAGAATAGGAGTTAGATTCGACAGAAGGCAGTAATGTATCCTTCTAGTTCTCTTAGTATAGATGGAAAACAATCTAAAGACGTAGGTTTTCTATACAATGGTGATTGTGCCAGACTTGTAAATGTTGCTTATATGTTTCACTAACAGTAGAAGCAACCAAATTTAAATCTAATTCATATTGTGTTTCAAAATGGTGTTTATCTTGGGTTAATCATTTGATTTGCGAAGTTTTCAAGGAATGAAATCTTATTTTATGTTTTTTTTAAATGGTGATTTAAAATCTGTTGTTGATGTTAGCACTGTGATGAATGAAACTATGCGTTAATCACAAGTTGATTTTGTTCTCCAGTTTTAGTTAGCAATTCCTTGAAAGGTAACAAGTCTGGTTAAGTTGAATGAATTATTATTCTCTTCAGTTCCAAGCTTTGGTCTATCTTTTTCTGTTTATTTTAAAACCCTGGTTAAAGTAGGTTTAAATTTATGTTTGATCTTAGAACAATCCAGAAGCTCAACACCAGCAGGCCCCTTGAACATTATAGTTCACATCAACCATTGAGTGAAATCAGCACATTCGAGAATCAATTACCAAGACCTTGGGAGTTAGATATCCATGTGTTATTCTTTCTCTTTCAGGAGAGCAGAACAGTAATATTTTGTTTGACTGTTGTTGTGCTCATCTGAACCATCAACACTACTTTTATTGTATCACAAATAATTCAAGTATTTTGCGAAGCAGTCTCAGAGCTGAAAGCAAAGTTGCAAGTCTTTGTAGCCAGAATTTGGGATTTCTGCAAGCACAAAGTCGTGAGTTAATTTATGTGTCTCCTGGTTATTCTGCACTTGAATTTGGGAAAATATTTTTTGTACTTGTCATAGGGCTTGTTGATAAATGTTTTAGGGCTATAGTTTAATTAAATTGTGAGAAATTGCAGTGTTTTGTTCTATAATTTCATATCTCTGGTAAGTCCTAGTTGTTTGAAGTGTGAAGTTGTAAAGATGCCCTAGTTTGTCCATGATGGAACCACCAAAGCAACATTCTAGCCAAATTGACTATTTAAGTAGAAACATGTACGATGATTTCCTAGATCAATTTCCCTTGTCAACAAATCATAGAAAGAAGGGATTGGTTCTGACGTGAGGAAAAATCCTGGGGGAAGGGTTAGTATATAATTGTTCCAACATAGTTGATGCTAGGGTTCCTCTCACAGGCTTGGAAATGTTCAAATTGTGGTATGGACAGAGTAATTTTCCTCACCCCTTTTCAAATGGCTAGATGTATGATATTGGGAAGTTGGTGGTACCAAATGTGTTCCCTGATGTAGACCTGCTTAGGGCAGTGGCTGCAAGATATGACCCTGTCAAATAGGTAATCAGAGATAATGATGAAAGGGTTCTGCTAAGCATTAATAGAGAAGAAATCCAGCAAGTTTTTGACTTGAGTGAGTTGAGTGTATACTTGGTTCCTATCAAACTTGAGGAAATGAAATAGGAATATGGAAAATTGAAGTCTCTTTTCAGAGCTAAGTTGCTTCCACCTCATCTGGCTAGGGCAGGAGGTTCAAGATTTCATATTAGCCCCAATGACCAAGAACCTTTCAGATTAAACTATTTTGCAAATCATTTCTTGGCCACTTTTTATTCATTGTGTCTGATTTTGGGTTTCAGTCCTAGTACGGTGATGCCCATTGCATACATGTTCATGGGGGTGCAAATACAACACCCTAACTTCTCTATGACTTATGAATTTGCTTCTTTCTTCGCTAAGAGGATACATGAAATGGCTATCAAAGTTGCAGAAAATGATACCGACACTCAATTATTTTGGTATTCCATGTTGATGCATATGTTCTTGTTCAAGAATGCTGATTTCTTCTCTGAAAAGATGGAATTAAGGCAATCAGTTGATGGAGAAAGATTGTCAGTACAATTATGGACTGCAGATTTATCTTGCAATAAGGAAAGCACCAGTTATGTGCAATTTGATAATTGCTTTTCTTCCAGATTGAGGGCTAGACTAATGGTGAATGTACCTAGGATCCCTGAGGAATTGCATGATTTCCTCATACCAAAGGGGAGGAAGCTAGAACTGAAATTCTGCCATAGCTGGGGTGACATTATCCCATACCCAGTCAGCATTATTTTGAGGATATATGGTTTTCAAGGAACCCCCCATATAATACCATACAATGTGCCACCAAGAGTGGGGTTTGTAGAAGTTATGTGGCAAATAGGTTGTATTCATGAGGACAACCTCACTGGGAGGGGTAAGGGAACTTTTTTCCTAGATTATACAGTGGTGTCTGATTTTTCCTTTTCAAAAGGAGGTTGGGTGCATTTTGGGAAATTCTTTGATGATTGAGGTGTGGTCCAAACCGGCAACATGATCCTGAGGGTTTATTTTCCCTTTTCAAACAAATAATCAAGGGTGGCAAGTTTTTGCATGAGTTCAACTTTCCTGTGGACCTTATTAGAAATGAATTTGATCTAAATGGGCAGGAGTTGAACAAGGAGAAATGGATAGCTTATGATAAGCTATTAGATATTGTGCACAAAATGGATCCAAAGTATGATCCATTGTTGGAGTTCAATCCATACCATAAGAAAATTGACTTTCTAATGGAGAACTTCAAGGAAATTATGGGCTCCTTGAGGACCAAAAGGATAAATTTAGAACTGAGTCTGGGTGTACAAGAATAAGGTGCTAGGCTAATTGAAACAAGGCCAACATACTAGCCTACAGAAAGGTGGACCATTTACAGGAGGAAAAAGGATGACAACAGTGATGAAGAAGAAGTGGATAGAAAAGGAAAACAAATAATGAAATTTCCTTCACAGCCAAGTCTAGAATTCAAAGTGTCTGGGGCAATTAAAATCATTGATTTAGAATCATCACCAGAAGATAGTCCCTCATCACCACCACCCGAGCCAAGCCCTAAGAGGTAAAGAATTGATCAACCACAGGAGGATCTGATGGATGAAATTGTTGTTACTAATCATGACATGTAGGTTGGTATGCCTTCCCCTCCTAGGCCAGCTGAATTGGTTTTATCTGATTTGGATATGAAAGGAAAATGTGTCCATGATGCAAGAATGGAAGCATGCAAGGAGTTTCTAGATGACAATGCATTTGTAAAAAATCTTGTATTCTTGCAATTGGTATGGAGGATGAAATTTGAAGAATATCAAGATAAATGTAAGAAGAGAAGAGAACTAAGACCTGACAAGTCAGACCAGGAGAATGATGAGGAAGTGAAAGCTGAATTAATGGAAGAATTCAAGAACATCACTCTTGAGGAAGGAAGAAAATTGGTAAGTCAGGCTGGTGTATTGATTTTTCCTGAGTGGGATATTGTAGATGCAGTAGCCTTTAATGCTATTTTGAAGTCCAAGCATCCCTTGCAAGACTCTAAAGAAGAGGTCAAGGAAACACTACAAGACTCTACCTTTAGTGAAGAATATGAAACCTTGGAAATTTGGGCATTGGCCCCACAAGGGAAAAAGCCAGATGTTTCGGATATTAACCCAAATTTAAGAGGAGGGTTAATAATAAAGAGAGCTTCAGAGACCTCAACTACTGAGGCCACAAATTTGACTGTGAATGTGGCCAAATTGGCCCAAAAGACTGCTGAAAGGGAGGAGGTTGAAAAGAGGAGCCTGGAGAAGTATAACCTTTTGATTGAGGAATACAACAAGATGCAGTAGAAGAATGTTGAGTTGTAGAATGAGGTGGAAAGGTTAAGGTATAAACAAATTGGGGAGACATCAAGTGCTCCAGGGACCAGTACATTTCCTTCCACTTCAGGGTCAGTGCCTCTTGCTTCTCCAATTGTTTCCACACCAGGGTCTCCCAGTCAGAATCTTTCCCTCACCCCTCCTTTAGAACAAATTGATGAAGAAACAGAGTGCTCTGTTGATCCTACAAAGAAGCAACTCATGCAAAAAATTGAAGAATTACAGGCATCATTGAAGGTAAGTGAGGAGGGATCTCTTTTAAAGCAAAAGGAGATTGTTACTGTTTTCTTGAGGCATTTAAATGAAAAGGTCGATAATAAATTGTCATCCATACATTCTTTATATTCTTTATTATTAGATGCAATAAAGAATATTGATAGGGATTAGGAGGTAGTGATACCTTTAATTGAAAATTGGATCCCTAGGGCTAGTGATTTGGGTATAATGTATACAGCCTCAAGGTTTGATACAAATAATAGGCCCCAATCATTAAATCTTACTCATGTGTTAGTAAAATCATTGCAAGGTTTTTAGACCTTACCAGATGACTTGAGTAGGAGGATCAGGGAATTGGTGAAAAAATTTAATGATTGGGGTAACACATTGTTACCTAACATAATTGATGAATAGGGGAATATCAAGTCACTCCAACAGTGGCAGGATCAGGCAAATGAAGTCATCAATGATCAAATTAAATTAATTTGTGATGACTCAGATTATGATTTGTTGGTGAGTTGTATGGATAAAATCATTAGCACCAGCTTATTTTTGGAATCTTTTGAAAGAGATGCAAATCAAGTAGCAGTAAAATACACACTTTATAGTGCCAAGGTGAATGAGGTAATTAATTTTGACTGGCCAACTGATGAAGAATACCAGAAATGGGTAACTAAATATTTAACTGAGGAAGAATAAAAGTGAATAAAAGTGTGGGTTGCTAACGGTTGGAAAATCATATGTTGTAGTTACAACAGATTCCATTTTTGCTTTGATAGCAGCCTTGGCGTGAGATTCTTATGGTCTTTGTTGCTGCATCAACTTTTCTCAACGGGCATGATGAACAGGAATATTCTCCAAGGTGATTGTTGTTGTAACAATTTTTGGAATATCACCAGGTGTGCCAATTGGCTGGTGACATGTGTACTTTCTGGACCGATGCTTGTTTTCTCCTTCATTTTCTATAAGAAGGATTTCAAGGCCAGAAGTACGGGTTAGCAAGTTAGATAATTTTTGGGTCGAGTCTAGGTGAAGTTGCAGAGAAAATTGTAAAGTTCGATGGTTTTAGAGAAAAATGCAATTTAGGTTCTAAGTCATTCTGTAATAGGTTTTGAATTCATGGGGATTTAATGTTGTATAACAATACTAGCATTTGAGTTGAAATGATAAATTCATGCTCATGTCTCTCCATTGTACATGCATATCTAAACTTTGAATAAGATAACTAAGGGTTGTTTCATTCATCTCATTGTTGTGGTGTGTATGATTCTATTTTAGTTTTAATTCAAGGAATTAATTAAAATGCTCGAATGGGATTATAGGTGGATATGTTCTGTATAAGGATTTGATAAGTAGTATTGGGTTAGAATACATATTGATGAGATTGCAATGCAATGTTGTCAGGTATTTTATATGTTATGTGTTAAATTTGTCATAAACCCTTAGATGCTTATGAATTTGACTCCTGCAATGGATATATGGCACTGATCTAAGTTGTACCTATTCATATGATTCAGTATTTTTTTGTCTTTTCCTAGAGCTTGCTACAAATTGCAAATCAATGACTATCTTATACTGTGGATTGTGTTGTAGTTATCTCATGCTCCAAATAGTTGATATTATCGATGAACAGCCAATTCTATTTGATATTATCCTATTGTGTTGAGCTATTAAATGAGATTATCTTTTATTGTTAATGTTGTTTATAATAATGGTGCAGAGGTTTTAAACACATTAAGGGATCACCCTCTCGGGTCTTGCAAAGCCTGAAGTGTAGGAGGCTTTTAAAATCCTCGTCAATTGGTCTAGGTCCTTCGAGTTGTCCTTGATTGGAATTAGCAATTACATAGGTATATATTAGAATACCAACTTGGTTACAAGTAAAAACAAACCAACACCCCCAAGGCATTTACCAAAGTGGTAAATAGAGGATTGGAATAACTTTCCCACATTGTCGAGGACCCAAAGGTGGCTCCAGCCAATTGTGATGATATTGTGGATAGTGTAGCCAATGTGGTGGATTGTGTTCCTCCAATGGATATAGCGTTGATTGAATTGGAATTGTTTGGAATGTTGGAGGTAGCACTCATGGTAGTTGTGACAATTTGTGAGGTAGCATCAAAAAAGGTATTGTTTGTGTTGTTTGGAGGTTGACCACTATTGGGCATGTTATTCGTATTGTTGACATTATGGTCAGGAGATGTCGGTCTTAAAGTATTAACGTCAAACCCACGAGGTAATTTAGCTCCTTAACTTAAAATTATGGCCAAATATCTATCTCTGTCATATAAGACCATTTGTTCTACAAAGTAGGCCGCCTCGGGATCTTGTGATGCTACCTCTAGGTTTTCCTCAAATATTTGTCCATATTCATCCTTACATAAGAATGGTTCAAAAGGGTTGTTTGATGAGGATGGCATGGTCATGAGAGGTTGAGTAGTTGTATCGCTAAATGGGTCACCAAAAGTCCAATTTGGGTCATAAGTGTGATTGGTGACATTGGAATTGGAGTCTTGTCCAAAGTTTTCCATTTGTCGTTTCTTTCTTTGGAGTCTAGTTTCCACCATACAAGGAAATTGCTCAAATGAAGAGGATGTGAATGATGACTAAATGCAAGGATGACACTAGCCTATGTTTTTGGATTATCGATAAAGGATGCTAATGCAAGACTATGTTTTTGGATTTTCGATAATAAGGGATGACAATGCAACAATGTTTTCTAAAGAAAATGGCTACTATAAAATGATGACTAGGATGACAAGTTATGACAAAAAAATTGTATTTTGGAATAAAGGATGACAATGCAAGGTGATGACTAAGGAAATGATTGATGCAAGATGACAAGGTTGTCAAAGCCAAAGTGCCAAATGAAGACTAAGATGATAATGTTGACTAAGGACTAAAATGATTAATGCAAAATCTAGGTTCAAAATGAGGACTAGAGATGGACAATGCAAAGTATAATTTTAAAATGAGGACTAAGTTTGGACAATATTTGGAGAAAGGTTTTGCTTAACCACTCTATGCTTGACTTATGTTTCAACTTTGGCTATCAAAATGACTTGCTAAGGGGACTAAGTGACAAGGTCAAAATGATGAGTGAGCCTTCCTAACTAGACTATTGAGTTGGAGGTTCTCACAAAAAGGACAATGACTAAAAAGAGGAATAATGACTAAGTCCCAAGATAACCCAGTTTTGAAAACAATGGTTTTTGCAAAGTGTGGAGATTTGGCCTAATCCAAAGTTTTCCAAGATGAAACCTACGGAAAAATTTATGAGAAATGACGATTATGACGACTAGGGAATGCAACTAAAATTTGGAAATTTTATAACCTATGGTTAAAATGCAAGCTAATGAATGCAAATGATGGATGTTTTGAGCAATTTCAATTCTGGTTTTTGATAGAGACCTTTGAAAAAGATGTTTTGTAAGTAGGCTAAGATGTTTGGACTTGAATTCTAGTTTGAAACAGGGTTTGGTTTTCTGTCAGGCGATTGCGTCGTTACAGGAAGCAAATGTGTTACAATGATCAAATGCGGCACAAGAAATGGCAAATGTGGCTCATTGTTTTAGATGCAACTCTATAGATTGAAAATGCAGTTAAGTATGGCAGATGCGACTTTACATAATGCAAATGTGTTTCAAGACAGGTGAATGTGGTGTTTTGAGCAGCAAATGTGTTTTTGTAGAGTAGATGCATTACGAAGTCTAGCAAATGCGATGCGACAGAGCAATTATAGTTTAACAAATGCATTGCAGGATGTAAAAAGTCAATTTTTTGATATTTGTGGTCAAAAACCTGAATTGTTTAAAGTTTGAATGTTTCTTTCGAGATGTTTGAGTGTTGTTTGTTCATTTTAGTAACCAACAAACACTTGGCAAACACGATATTTTGAAAAATAATCAAACACATAAGAGAACAAGTACAATCCTATGGTTAAACCAGGACAGCATTCGTTAGACTCCACATGGGTTTCCCCAGCCGTATATCAATAGCGTGTGAATCCAGAAGCTTGGTTGCATGGGCTCCCCCTTACAGTACACTCTCTTCTCAGGCTAACCAAGCTTCCAACCCCCATGAAACTCCCATGGCATATTGATCACCTCTACTAAAGACTATGAAGACGTGGAAGGCTTCACACTGACCGGTATTGTACTAGCAAATAGAAGGTTTTTGGCTTACTACACAAGAGTTTTTAATTAAGGACCCCCGTTCGAGTGGCCGTACATGGGGCGCAAGATTAATCTCCATTTAGGAGGTACTCCAACCTGAAGAGGTTACACTCAACAAGGTTTTGGGGAGTACTACTTGGTCCGTATGACACATCCACACTCGTAATCTTAGGTTTTCCCTTAAGATTCACATTTATATATCGATCGGGGGTAGCTTGGCTTTAGCTCCGTTTCCAGTTTGAGTTGCATTGGGGTGATGAAATCTCCATGCAGGCCCAATTTCTAAAGGCAATAATCATTTCTCTTACACCTAGGATCGCATGACTGCGCAAGGGGAGAGGATACTTTGGTTATTGCATCAAGGTTACACAGGGACAAAGTGGGTATGGCTTTCTGATCACCTAGTTTGCAAAAGGTGAGAGCATATTTGCCTACCACTTTCAAACACAATCAAATAGAATTGAAAGCAAGTTCATTTTAAGTGCACCAAAAAGAAATGTTTACTATTCTAAAAAGAACAAGCACAATGTTTTTGGAATGAATCTTGGACACTCGAACCTACAAAAGCACAAGTTAGGATTTTTATCAACTAGTCTTGGACCCACGAAATGTAACTACCACATGCTATGAACAAAGGTTAGTAACACGAGAACACCTATGCTAGGAAAAATGTAGAAAAGAAAACCAGAATGCAGAAGAAAACCATATTGTAAAACAAAAAAGAACAGAAACAGAAAAAAAACCCAAATGCAAAATTTGACAAAAAAATTTAGCAAGAAAATGCATCATAACAGAGCGAATGCATCTCAAGACTGTGTTCCAGTTTAACAGGTAGATGCAGTTGAGGAATACAGATGTTTCGTTTCAATTCTCAGATGCGGCGTTACGAACTACGATTACAGTGCAACAGAGAAATTGCGGCGTTTTGGATTTTGAATGCTTCGCAATGCAGTGAATGCAACTCGAGTTCACCAATGTATCAATGGGTATTTTCAAGTAAAGGTTAGCAGATTATATCATAATAAATTAAAACCCAATGATATAAAAAATAAAGATAGAGATAGGAAGTGATAGATAGAGAAAGGTAGAGAAGGCAAAGATATATGGGTAGGGAGAGATGGAGAGATAATGAGATAAAGATAGAGGAAGAGATGGAAGAAGAAATATGGAGAGATAGAGATAAAGAGGCAAAGAGATAGATATAGAGATATAGATACAGATAGGGAGGGAGAAATAAGGAGTGCGTGTGTGTATGAGTAAGAGAGAGATATCGAGAAAGAGAGAGAGAGAGGGAGATAGATGTGTATAAATAGATATAGAAGGAAGAGGGAGAGAAATAGAGAGGAGAGATGAGAAGTAGAGAAATATAGAAAGAGGGAGTGACAGGGAGAGAGGGAGAAAGAGGGAGATATAAGAATAAAAAGAGGGAGAGATAGGGATATAAAGGAGAGATAGAGAGATAGATATAACTTTGGAAAGATAGAGGGGGTGAGAGAGAGACACAAATATATAGAGACAGAGAGAGATAAATATATAGAGGGGGAGATGGACAAAGAGAGGAAGAGGGAGAAGCATAAATAGAGATAGAAAGGGGGAGATAATGAAAGAGGGGGGATAGAGAGAGAAAGTTAAAGATATAGGAAGTGATATAGAGAGAGAGGTAGAGAGAGGGAAAAATATATAGAAAGAGAGAGTAGAAGAGATGGAGAGAGAGAGATGGAGTGAATAAGAGAGATAGATATGGAGATAATGAGATATAAATATAGAGGGAGAGGGAAATATGGGAAGGTAGAGATAGAGGGGGCAAGAGAGAGATAAAGGAGGTGATAGAGACAAGTAATAGGGAGAGGGAGAGATAGAGAGATAGAGATGGAGATAGGGAGGGAGAAACGAGGAGTGTATATGTGAGAGAGAGAGAGAGAGAGAGAGATATAGAGATGGAGATAAATAGGGAGAAACAAAGAGTGCATGCATGTGTGAGTGAGCCAGAGATATATTCAAGATAGAGATAAAGAGGGAGAGATATTATATAAATATATAGAGAGGTAGGAGAGAGAGAGAGATAAATAAAGAGGATATAAGAGAAGTAGAGAGATATAGAAAGAGAGAGTGATAGGGAGAGAGGGAGAGATAGGGATAGAAATAGGGAGAGATGGAGAGATATATAGTGGGAAAGATTGAGGGGAAAGAGAGAGATAGAGATGTAGGGAGAGGTATGGAGATATAGATAGAGGAGAGAAATAGAGAGGATGATAGAGATATAGATGGAGATGGAGATGGAGATGGGGAGAGAGAGAGAGAGAGAGAGAGATGGGGAGAGAGAAATGGAGATAGAAAGAGGGATAGACAAAGGGATAGGGAGAGATGGAGGGATAGAAATATAGAGATAGGAAGTTATATATAGGGAGAGGTAGAGAGGGAGATATATTTATATAGAGAGGTACATCTATGGGGGGATATATAGAGAGAGATATATGACATGTAGCTCATTATCTCTCAATATCTTTCTTCATCTCTCTCCCCTATTTCTCTCTAAATTTGTCTTCCCTTCTCTCTTACTCCTCTTTCTATCTCTTTTCCTCTCCCTCTCTCTCTCCCTTCCTATCTTTTTATATCCCTATTCATCTTCCCCTCACCCCCCTTTCCCTCTTTATCTCTTGATATTTATACTTCTTAATATATCTTTGTCTCCAATTTCTCTTTATCTCTCTATCTCTCTATATCCCTCTCTCTATGTGACTATATCCATCTATCTCTCCTCTTCTCTCTTTTCCTATCTCTCTTTCTTTATCTATCTTCATATCTATATCTCTTTATCTCTCCCTCTTTATTCCTCTATATCTATACCTCTTTTCCTCCCTCTCTACCTCTCTTTTTCTCCCTCTCTATCTCTATTTCTCTTTCTCTCTATCTCTCTATCTCTTTGTTTCTCTCTTCTCTCTTTTTTTGTATAAACAAGCTCTCCCTCTCTATAGCCCTCCATTTCTATCATTGTTTCTATCTACATCACGTCTCGAACGGTGATGCTCCTTGTTTTTGCTTTATGTGGATTTGTTATATGAACTAATGTGTGTGGTAGAATAATAATAAATACCATGGTGCTTTGGTGTGAAGAAATATGAAAGTGTTTACTTTGAAAAGTTGTTTAGTAATGAATGTGTTTTACTTGAGGATGAAGCAAAATAGGATAGAATAGAAATACTTGAATTAAAGTATTATATTGTTTTGATTTATATCTTTATGGGATACTAATTTAATTTATTGTTGTGTGCTCGAGTGCACTTGAGATGCAAGTGGTTGAAGACCAAGGGTGTGATTAAGGAGAGGAGGTTAGCTTCTTGATAGGGTAAAATAGGATGTCCTCTCGATCACACACACGAGCACTTAGATTCATGTAGATTGCATTTAGGAAAGATAATTTTAGTGCGTTTGTTTTGATTATTTGCAAATTAAATAATAATTAGTTAAATTAAATAAATAAAGAAATGAAAGCATGATAAAGTAAAGGAATTAATTTTAATTATAAAATTAACTATTGATTTTTGTTTTGAAAGATTACCATGCTGCAAATCTAAGTGAGTATCCAATTTTCTTTTAACTTGTGCTAAATTCTTGTGATAATGAAATTAAATAATAATTAGTTGATATTTAAATATTAGATAAATATTTACTTTGAATTGAGTAATTGAGTAGGTATTTTCGAAAGGATTATCCTTTGTGCATGGTAATTGGAGATTATTTTTGCATATTTTCTTATTTATGAATATGAAAAGTGAAACATAAGTTATAAACTTTAATTTTATTTTAAAATCCATTTTTCAAGATTAGGGTTAAATTGGAAAAAAGAAAAACATTTTTAAAAGGGGGAAAGAACTTCTTGAGGGGGAGGGTTCTTGAAAAGAATCTTGAAAATAAGCTCTACAAATTAGCTCTAATGGCTACCAAGAAATGTTGAATTTAACAAAATAAGAAGTTTCAGAAAATAAGTTCAGAAGAGGAAAAAGGGAGGAATTGACTGGAGAGCAACTATTGCTGGAAGTGAAATATCCAGGTTTTCAATTCTCTTTCCATGAATCTTGTTTGAAATATGATAATACTGATGAAGAATCTGAATATCAAGTGTTGGAAATAGTTTGCAAAACTGTGAAAATTGGGAAGATCTTCCATTCTTTTGCATGCATGGAAATAAATTGCATAATTTCTCCATTTTTCAGATTGGGGCTTCTCTCCTCAGCCAACTGTGGTTTATATTTTTGTTCCTAAATGTCAAATCTTGATACAAAAATTCTGAAAATAAATAAATATATATATATATACACACCTAAATCTCTGTGCATATAAAACTGTTTTATTAATTTATAAAACTGTTTTATTCATGAATAATGGTGCATTGTATAAATTACCATACATCATTGCAAATCTTAGTGAAATATACAAAAGACTATACAAGAAGTTGTAGATGAACATTTTTAGTCAGCAAACATAATCTACATAAAAGCTTTTATAAACTAGAGAACTTTATGAATATAAAACACCAAAAATTGCATACAAAATTATTATTACACCTCATTTAGATGAAAGCTTTATTATTATCACCACTAGGAGAGTGAATAGATTGCCAACTTGATTTTTGTAACTCTTTGAATAAACATGTATGAAATTGTTCCCTTTTCTTTAAATTTAACCTATTATTCTTTTCTAAAATTGTTGACATATTCCTATTAAATAGGAAAGTAATCCATGTGATATGATTTTATCTCAAACTCATGAGGCTGAAAAGAGTAGTTTTCTTTTTCTGAATCTATGAAAATTACTTTCTTTGATCAAACTATTTTAGAAACTAGAACTTGGATTGAATTTAAACTGCATAGTAACTTTCAATAGAAGTCGTATAGAAAAATCTCTCATACTGAGTGTGTGCATGAAAAGCTAATTTTGGTAATCTTTGTGTGAATTTCTTTGGAAGTAGAAATGTGTATAATTGAAGGAAAACTTAGATGGATAAATGCTTTATTTACTGTATTTTGAGAAACTTTCAGGATAGGATGTCGAAGGTGGACCCACAGAGACAGTAGTTTTACCTTTTCTAAAACTATCATTTGTTTTTATTTATGCTTGGCCAAACACATGCACCATTGAAATAGATGGAATTAAAAGCCTAGAACTAAATGAATATAGGTCTCTACCACCTCCTGTTTGCAAGAAATATGTGAATCTCATGTTAGGAATGCATATAGGCATCAGGCTTGCATCAAGAGTTCCCTCCTACATTGTTGTTTCAGGTTGCTAGGCTCCTCATGTAGGGCCAGGGATTTCTTCGAGTTAGGAAGAAACCTGGGGAAGTCTTGTACTTCGTGGTTGGGCAGAAAAGGTGCCTTAATCACACTCTTGGCCCCAGCTTGCAAGAAGACTAGTGGTGTCACGACATTTGAGGTTTAGAGGTTTATATGCTATAAATGTAGTCATGTATTATTGTGGATGGCTTGTAAAGCCCACTTGTAAATGTAACTCTATTTGAAATTCAGTATTATAACATTGAAATAGATGTATTGAAATGAAAGTTTTGATGTAACATTGAAATATATGTATTGATTGAAAGTTAACGATGTAATTGAAACTCGAGTGAATTTATGGAAACACATTGATTGATATGCAAATGGAATTTACACATGTATCATCGCAAAGATCTTTGTTGTTAGCACAATTTAATTCTTTTGTATACATGGAATGAAACTTTATTACTGAATTTTCCTTTTGAGCATTTATGGAAAGATCTTGAACTATGCATCCTTTGCTTTTATTATATTTGGAATGTAATGAGTTTTGGAAAATTATGTGGTTATATGAGAATCATTTCTCAAGCGTTACACTATCTCCAACTCTACCTATCTCTCTCTCATTATCTATTAGTCTCTCTCATCCTTTGTCTCATTTGCTCCCCCTCTCTTTCTCTATCTTCCTTTATTTCTCTTTTTTTCTCTTTTCCTCTCTATATCTTATCTCTCTCTCTCTCTTCTATCTTCCTCTCTCCTCTCTCTCTATGTTTTCCTGTTTAAGTGTGCAATGGGTACAATGAAGAGGTTTTAAAGGTGAATTGTCATATCCTTAATCAAATGGCATGCTACCCTAAGCATAAATCCCAAGAATGTGTAATATTCTTAGATTGTTGGCACCAAATGACTAATCAAAATTTCGTTTCTCTCTCTCTCACACACACACTCTATAACTTTTAATTTAGATTTTAAGATTGAAATTTATTTTATTATATAAATTAAAATAAAAATTCAAAATAGAATTATTCTACAATAATTAAACTTTTAATAAGACATAATCATAAATTAAATTAATTCTAATAATTTTTAATTATTATTTGTAATTTCATAAAAAAGACATAAATAATAAAAATAAATTTCAAACTTAAATTTAATTTAAAAATCAAAATAGAACAAACTAAATGCAAAGTCAAAATATATCAAAATCCAAATATTAAAAAAATAATAATTCTTAAAAATTAATAATAAATAATAAACTTTTTTTTATCAGTAAGAATGGATATGAAGGGCAACACCCTGTTCATTGAATTTAGCTAAAAAAAAAAAAAAAACATTTGATGCCCCTGTAACAGTTTTGGATAAAAAAACTTATACAAAATTAAGCCCAACACACAAAATGGCTTATGTATGTGTTGCCTTAAAGCACAACCACCTTTAAAACTAGTTCCCTTTACCCAAGAATGACAGCCCTATAACGACCCTACATAGTTGAATATTTCCTATGCCAAAAAACAATAGAAAAAATATAACAAGCATTCCCCACACCCCCAACTAACTGCCCATCTCCATCTTCAATCTCCACCACTGCTGGCACATTCACCACCACGAAGGACTAGTTAACCACACCATCACAATTATCACTAACAAGGGTCTTGAATGAATGAATGAATGAATGAGGGATTTTAATGTTGTCCACGAGACCAAAAAGTCTAAGGGACCAAAAACCACAAAACTACAGAGACTCCAAAATCTTTTCGATGCTAGATCTTCTACTATGAATTTTGATTAGAAAACTAGCAGTCTTGATGATTTTTTCTTCGTCAAATAGCTCATGCAGGTTGTTGATCTTCAAGTTTCCTTCATATTGACTACAAATATCCTCATAAGTCATGCACTCCATGATAAAATGCCATTCAGTCTCTACCACCCCTTTGCTACAAAACATGCAAATTCTATCCTCCCACGCTTCCTTAGGTATAGTCCACCTTCCGGTTTCACATCTTAGATGATGCGATCTGGTCCTCAATTGAGCGATTAGCAACCGTGCTTTACCCTTAATAGCAGCTCCTAAATAAGTTCTATCTCCATGCTCCCAAGTTGGGTTAAACGCTTTGACATAGTGCTCTTTCTTTCGCCCAATCTACATTGTCCACATGGCAGCCAAGAACTTTTTTGTGACATACTTTTTAATTTCCTCATTGGTGTTAGGGAAATCATGCAAGTTGATGTCCCACTTGCTCAACCAATTGTTATTTTGTTTCATCCTTGTTTTCTTCCTACAGCCTAAAACCTCCTTTAGAACCGCTTTGGGCCAACGATGGCTATCCATGTTCTCCACCTTCTTTAAATAATTTAGCAATCGAGATATAGCTGACGCCTCCAAAGGAAAGGTTCCCGATTCAGCCAAGATAATTTCATAAGGGACCGTGGTTTTGACTTTGAGGTTGCAAGTGATCATGTGCTTTTGGATTCTTTCTAGCTATCTCCATTTGTACTTTGACATGTTGCTGCCCTAGACTTCACAGCCATAGAGGACCACCAACGTGACCAGCAAACCAAAGAGAGTTTTCTTGGTCTTCCAATCCCAAAGCTCAGCTTTCTTGCACCTGTTTTGAAGTAAGAAAGAAGCTTTCCAACCCCCTTGTATCCTTTTTGTTCTACTAGTCTCCCAGCTGAGCTTATAATGAAAATAAATCCCAAGGTATTTGTATTCCTTCACTATCTCCAAGGGGCTACCTTCAAAGAGAAAGTTATTTTGATTCCTTTTCTTCTTTAGGGAGAAGATCATGATTTTGGTCTTGGTAGTGTTCACTTGCATTCCCACTTCCTGAAAAAAAAGGTCCAAGGCCTTCAAAAGACCCCTCAAACCATGGGTAGTTTTAGAGATTAAGATAAGATCATCTGCATATAGCAGCAACTTCACCACATAACCCACCAACTCAGTGCCTCCCTCACCAGTTTCATTTAACCAATCTTCTAGTTTATCAATGTATAGCCCAAAAAGAGTGGGGGATAAAGGACAACCCTGTTTAACCCCAATATCATTGCCAAAACATTCAGATGTAATTAATGTTGAGGAAAGCATGGTGACGTCGTTGAATTACATTCATCCATAGACCCTAGATGACAAAGGACACTCAAGTTGTGTTTGGTGGCTCTGTAATCCGCAACCAAATCCCAACCCAGAGTAAGGCATGGCATAGTATTTATTTTATTCCCCAATGCCATTGTGGCCACACCAAACATTCCATTATCTTCTCCACTATCCTTATTTCTTCACCTGTGTCTAGAGCATTTTCATGAACATAGACACTACATCTATGTTCACCTGGTAGTGCAATGCTTCATTCGTAGCCTTATCACATGCAACACCACCCTAGAGTTAGACTTGAAAATTTCCATCAACTGTCATTTTGATAACTCTCCTAAGAAGGCCATTTGTCTTTTCTTTTCCTTTAAACACACCATAGTATCCATTCTAGCTGTACAAATTAATAAGATAGAATGTGAAAAAAATTCGTTCATCACCTCCTTTAAATCCCAACCATAATAATTCCCAAATGAGCTTGAGTACCTCCACACTCTTGCCTTAAACGTTAAATGATTTCCATCTGTACTTTCACATTTAAGCATATGTGATGTTTTACATTTTCTCACACCGAACATTACAAAATGTGTGTCAATCATCTATCGAATCAAACATGACTTCACATATATCACATTTGTAGGCTCATCCACCATCACGTTGCTTTCTTGGTATACGTCAGATACCTTAAAGTCATTGCAACCTTTTAATAACTCAACGATCAACCCCAACCATTTACACTATTTCCAATTTGGGGAGAAATTTTAACTAATAGCATTAATAATGTTTTTGGAATCCCATTTTAAATGTATGTTTTGGAGGTTCAACAACTTCCCCATCTCCAATCTTAGTAAGGTCGCTTGAAATTCCGTTACAATATTTGTTGTTCGCCCTAAGTTTTTAGCTGCCGCCAATAATATTTTTCTATCTTGATTTCTTATGACACACCCAACTCTTGCTTCTCCAAGGTTTCAACTTGAAGCCCCATCAAATTTTATGTTAACTCATCAATCTTCTAGAGGAGACCACTTGACAACTTTGCTAGGATGAAAAGTTGGATTAACTTGCAGAACCCCATAAATGAGAGATAATAAATAATACTTATTAAGTTAATAAATGATTAAATAAAAAAGTAAAACTACATTTTTTATTTATTAGAATTGAAATATTAATAAAATATGTACCTAAAATATATAATTAACATATTACAAACAATATTAATATTAATTGAAAGATAAATTCAATATTAAAAAATTAAAAAATATTGTAAAGTTGAGTGTAAATATAGTTAAAGTATTAAATAAATTAATTTTTTAATATTAAAATTGTACTTCAAATTATATATATATATATATGGTCTAAGGTTCATTAGAACAGTCATAACTTTACATTTAGTGCATTGTGGGTTCAAATAGACAATACCAACACATCTAATAGACGATTTATATATATATTGAAAGGTAAAATTTTGACTTTTATATTAAAAATTACAACACCATTTACTTTAAAAAATTAAAAATAAAATGAAACCTATTAAAAAATAAAAAATCAATTCATAATTTATTGGTTTATTTAATATTATTATTTGAAAAAAAAACAATTATATTTATTAAAAACTTATTATTATTATTATTATTATTATTATTATTATTATTATAATAATATATAATTAATTAATAATATTATAAAAATGTTTATATATATATAATTAAAATAAATTTAAATTTAAATGGTTTTAAACATATAATTTATTATTTAAATATTATATTTATTTATATATTATAATATATTAATTATTAAAATTTTAAAAATAAAAATAATATGTAAAAAGTTCTAAATATATAATTAATTATTTACATATTTTATTTATTATTTATATATATTATAGTTTAAAAACCTTTAAGTTTAAAAAATTTAAAAGCAAAAAAATAGAGGCATCCTTCTCTACAATTATCAACTGTTAGTATTAAAAAACAAATCAGCCACTTCATATAGAAAACAAATTACTTTTTATCCACTTAGAATTAGACTCTAGATCTTTAATTTTCTGTCACAATTTGTTTCCCTTCACTAAAATTACAAAGATTAAATAAATAAAAAGAAGACACTTTTTTTCCATTTAATTTGAATTTCGGTAGATAACTCTATATTTAATTTGTAAATTTTGCATACGGAATGGCACATAAGGAGAGACAACTAAAACCAAGATTGCAGTAGCCACATTACAATGGCAAATGTAATTTGATGTATGGCGCATTCAACAATGTTTGAATGTTGTTCATTTACAAACAAATTTTAGGTCTGGACTGAGCCAATACACGCCAACCGATTGAGCACACAAGGAACAAGCAAAGTTATATTTATTTACGTGACAAGCAAGTTAAAAGTACTCAAGCTGATGGGGATATGCAGTGATTCAAGATGTTCTGTTCAAAGTTGGAGGGTGCAATAAGGCACTCAATACAAATCTCATACATGTCGGGGACCAAGTTTTAAATTTACTATTAATTGTTTTGTTTTATTTTTATTATCAAATTTAATTGTTGATATCAAAGGATTATAGTTCAATTCGTTGAATATAATTGGTGAGTGTGATGGTACGTTCTTTGATTATGCTATCCAACAAGATTCAATTTTCCAAAAGTATGATATAAAAGAATGAGATCAGGATTTTGCGCGAAACAATTTTGACAAGATGAACTAGCCTATAAAAGAAGTATCAACATAAGATGTGCTCCCATATCAGATAACAAAAGAAACTCGTGAATAATATAATATCTTCCATTAAAAAATAGTAATAGTAATAATTTAACTGCTGATGACATCAAACTAAACCTGAACTCTGTTGTCTCCACATAATCAGATGAGGATCGTAAGAAATCCTTCTCTCTTGCAGTGAAATGCTTTTCTTATCATTGCAAGTGTTGTACATAGTACAAAAATAGTCCTCGAAAAGATTTGTACTGATCAACAGCACGGATATGGGGCCCTTCAGTTTGGCCCTCCTAAGTTGCGAATATGCTTTACCATTTTAAATTTCTGTCAATAATTTTTGTCTGGAGTGGCAAGCGAGTGGTATCATGTCAATTTCAGCAGCTTTATATAAAGCTGTACTAGACAGACAATAGAACAGTAATCATAACTCTGCCATAATTTATAAACCAAACTGTTGATGACTTTGAAACAAATGAACTGGAAGTAGGCAATAATAATGTTTACAGCTGCACTCAGCTATGAACGATGTAGACCAGGGTTTAACTTCATGGCTGAAAGACATAGTTTTCGGGAGACAGATGACTGATGAAAGTCTAATGCACACATGCTTCTGGATACAGACCGGTCACATGGAATGCGTGGAATGTTTGTCATACTCTCTTTTTTTTTAATACATTCAAGGAAAAGGATTTTTACTTTTTTCTACTTATAAATAGAGAGCAATTACTATGTTCTTACTGTATTTAAGGTAAGCGAAATTTTAAGCAGCATCTTTTTGGGAAGACAACTAGTGTTTGCTGATGTAATTAGGCAGTTTAAAGAGGTTAAATTTATAGTACAATTGTAGTGATTTGGTAGTCATTAAAATTGACAAGCAATTAAAAACAAAATAGAGACCTAGGAAAAAGAGAGTTGTGCTAGGGTTTTTATCTTGGTTTTGTTTTCGTTATAGCTTCTTATATCATATTGTTTCTTTGAGCATGACTTCTCTTTGCTATTTTATATTTTTTATAATTTTTTATTTAAAAGATATCAATTTTTATTAACCCAACAAGCGATGTCTGATTAAATGGTTTGATGGGGCATGAGAATGGCTCCACCATAAAAGTAACCTAAGAAGTTCATTTCCAAAGTGTTCCATAAGGTATGTCCTTTAAAACACCCATCTTAATTTGGAATTTGATAGTGCTTGCAAATGACTTAAAATTCTAATTTAATAAGGTATTTTGTTGGCAGGATTCCCCTTGAAAGCATTTCATTTTGTTGAACCTAACATTGTAGAAGTCATCCTTAAACACAATCCCTTGGT
This sequence comes from Sequoia sempervirens, assembly GCA_007258455.2. Taxonomy (NCBI): domain Eukaryota; kingdom Viridiplantae; phylum Streptophyta; class Pinopsida; order Cupressales; family Cupressaceae; genus Sequoia; species Sequoia sempervirens. The sequence continues at coordinate 232,982,277 of VDFB02058242.1, forward strand.
TTGTCTATGCATCCCTTCTTGATTTCACACCTTGAACATGAGACTTTATCATCTCTAATGAGAGAGCTCTCCAAAATCAAGCCTAGGTGGAATTCCTTAGGTTACATTTGTCATGCTATATTTAATTGGATAAAATAACAAATTTTTTAAGCAATGTTGTTTGCATTGAACTTGATAAGTTCATTTTAGGTTGTCTAGAAAAACATGTTTGTGTTGAAATTGATATTTTCAAATATTTGAAGGAATGAGGAACATCCAACATTTCATTTATCTCAAGCTAGAAGGAATAGAATCATTCTCAAAGAAATGAATGCCTCTCATATTGCTTTAATTCCAAAAACCTTCTATGTTGCTTCTTTCATTGAATATCATCCTATCTCCTTGTGTAATACCATTTATAAGATATTTTCTAACATTATATCTATCAGGGTTGGCACTATTGTTTCATCTATCATCTTAAAAGAATAAGGGGTTTTGTCCTAGCTAAAATTTTGTTAAGGGTACTTTGGTAGCTCATGAAGTACTACATACCTTTCAAGAGAACAAGCTTTAACTATGATCATAAAGTTGGATATGTTAAATGCTTATAATGGAGTTAACTGAGTCTTCCTCTTTAGGTTCTTAAAAAGTTGGATTATCTTCTCACTAGTGTAAGTGTATTTTTTCTTGTATCTCAAGTGTTAGTTGTTATGTCCTCCTTAATGGTTGTTCATGTTAGTTTTTATGTCCTCCTTAATGGTTTTCAAGCTAGTTTTTTTAACTCTTCTCAAGGTATTAGATAGGGAGACCCTTCGTCTCCATTTAATTTATTTTAATGGTTGAGGCTTTAAGCAAATCAATTGTAAGTAAAAATAGATCTAATCAGTGGAAAATAATTAGCATTCCCAAAAATCCTTCAATCACTCTTGCTTTATTTGTAGATAACACTATACTTTTTGGTCAAGCCATGTCTATGGAGGAAAATAAATAAGATTGTTACTTCCAATTCAAAGAAAAATGTCCATTTAGAAAAGTAGGTGGCTAGTGTTGGCAAGGATAATTATAATGATTAAAGTAGTGATATCAGGTATTTCAGTCTACATGATGTATGTCTTAAAAACTCCCAAAGGCATTGTGCTAGAATTAGATAAATATTTCAAGATTTTTTTATGGAGTAACAACATGGATAATAGTGAGAAGATTAAATTTGTTCTTATTTCATGGGACAAAATGCATAGGTTTTAAAGGATGGAGGTATAAGTATTAAAAATTTAAAGGCTCATAGTTTGGCACTAGGTGCTACATTAGTATGAATTTTTTTACAAAACCTCATGCAAATTGGAGTAAAATCATGTAGGAAAATATCTTGATAGTGTAGATACAAATATATTTTTTACTATTTCTAACCCCCTAAATGGATCTAAGATGTAGAATTTCATTATTCAATCTAGAGAGATTATTTTACCACATATTTCTTGGGTGATCCATAATGAGGAAAAGGCTTTATTTTGGGAAGAAAATAGGAATGGATACCCTCTATTGATCTCAATTGATGGTATTTTAAAAACAAGGAATTTTTTTAACTAAACTCTAGGGTAATAAGGTTAGAGACTATTTTATGGTTAATCATCAAGGTATCCTCTCTAAATTTCAATGAGGAGGCCTCCCTACTTGACCTATTCTCTAAGAGAAAGAAAAATTTCTTTAAAATAGAAATGTAGTGTCAAAAAATGTATCCCTTTACATTTTCACATTTTTCGAGCCCTCCCTACCAAAATTTGGCTCATTTATGCCTTAATTGGGCCTATTTTTCATCCACAAGCCTAATTAAATGCATTTTTCTAATGATAATCCTAACATTTAAGAAATGTGAAATCATAATTTAATGTTTTTAGTTATGTGTTCTAGATGTAGGGATCTGGGACTCATACGCCCCTTTGGGTGTATGGGTCCCACTTAGGTCTCGGGACCTGATTCCAAATGTTACATTGAACACAACACTTCTCAAAGTTTGTGTCCCAGTTTTAAGCCTTTGGGACTCATACACCCAACCTAGCATATGAGTCTCGCTTTAACCTAAGACCTATTTTAAATTTATCTCTTGGTGGGATTTTATTATCCTTATATTCAAATTCTGAATGTTAGCTTGTAGTGTTGTAATCTGGAGGAATTAGGCATAAACAAGTATAAATACAAGATCATTTCACTAAGTTTCCCCTAAGAAATTTTATGAAGCATCCTAACCAGCTAGCAATATTGAGTCAAGAATCCTAAGAGTTTACAAGAGCATTCAAGAGGAAACCATCAAAAATTTGGAGCTACATTCAAGATTCAAGCATCATGTCAAAGTCTTCATGCATCATGTGTGTTTTTGAGCTAACATTTGTGATGTAGGTTTCATGATTCAAGTGAGAATTCAAGATAAATTTTCAAGCATTCAATCAAGAGTCAAGATCCACATCCATTGAAGTCATTTCACACAAGTTTGCAACCTTTATATCAAGGGTTTGGTGAGTTGCAACATTGTTTTTGTTCATTCATCATTCCTTCATGCTTTTCTATTTCATTTCAAGGTTTAATTACCAAAATAGGGTTTGACCAAGGAAAACCCCCATTCCCTAACAAAACAACATTCTTCTCTCTTAATGTGTGTTTACAGATCTAGGTGAATTGACGCTTGAATATCCTTTGAAGGCAAAGTTGCAAAGTTGTCAAAGTTGTCAAGAAGTTGTCATCTTCACGAAAACTCACCTACAGACCAGAATTCAAACTTTTAGACTTGAAGATCAGACAAGAAGGAAACTACAAAAGATCACTAGAGGCTACAGAAGTTTCAATAAAACCCTAGTAATAGGACTAAATCACCCTAGTGGGCATATCAGTCCCAGTATACCTATTTTTCCATCTTTCTGCAAATCCATATCAGTCACTAGAAGATTTCAGATTCTACCCAAAAACCTTGTAGCAGGACTAAAGCACCCTACATGGCATATCAATCCAAGTGTAACTTAAATAGAAATTTTTTAGAGTTGCAGACCTTGCTTTGACTCCATAATTCTTCTAGGTGATTTTCTGTTGCATCCTATTTGTCAATTTGATTTCATGCTTTCAAGTTTCTAGGGTTTTGTGAATAAGTGTTTATGTTTCTCCTTTGAAGCTTCATTTCATGGTGAAACCCTATCCAATTGCACTAGGAAACTCCTAACCATCCCTCAATTTAATCACTTGGTCGAGGGATCTAGGTTTCCTAATGAACTAAAGCACAAAATAGGTCCAAGTTCCATCTCCCAAAAGGTGGAACCCCTATTTCCCTTTTGTTTCATTTTGGTGAACCCAACCTTTGGACCCTTGAATTTCTGATTTGGAGACCATTCTAGCCCTAGATCTAGGTTGCATTATATTTTCCTTAGTTGAATTACATTTAGGGATCCTAAAGTTTGCATTAGTGAAAATTGCATATAGGTTGCATTTTTGCATGTTTGCATCATTTAATTTCATTGAAAATTAGAAAAATTCCACAGGTATTGCAACATAATTACATTTAGAGTCATTCTTCATTCATTTAGGATTAGATTTAGATTCAAATTGCATCTCATATTAGATCATTTTGTTCACTACTTCACATTTGCATATAAATCCAATTGCATAGAAATTTATAACTCCAAACAATCAATTGAACAAACAATCTAGAAACATAGAAATAAACTTAGAATTTTTGGATGCAGGCTTGAAAACCCTAATTCGGGACTCATTTTCCCACTTGGGCAATTTAGTCCCTATATAGGTCTTTTTTTCCAATTTTTTGGGTATTTTGTTCTCTCTTTTTTTCACTATCTAAGCCTTCCAAAAACCATAAGTGGGACTCATACACCCACCTCTAGGGTGTAGTAGTCCCTAATCAGGTATGAATTTGCATTTTGGAGCATTGAAATCTTGTCATTTTTGCTTCTAGTTGCTACATTTAGGTTATTGTTTTAGTTTGCAAAATTACTATCATTGGCAATCTTTTCAAAATTGGTTTCATTTCAAGTGCATTTGTAAACATAAGAATTGGAATTAAAGAATATCATTTATCTTGTGTTCATTGAAAAAATTATTTCAGTAGTGAAAATCATCCAATCTGTTAGATAATTGTTTGCATCTCCAAGCAATGCATAATTTGGATAGATTACTTTTCACAAATGTTAATATCTTTCTTTTTCCAAGTTTACAAAGAAAAAATGCATTAGCAAGCATGTTACTCATGAGAATATCTTAGTGAAAGAAATTGAGCATGTTGACATATTCCATGCTACCACATGGCCCATTATCCTCTCATCCCCTAATATCTCTCCTATTTGTGAGAATGTTTTGGTGAAAGAGGGTGGAACCTTAGGCAATCATTATAATCACAATTGTTCTTCTCCTAATACCTCTCCTATTAGTGATGAAGGTATCTTGGTGAAAGAAGATACAATCATTGAGAATCATGAAATTCTTGTCTATCCCTTTCCTCCTCTCCTTTGGGAAGGTATTATGATACAAGAATATGAGATCATTGAAACTAATTTACCTAGTCTCCATTCATCTCCTAATGCATCGCCTACTTGTGAGAATTATTTAGTGAAAAAGGATGAAATCATGGACAGTCATAACAATCAAATTTGGCCTTCTCCTAATATCTCTCCTATTTGTGACAAAGATATTTTGATGTTAGAAGATCAAACCAATGAGAATTATGAGAGTCCTATTTGTCCCTTTTCCCCTAGAGAGAACATTATTGAACAAGAGAATATCATCATTGATAAGCAAGAAAATCCAACCATTGAAAACTCCCCTACTTGTGATGAAGTCACTTTAGAATAACCAACCTTTGAATTTCATGAACATCTAGTTTGTAGCTCTCCTAAAAACTCTCCTACTAGGGAAGATATCATGGTGCAAGAGAATGATAGAATTGATGCATTCCTTTCAAACAGTAGTAATGTGGCTTTAGTTGATGAAAATGATGAGGTAACCTTAAAATCTCCTTTGCTAAAAGATCATCACAATAAGGATGATTTGTTTGAAGTTATGAACATTAGATATCCCTTGAAGAGATCTCATAAGCTAGTTCTTATCCTTTATCCACCCTCACAACAGCCAAAAGTTCAAAATAAACATGTGCTTACCTTAGAACCACCTAAAAGACAACTTGATAATGAAAATGTTTTAGAACAATAGAGTTACAACACCACTGCTCATACATATATAACACTAGAAACAATCCACAACCAAGACAAACAACTCCAACATCCCTCCCATTGCCTCAACCTATCTCACCTAGTTCCCCTTGTTTTCCTTTACATAATGGAAAAGAGTATGATCTTGTTGAAAAAATTAAGAATACTCCTGCTAAGATATCCTTATGGTATCTTATCCAAGCCTCACCTAGTTATCATAACATGCTTCAAAGTGCTTTACAACAAGTTCTGCCTAATGTGCAACCAAATGACATACCAGCCATGATTCAAGGAATGAATGTGGACATTGTTTTCCACCAAAGTGAGCTACCTCTTTTAGAAGTGAAAAAACAAAATGAAGCTTTCATGATAATAGTTACACTCTTAATGTGTGTAGTGTAACCCTTTTGGATAAACTTGGCATAGATAAATCAAGAATTGAACCATATTCCTTGTCGATTTGAGGATTTGATAATGTAGGAAGACAATCGCTTGGTGTGATCACTTTGCCTATTATTGTTGGAAAAGCTACATTGTAAACTCCTATCCATGTTATGCCTCATGATCTTTCATACAATCTCCTTTTAGGAAGACCATGGATTCATGAGATGCATGTGGTCCCTTTAACTCTTCATCATATAATGAAATATGTCTACAACAAAAAATTGTATACAATCAAATCTGATCTGAGCCTTATAGTGCTTTACAACTCAAAAAAGACAAGGAAAATCCTTTAAAAATTTGATACCAAATTATACAAGTGGAACCCGTAAAATAGAAAGAAAAAGAAAAGCATATTGAGGAAATCAAGAAGTTATTGGAAGATGATTGGGGTTCCTTATATTTCAAACCTACATTCATGGGTGAATGCAAGAAAACAAAAAAGAAGTCTAAAAAGAGAAACGAAAAAGAAATAATGTCAACAAAAGATTTGAAAGAATCCACCTCAACCACTTAAGAAGAAAAGACAAATTACACAACAAACTTTGATGAAGTTGATTATTAGCAACCACCAAATCCAAAATAATTGGAAAAGCTTTATGGATGAGGATATTAACTTTTAAAACAAATTGGGTATAGTGGAAAAAGATATGTGGTGCTAGAGAACAAGGTATTTGTACCCCTATAGAGCCTAACATGCAAGAAACAACTAATGGTCTTGGTTATTGCCCCTCGAAAGAAACAAACAAGCCTTCACTCAATATCAACACTATTACTGTAAAAGATTTTTTTAAACTAACTTTAACATTAGTGCATGATGAACTAATAAACATTAGTTGTCATGATTATTATACTTCAAAAGAAACAAAAGAAACAAAGAAATCTTCACTTAATATCAATGTCATCATGCAAAACACTAATTATTAGAGTTTGTTAGGTTTTACACCTTCCTTTAAAGAAGAGCACAAAATCTCACAATCTAAAGAGTCTTGTGTAAGTATGACACCTTGTACTAAGCAAGAGATATCTTTGTCACAAAATAAAGGAACATCTACTTTTGCTCAAGAGAGTATCTTGTCGAGACTCCTCCAAGATCACTTGATATCTCTCCCTCGAAGAACACAAAAAAAAATTTACTACAAGAATTCATTTTGTTCATATCATAGAGTTCATGGTCATTCTACTAATGAATGTAAGGCTTTGGATAATGAAATTCAACATCTTAAGGATTGTGGTGCTCTTCCTTGTGTTGAAGCACTAGTTCCTATAATTGATACTAATCAGTCATCTTGGCTCATCCTTGTCTTGCACTACGTGTGGGGAAGGGGTTAGGTAGCCTTGTCCTTGTATTGTGCGCTTGTCATTGTCTCTTTTGGCTAGTTGACCACCTTCCATGTATATATAAGATCAAGCTTGGGATGTGGACAATGTGCCTTAATTTGGCTCACATGTGACGTACTCTTCTTTCTATGCTTAGCATTACATTTCTTCTTCTACTTTAAAGAAATTTCTCACAACAATGGTGTTAGCAACCGCTTTAAAGTGGGGGCATACATTGACACTCATGTTTCATTGTGTGGTCTTCTTACTTCATGTGTGATGTGTCTTTCTCTTGGTGATGACATTGGGTGTGATGTCCTTCAAGACCATGATCTATCTTAGCATATTATATTCCTCTTAAAGGAGAAATTCCAAGCGGAGTGCATTCCCTAAGTTGTGAATCTTCTATTCTTTGATTGGTCCTCTCTTGGAGACATTATGCAAGATGTTCCCTAGGTTGAGACCTTACATGAACTAATCAAAACCCTTTTGAACGTACCTTAGACTATTTTTCATTTGCAATAACTATTATATGGCCACCTTGCATAACACACTTTGCTTTCCTGTGGAGCCATCCTATTTGTTCATGGATGTTAGCATACAAATTTTTGCTTGCCTCATGGATCTTATTATTCATGTTGTGTGGCACCTTATCAAATTTAACAGGAGGTATAGCTTTGGTATGGTTAATATGTATGGGAGATGACCATAGGCATGACTTTCCCATAGCCACTTGCTTGTCTATGTGGGTGCATACCAGCCACATGCGTATGTGTCTCACTTTTCTAGGGGCTCACCTAGTGGATATCGGATTCCACGAGCCCTTGTGAGCATGTATTTTATTTTCATAGTGGACATTGTGTTCCACTTGTAAAAAAAATTTGGACAAATAGCTTAGACATGGTCCACATCATGTTGAACAGATTGTCGAGGGTTGATCCACCCTGTTTTTTCTTTTATTTCTTCTTTATGTCTTTGACAGTGTATGCTTGTATCTCGTTGTTGCTTCATACATCATTCACATGCATGTTCTTTTGTTCCTATGTTGGTTTGGCATAGGATCCTGATCCTAGGGACTTGATCATCCCTCTTGATCATTGTAATCCTATCCCACTAGCTTCAGTACACTTGGACCCCTCTTGATGTGAATTTGTCTACTTTCGTATGATTTTGACACAAGGTCATCATCTCACTAAAGTGGGGGCTAAATGTAGTGTCAAAAAATGTATCCCTTTACATTTTCACACATGTTTGGGCCCTCCCTACTAAAATTTGGCTCAATTATGCCTTAATTAGTCCTATTTTGCATCCAAAAGCCTAATTAAATACATTTTTCTAAGAATAATCCTAACATTTAACAAATGGAAAATCATAATTTAATGTTTTTGGTTGTGTTCCAAATCTAGGGATCTATGACTCATACACCCCTTTGGGTGCATGGGTCGCACCTAGGTCTCAGGACCTAATTTCAAATGTTACATTGAACACTTGACACTTCTCAAAGTTTGTGTCCTAGGCTTAAGCCTCTGGGACTCATATGTACCCAACCTGGCATATGAGTCCCGCTTTAACCTAGGAACCATTTTAAATTAATTTCTTGGTAGGATTTCATTATCCTTATATTCAAATTATGAATGTCATCTTGTAGTGTTGTAATTTTGGTGAATTAGGCATAAACAAGTATAAATACAAGGTCATTTCACTAAGTTTCTCCTAAGCAATTTTATGAAGCATCCTAACAAGCTAGCAAACTTGAGTCAAGAATCCTAAGATTTTACAAGATCATTCAAAAGAAAATCTTCAAGAATTTGGAGCTACATTCAAGATTCAAGCATCATGTCAAAGTCTTCATGCATCATGTGTGTTTGTGAGCTAACATTTGTGATGTAGGTTTCATGATTCAAGCAAGCATTCAAGATAAAGTTTGAAGAATTCAATCAAGAGTCAAGATCCACATCCATTGAAGTCATTTCACACAAGTTTGTAACCTTTATTCCAAGGGTTTGGTGAGTTGCAATATTGCATTTGTTCATTAATCATTCCTTCATGCTTTTCTATTTCATTGAACAAGGTTTAATTATCAAAATGGGGTTTGACTAAGGCAAACCCCCATTCCCTAACAAAAAAACATTCTTCTATCTTAATGTGTGTTTGCAGATCTAGGTGAATTGAGGCTTGAAGATCCTTTGAAGACAAAGTTGCAAAAGTTGTCAAAGTTGTCAAGAAGTTGTCATCTTCAGAGAAACTCACCTACAGACCAAAATTCAAACTTTTGGACTTGAAGATCAAACACGAAGGAAGCTACAAAAGATCACTAGAGGCTACATAAGTTTTAGTAAAACCCTAGTAATAGGACTAAATCACTCTATTGGGTGTATCAGTCCTAGTATACCCTTTTTCCAGCTTTCTACAGATCTAGTTTAGTCACCAAAATATTCTAGATTCTTCCTAGAAACCCTGTAGTAGGAAAAAATTTCCCTACCTGGCATATCAGTCCTAGTGTACCTTAAATAGTAGATTTCTAGAGACTTTGTAGACCTTTCTTTGACTCCATCATTCTTCCAAGTACTTTTTTTATTGTATCATATTTGTCAATTTGATTTCATTCTTTCAAGTTTCTAGGTTTTTGTGCATAAGTGTTTGCATTTCTCCTTTGAAGCTCCATTTCATGGTGAACCCCCATCCAATTACACTAGGAAACCCCTAACCATCCCTTAATTGAATCACTTGGTTGAGGGATCTAGGTTTCCTAATGAACTAAAGCGCAAAATAAGTCCAATTTCATCTCCCAAAAAGGTGGAGCACCTTCACTTCCCTTTTGTTCAATAAATATCTTTTATTCATCAAATTTAAATTATCTTGTATTCCTTATAAATTTGATAAATATTTTGGTTAAACAAGTTTATTTAGTTTTAAATTATCATTCTCCTAGAGAATAATGGTTCCCATAAACTTCACTAGGAAAAATCATGTCTTCCCATTGTTCAGCTAATGGTTTTTCTGTTGGAAACAAGCAACACTGAGAGGGGGGTGAATCAGTGTTCTACAAAAATTAAATTTATTATTCTAATCTTTAACCCACTTAAAACATTCAACCAGGAGAAATATGAAAAAATAGAAAGAAAACAACTACAACACCATAACACAAGGAATTTTATGTGGAAACCCTGTTAGGGTAAAAACCACGGTGGATGGCCAATCCACAATATGATCTGAGTATACTCAAAAAGAAGTTTACAATATGGGAATGCACTTGCATTCAGGCTCACTTCCTAGAGCTCACTACTCAAAATAGAAAGGCACACTGCCTTACAAGGATTTAGATTAGATCCAAGAGAATGAACTGAAAGAATAGCATCTACAAATGCTTGATTACAATTTCAGTTAGGCTCAGTAGTCGATCTTTTGTCCCTCTGATTGATTCTACACTTCTCTGCTCTACTCTAACTCGCATCACAAAATATTTAATGCACAGGTGAAACTGTGCATAACCACTCAATCACCCTTTTGATATTTTCAACACACATCGACACACCTTATACTCACACAAAATGATATAATTGATCATTTATATATATCTGCGACTAAGAATTTAATCGCAATCTGTCGGCTTCAATAAAACTTAAGAATATTTACAACTGTCGGCTCAAATCATGAATGATATTCAATGTGCACCCACAACGGTTGGTCACAAATTAGCTCAGACCCAAATCAAGATGATCAAACACAAAAACATTTGAGTAAACACTCCTCAAATATCCACATGTTATACCAACTAAGTCGGCCATAAAACACAGATGAATAGAAAGATATCCAACCGAATCTCCAGACTTGAATACAACTTGATACGAGGCACTAAAATTTTTGGACAACACAAGACATACGTTGAGTAACCTCCCATAATTTCCACAACTCAAAATAATGACAGAAAATCTATATGCGAATCGATGAACACAAAATTGTTAGATGCTCTATTTTTTCTTGATTGTCCTTAATATGTCTGTCGGTAGGAGCAAAGGATGGTCCATTCAGATCCAATCACCAACTAGGGTTTCCATCAATGACAACACCAGAAAGCATTTGTAGTGTCTCTTGCCAAAAATCTCCCCCTTTGGCATTGATGGCAACACTTATTGAAAAATAACTAAGTGTCGGATCAGTACCAACATGAATTACACTACCGCTTCAAAACTTCAAAAAGAATCTTCAATCTTAGCTTAGAAATGCAACTCCCCCTAAGATGAATATACATTTTTCACTGTACAACTCTCCCCCTTTGACATCAATGGAAAAATTGGGGGAAAATTATCCCCATACGTAGTTCTTACTAGTCCATTTTGGAAATACCTAGCTATATCAATAAATTTCCATATATATTTTAGACCTAAGTTTTTTATTATTTCCATAGTTGTTCTATATGGCTTCATTACTTTGGCTCTCTATTTTTATGGCCCTATTTTTCTTTGTACAAACCTATCCTATGTAATCTTTTAATTATAGTTAATATATTTTCAAGTGTGTGCACCTTTTATGAGGAAAAATATTTATTTTATCTCAACCTCTCCAACACTAATTATAGGTGAAAATCCTCTAATCATAAGAATAGATATTCTCCCCTTTTCACTCTTCAAAGTAATATCACTCCTAATCTTCCAATGATGATCCACCTATAAAGGAGGGTGTGTAGACAACAATTAGGAATCAAAAGAATAATCAAAATATTGATAATGGTGGTATGTTGGCCCACCTAAAACCCACAATGGAAATTATGGTATTCCACATAAAAACTAGGTATTTGTTTTCTCGAAACCTTGAATAAAGGATAAAGACATTTTTCCTTCCAATAGTGATTCATTCAAAGAAGAAAAACCTAGGTTTTCCTAGAACTCCCCACTTTCAACCTATCTATATCTTCTCAAACATTAAATTAAATGTTTATTCACCTTTTGATGCAACTCAACAATTGAGAATCCTATGGGACTTTCAATTGTTGCAGCCTAGACTCAAACCCAAACTAAATGAAACTACTGAGAATTAATATCCAAGGATCATTGAATACATATTGCAATAAGATTCAAGAACAATTTGTTGATTTTTATTGATAAATTTTCAAGAGCTTATAGTAGCTACTTCAAAGTGCCAAATAATGAACTAGAAATCAACAATAAACATGAATTTTTTATTTTATGATTGGAAACCTATTACAAGAGTCCTCTAAAAATATACAACAAAAGCAACAATAGCCATGCAATCCTCTCTCTCCACATCTAGGCATCTCTAGTTGGTATTACAGGTAATTCCTCAAAAATTTCATCTTTTCTTTTCTTTCCTTCTACTATCTTCCTCCCTCTCACTGAGTATGGATTTTCCCCTACCAAAATTGCTACATTTTCCAAATTTTTCCATCCTTCCTTGGGAATCCAATATTCTCTTGTAACTCCTCATTCATTACCTAGCAAGAATTTTAAAATTCTTTGCTAATTTAGACTCCCATCATCCCACGTTTCCACCTCCAAGCACCCAGATTCCTCATGCCTAATTATTAAATTCCAAATTCAAATTCAAAAGGAGTTACAAATTCCAAAGATGGCCTCCTCCATATAGGGTATGGAGTTATGTGCAACATATTAAATTCCATAAAATAATAACTCCTAGCATTTTAATCCCAAATCCAATTTAAAAAATCAACCTTTGAAATTAAATTCAATTTTAGGGAGTTAAAGAAGAAAATAGATTTAAAATATTAACATGTCTACAAAATAAAACACAACCAAAAATAAAAAATAAGAAAAAAATAATTTTGGGTTTGCAATCCATAGCCTATCCACCTGGATGCTCCCGCATTAAACAAATTAGGTAAGAAAGAATGTTTCATGAGTGTGGGCTCATGAACATTCATCTATATTTGGGATTCCAAGCCTTTGAAGCTACAATCCATGTTGTCTCTTCCATCTTCTTCCCTTTCCATTTGATTAAATACTCCTTGTATTATTTTCCCCATGTCTTCCTAACTATCCTAGAATCCATCACTTATCAATTTCCTTATTCTTATTTTTTGGTAGTTTCTATACCTTTTGTGTTGTGTTATGGAAATATGAAACACTCCCACTTTTTCCAATTGTTCCTTGTGGTAACCTCTCCTTTTGTAGATGAGCTAAAATCAGGTCTCTCTCCACAAATTCTTGTCTTCACCTTATTAAATCATCATGCTCTGTATACCTCTTTGTGCTTGTTTATAACTTCTCTTTCATAAAACTAGATTTCTTAAGGTTAACCAACAACTTCTCTTCCTTTAACTTTTGTAAAATATCTTTCACATGTTTCAAATGGTCCAAAATTTTATCTAAATAAACAATTGCAAACTTACCATATTTTTGCAATGTATCTTTGATCTCCATGGGTGTTTCTTTATCCTTCTTTGTTGTCTCAACTTCCTTGAGACTAGGAATTATAACATATTTCTTCCTTCTATAATTATTTCAAGAACCTTTTCCCTAGGATTATGAATACCTTTGTATCATTGCCTTCTTCCTTTTGCTAGTCCTTCAGTGGATTCATAACATACCTTTTCTTGTCCTTGACTATAGTGTAAGTGTTTGCTTCACCATCATGCATAGCCTTTCAGTCGTATTTTCATGGCCTACCCAAGAGGATATTCCAAGCATCCATGCGCATCACATCACACATTACTTCATCTCTATAATTACCAATCTGAAAATTCACTAAGCATTTCTCACTTACCAGAAGTTGGTATCCCTTTTGCAACCATGTAACTGTATATGGATCCAGATGCCTTATTTTCTCCAATTTAAACTTCTCAACCATCTTTGTGACACTAAATTATTTGTTCTATGGTTTTCCATAATTATGGTGCAACACTTTCCTTGGGATCTACAAATTTTCTTAAATAAACTCCTCCTTTGTACTAGTTCTTATTGCTCCTTCGCAGGTTTTAAGAGAACTTTCTTTAACATAAGAATTTCTTCATCCTCTAGGTCTATTTTTTCTTCCTCTTCTTCATCCTCTATAGTAAAATTCCTTCAACATTTATTTTTCCACCCTTTTATTGTATTTGTGTGCATTCAAAGGCCCAATCACCTAATTCACCATAATTAAAAAAAGCTCTGAAAAACCCCTTTCCTCTTTTGTATTCTCCTCTACCCCTTGAATTTTCACCTCTCCCTCTGGTAGAATATCCTCTTCCCCTTGCATTTGGGCCATATATTTGTTTGAGACCAACTTGCTTCTTCTTCCTTTAATGGTTGTCCTCTTCCACTATTTGTCTATTCTCTACCTCTTAAAGGTTCTCTACCTCTAGAATTACCTTGTTTTTTTTTTGCCAACTTTTCCTTTACCTTGAGAGAATATTGGTAGGCTTCCTTCACTATTATCATCATGACCATACTAAGTTCATTTTGGATAGAAATCTGCAATCCATTCACATACCTTGCCACCTATTCTTCATCATCTTCAACATACCCAATACGAATGCCCAATTTGTAGAATTCTTCTATGTACTCCATGAAACTCAAATCCTTCTATTTAAAATTTTATAGCCTCTTAAACAAATTGATATGATAGTTCATAGACCTAAAAATTTGGCCTTCAACTTCAAGATAATCTTATCCCATGATTTAGTCTTTTCCTTTCTCTTTCTTTTCCTTTCAATCTGTAATTGATCCCACCATAGCCTGGGATACATGTCCCTTCAATCTTGTGCAAGCATATTTCACCTTCTTTTTATCCTCAATGGACTCTAAATCAAAATACTTATCCATCTCCATAATCCAATCAATGAGTTATTTTGGATTCGAAATTCCACTATAGATTGGTGTATCCATCCTTGGCTTACTTCCAAGCTTTGACAAAAATTGCAGGAATTTATCCTCTTGTGCATCTTCTCCTCCTACCTCTACAAATTTTGGTGTTGCTTCTTTATCTTCACTAGCATCTCCAATAGGAATTACTCTTTGTTGGGATGTTTCTATAGCTTCTATCCTTGCAGTGATTCCTATCAGCATCCCCATAAATGTTGGATTTTCTTCTCCTCATGGGGATCTTCCTCTACCCCATCCTTTGTATGCCATGATCTCTTTAAACAACCCACTTTGATACCAAATGATGCAACTCAACAATTGAGAATCATATGGGACTTTCAATTGTTGCATCCTACATGCAAACCCAAACTAAATGAAACTACTAAGAATTAATATTTGAGGATCATTCAATACCTATTGCAACAAGATTCAAGAACAATTTTCCAATTTTTATTAACAAATTTTCAAGAGCTTACAATACCTACTTCAAAGTGCCAAACTATGAACTAGAAATCAGCTATAGACATGAATTTTGTATTCTAATATGATTGAAAACCTATTACAAGAGTCCTCTAAAAATATACAATAGGAGAAAAAACAACCATACAATCCTCTTTCCCCACCTTTGGGTGTCCCTAGCTAGTATTACAAGTAATTCCTCCTCAAAAAATTCATCTTTTCTTTTCTTTCCTTCTATTGTCTTCCTCCCTCTCACTGGGTGTGGCTTTTCCTCTACCAAAATTGTTGCATTTTCCAACTTTTTCCATCCTTCCTTGGGAATCCAAGATTCTCCTATAACTCCTCATTCAAATTACCTTGCAAGAATTTTAAAATTCTTTGCTAATTTCGACTCCCATCATTCCATTAAAGAAACTATAAGGAAAGAGCAAGATAAACCTTCCTCTAGTGCCCCTACAACCAAGAAGAAAGGCAAGGGTGACTCTGCTAAAGAAGTTGTGAAGAAAAAAGAAATGGGGTCAATCAACATTGCTTTAGAAGAAGAAGAAGAACTGGAGGAATGTGAAAGGCTATATCAAAAAAGAAGAATGAGGGAAGCAACTAGGAAATAGTGGCTCAACAAGAAGTTGAAGAAACATATTCCTCTACTCCTCCTCATGAGTCACCACTTCCAACTCCCCCTCCCTCACCTCCAAAGGATGAAACACCTATTCAACCATATTAGCCTCTAACACTAACTTCCTCCCAAAAGTTGAACTACCTCTTGGAGAAGGTGTTCTTGTTGAAGATGTTGAAGAAGGGGAAATGGATAAGGAGCCTCCCAGGGTTCAGAAGAAATGAAAAAGGAAACTAGTGATGTGTTTAAAGATGTTCTGCTTAATATAAATATTGAGGAAGTGTTACAAGAAGAAGTAAATAAAGAAGGTCATTGCACAGATGAGCATATTGCTCAAGATGAGGTTTTAAAATGAAAAGAGGTTGAGCAGGAGGCCAACCAAGAAGAAAAAATTGTTGAAGAGCTACCTCGAACGAAAGAAAAGGTTGTTGAGGAAATTCCCCAGAGTGAAGAAGTACACAAAGAGAGGGTTCATGAAGAGGAGAAGAAAACTCAAGAATATGGTCAAAAGGAGCTAGAAGTAAACATTGGTACTTCTCAAGATACAAGAATGATCTCTACCCCTCCAAGAGAAATATATGTTTCTATTAGATCCTAGTATGGTTAAATCATACCATTAAGAAAATTTGGGAGACATATGTAGAAACTCCTAAGCCAAGCTCGACTATGCTATCAGAGGCCTTCCAATCCCACAGGAGAAGAAGGGAGAGAGCTCAAAGGATTTCTACTATATCTATGGATGAGCAAGGTAACAGGGTAATTGAGATAGCAGTCACTCTAGTGGACAAAATGGAATCTAAAATGATAGTTGATTATTACCAAATCTGTTAGGTGGATTTGGATGTGCAAACAAGGGATGGTGAATAGTATTATTTTCAAATTTCAATCTCTACTATTTTGTAAAGAATGAAAAAGATGAGAACACAAAAGAGGAGCTTAAAGCTCAAGTTAAATAATTACTGCTTGCATTAGTAATCTCATTTGGACTAGATAAATGATCAAGATCATGAGTCTGCACCTACCCTGAAAGGTGAAGTTAGGCCCTCTAACCCTCATAGATGGATTCCTACTGTGCAGTAGTGGAAGAAAATTTTTCTAGAATTAGTAGAAATAGTTTTAAAGCAATTAGTCAAAACATACCATGTAATCAATGATGAAGATAGCCATGCTCAACAAATTGCTTTGGTCATTGACAAAGAATTATTAGTACATGGTAGAAGTATATCCCAATTCTCTAGCAAATGAATGAGACCAAAGAATAACTTAGTAAAGTTAGGGTATGTGCAAGATCATCATGGAAAAAATAGGCCCTTACGAAAAATTCAGAAAAAATCAAAGTTAGGCAACTTGACATAAAAATTTGAATAAATTATCTATATTATTTCAAAAATATGTAAGAATAGAATTTGTAGCAAATTGAATGTTGTTTCTAAACTACTAGGTCTATTTAAAAATAAAAAATCTATTTGGTGAAAATTTGAAATTTCAATGCAATAGTACTTAAATTTTAGGGAAAAAATAAGTAGGTGTCTGTCTGACCACCCAAATCACAATAAAATGATAATATTTCTTTATAATATTTTAGATATAAGTAGAGGACTCATGTCCCAATGTGATGCATATTTTTTTGTAATTTTTTCCAAGTAAATAATTAATTATGAATTTTTATTACAACTTTTAAAAAATATAAAAATTTGTATGTCTGACCACCTTAACTTGGTCAAAACTTCATGAGATTCATTTTTTCTTTTTTTAATCCTATAGTATACGAAACATAGAATGTGATGCATGTTTTGGATTGAAAAAATATGATGTCGTTTGAAAGTTATAGATGTTTTTCAATCAACCTATCAATCAGGACTTTAGTTGTAATTCAAATAGAAAATGAATAATAATTATTTATTAAATTCAAAGTAAAGCATAATTTATATTGGTGGAAAGCTGAGAATCTCCTTTAAAAACCCTTTTTGTTTCATCACTTTTGGGTAAAAAAAGAGTTGCCAGCCACATACCCATCATATTGCCACTTTTTGGCCCATCATGATCCTACATATACCCGTTACACTAATCCAATATGGAGAATAGGAATCAATTCTTGTTTGGTAAGGGCAGTGGAATTTTGAGCCAAAATTTTGAATAAATGTAAAATTAAATTGAATAATGACAGGAATCAAGCAGAGAAAGTAATGAATGACATTTGCAAAGCAATAGAGGACCTAGGATGCATGTTATGGGATAACCCCTATGTTGGTAAAAGAACCTAAGGAAAATGATTGAAGAATTACAAAATTTGATGCATGGACAGGTCACCCAAGAAGGTATAGATAACCTGGTCAGCAAGAAATTAAAACTTCGATCTCTTCAAGAGGAGTTAGAATCTTTCGCTAAGGTACAAAAGCAAATGGAGAAAACCACCTTCAATCAGAAGATCAAAATTCAATTCCACCAAGGGTCATACATGGAGAAAATGAATGAAGTGGTATCGACGTTGACTGAGAACTTCACTAAATAACTAAAGACAAGGTGGAAGTTGTTGCTCTTGCTTGACCAATTTTTTTGAAATTGTTTTAATGATGCTGAGGATAACATATTTTTTTCTAGATCAACACCTAGGTTAAGGATGTCAAAGATGTGTGTGATGGTTGATGAATGAATAAAGCATATATCATGTGTCAAATTTAAAGGGTGTGGGAATGACAGAACCACCAGTTGAATCTAGTTTCATTTTAGTTTATTTAAGTTACTTTTTCTATTTCCCTAAGTTTTAGCAAAAGACTCAACTGCAACTGGGGCTCCCAGTTCAACTTTATTTTAAATTTCTAGTTTTATTTCAGTTAAAGACTCAAAGTGTTGGAGTTGATTCCAGTCACTTTTTAATTAGATCCACAATTATGGGAACCTTATTTTCTATTTATGTTAAATTCTAGATTATTCTAAAGGTTTGAATTCTTGTGTAATTTCTACAACTACAAACAATACAATCTCGGTGTGGAGTTTTTACCTGCTAACTTTGGTGCAAAGTTTTGATTTATTTATCTAAGGATTATGCCCTTGTTGCATGCATTTGGATTCAATGCCATGGTGATGGTACAATCATTATGTTTTAATCACAATTACTAAATTAATGAGATCTGAGTTTAATTTGTGGAATTAAGATTTTGTCCCAAATCTGTGTGTTAAAGATGATGTTTTGGTTGAATGAAATTAAAAAATCTTATGTGTTTTGTGTTTCCTTTGAATACTGCACTCCATTAATAGTAAATGTGTAATTTTTTTGTTAATGATTGTTTCATAATCTCTTTTTTAAACATGCAGATGTGATTGATTAGATGCTTTATGTTGTTGTCCAATTAGAATAGATTTACACTATTCCTCGTTACCCTACTTTTTTCATTTTATTTTATAAATGGTTTATACATTGTATTAAAAGAGCAATAAACTAATTTTAAATCTACTATACTTTGAGATGCAATCTATTATTTTGAATGGTTAAGATTATATTTTGTGATTGTATATAATTTTTCAATTATCTAGATTCCAGATCCCCTCATGAAACTACATTGATCTCACAACTACGGTACCCATGTAGTCATGACCTGATAGAAAGGAACATTGGAGTAGTTATCACTACTTTTCAAGAGAAGCAATAAATTCTTATTTCTTAGCACATTGTGTGTGACTAAAATCACCCTCAACACCTATTTTGGCACTATTTGATATATTTTATGGGCTCTAGTTACATTTTTTTAGTAAATTCCCACAAAAATCTAGTGACCATCCTCTAAAAGTTTCAAGTATTTACAATTAAAGGAGATCATTTTTTGTTAACTAGTTTCCATGGGCATGACCCAAGGGTCAAGAGCATAGTTTTCTTAGAGTCATGAGTATGAGTTCTAGGTTCAAAAGTATCAAATGATTATTTCCATCTAGATGTCATGCGTGTGACCCTTACATTGGGACTACTTGATGTCTTTTATGGGTGAACTAGTTTTAATTTTTGAGTATATGACAACCACTTTTCTATTATTCTTTACCCTTCTATAGTCAATTATCCTTACCAAACCTTGAGACATAGATTCCTTTTTTCTCTTTTCTCTTTTTATATTAATTATGTATACATTTCTAGCACACAAAAGGTCTCAAGTTGTGTGTATAGGATATCTTATTAGGACATTTAATCATAATAAGAGAATATCTTGCATTTACATTTAGAACTATAATATTAGTCTCCCTCTCAAATTAGTCTCAATTACATCATTAATCATATTCTTTGTTTGGAATATATTCATTCTTATTACATTAACCATGGGGCTTGACTGTTATCAAGGAAGTCAATGGTCTTTTGAATCTATCTATAATAAGACCCCAAAGATACTTCTTAACACCACCAAGTGCTTAGAAAAAAGTAAAGACATAGATGAATGAATCCTGTAGGTTAAAAAAAAGTAAAAGATAAAACTACACTAATCAAACTAGTTTGCACCCACTACCTATTCCAAGATGAGACTATAAAAATAGATCAAACACAAAAAAAAATCAAAATATATTTGTGATCATCAAACTTCTCTATTTTACTACTATAGTGTAGTCTAAAAATGTATCCCTTTACATTTTCTCACTTTTTTGGGCGGGCTCCTAATTTAAAATGGACTTAATGATGACTTAATTTAGTGTTAAATGTACCCCTTTACATTTTCACACTTATTTGGGCCCTCTTAATTAAATTGAGCTTAATTATGCCTTAATTAGCCCTTTTATTCATTTACAAGCCTAATAAAATACATTTTATGAAGGGTAAACCCGACAATAATTAATGCCTAAACATAACACTTTACATTGAGCAATGTGTGTTCCAAGAATAGGGACCTGGGACCCATTCGCCCCTCCCTAGACCTTTGGACCTAAATTTAAATTATGTTTTTGGTGGTATTTTAATATCTCTAAATCAATAATTGAATGTCGACTTGTGATATTTGAATTTTGAGAAATTAAGGATACATGTACATATAAATACAAGGTCATTTCACTAAGTTTCACCTAGAGTTTTTATGCAATCATTCCTAGAGCTAAAGTTGATGATCAAGAGCATTCAAGAGCAAATATATCAGATATTTATTGCAGCATTCAATATCCATCTATCATGTCAAAGTATTTTTGCATCATGCATGTTTTTGGAGCTAACATTGTGATGTAGGTTTCAAGATCAATTAAAGCATTCAAAGCATTAATTTCAAGTGTCATGATCCACATCCAATTCAACCATTTCATGCAAGTTGAAAATTTCCTAAGATCTCCATTACCAAGGTTCCATACAAGGTTTTGTTGAGTGGTAACATAGCTTTGTTAATTTTGCATTCCCTCTTTCATTCCATTATTTCAATTCAATGTTTGATTACCAAAATGGGGTTTGACCAAGGCAAACCCCCATTCACCCAAAAATAAAAAAATTTCTCTCTTGTGTGTGTGATTGCAAATTTAGGTTGAAGAAAGGTTGAAGACCTTTTGATGTGCAAGATTGAAAAGTTTTCAAAGTTGTTATCAAATCATGAAATCTAACCTACATATCTAATTTCAATTTTTTGACACTAAAACCTGGACAAATCAGAAGCTACAATTTTTTGTCAAGGGCTCTCAAAAGTTGCAGAAAAACCTTGAGAAAAGACCCATTCACCCATGGGAGAATGAGTCCTGGTCAACCTTCAAAAACTACCTCTTAGTGACTGGTTAACACATCTCTACCCTTCTCATATTTGTATTTGATTTTCTAGATCTACAAATATTGAGTTTAATATTCTTGTTTCAAGTGTTATATTGCATTTTGGAGTTGATTTTCTATTTTTTGTTTTTCAATCCCCAAAGTGTTGTCAGTCAATTCTTTGAGGGGATCTCATTTCCTAATGAAATAGAGGAAGATAGGGTCCATCATTATTCATTAATCCACATATTTAAAACCCACCCTATTTTTTTATGTTTCATTTTGGTGAACTCGACGTGATGAATGTTGACATGAGTGATCAAATCACAAAAAAAATGGGCAATAAGATTGGACTTATTGAAGTTCAACCTTGTAAGGGCCTAACCAAAATTCCCCTTGACATTTCTTTCTCACAAAATTATATACTTAAACATGCACCTAATGGTCCTCTTTACATAGCTAGAAGAATCAATGACAAGCTTACTAATTGGATATTAATTGATCCCATTTATGTAGAGAATATGATCACTGAAGAATTCTTATTTGTGCATGAGCTTTATCAAGATACTTATGAAAATCTGAAAGCATGGATCAAAGTGCATAACGGTTTTTCTTGCCCTATGATAGGTTCAATAACTCTTCCTTTAAAAGTTGGACCGAAAACACCAAGTGTCTCATTTTCCATCATCCTGTCATTGGACCAATTTTGTGTGAATTTAGGCTATCCATGGCTTCACTCCATGAATTTCATCCCATCAATTGTGCATAAATTATTAAAGTTTCCATTTGGAAATGAGATCTTTATTGTGCATTATAGTGGCATTAATCCCGTGTCTTCCCGTGGGAATTTCTCATTCGATTTATTTTGGCCCAAATCTATAGAGCCTATTAGGCCTCGTGAGGACTCCTTTTTTAAATTCTATAAAAAAATTAAGGCAAAGCACATAGCAGAGTTATCCCTTACCAATATGCCTCAACCCATTATTGATCCTCCTATCCTTGATGAGACTATGATTGAACCAAAAGTCCTTCCAAGTAACCAAGACCAAAATATAGCAAATCCTTCACCTATTACTTATAAGAGACCACGAGATAACCAAATAAGTCTCGTTGTGCCTCTTAAAATAAACAAGTTTATAGAGCTAAAGATAAAGTGGTTGAATAACCTCCCATGGTTCCTTTTGTTCCTCCTTTAAGGGAAGAAAAGAAACCTATAGTTGATAAACCCTCTCCTACACAATCACAACTTGAAAATCAAACGAAAAGAAACTGAAATGCTAGAGAGCGTACGTGTAGGCGTCGTGCTATTGCTCACTTTCTATAAGAAAAAGAAGCAAAGAACAACATATAAAATCACAATCCAAACTTACCTCAAGAAATGCATGATGATTCTACACCTTCGTCAAAACAAGAAAATACTAAATATCGAACACAACAAGAACAAGCATCTTGTATGGATATTATCATTAGACTTTCTATTGTGATTAACTTGGATGATGATAATGAAATTGAAAAAATTTATGAGGAAGTGCATAAAGAGTTAAATTTACTTTTTTCCTCTTCCATGAGCTTAAATGATAACAACAGTGATGATCCTCCTACAAGGAGTGATTCACAGCGTGTTGAACTTGGTGATTGTCCTAGTTTAGCACTTGATGTTGTCCCTTTGCATAGTTTTCCACCTTCCACATAGGTTGGGATGTGGACAACCTACTAATAGGTTGGCTTGCATGTGCCTTACTAGTCTTGTCTCTGTTTTCTTTTTCATGTTCTTTATGTGATTGCATGTGCATAATGTGATCCCCCATTCTATTTTGTTTGATTTGTCCTCATATTCCTTTCTCTATTTGTATCTACATTCTTCTATATGTCATAAATCTTTATCTTTTATTTTTTCTTGTGTTTTCCTTTTGGGGATGATGCAAGGCATCGAGACATTCAGGTATCTTCCATGTTGACCTAAAATCTTTTCTTTGTTTTAGCTCTCTATGTTTCATTCTTCAAGTTCCATGAGTTATTTGGGGAATGATGATGTTTTCAATCTCTATAATATCATTGTAGCAAAGACATGCGTTGACCTCGAATATGTGGATCCCTTATGTGATTTTAGGCTTTCATTTTGGGGGCATCCACTTTTTCATGATGTAGCTTCATTTGGAAACATATGCTTGACATAGGGCTTTCCAAATAAGCTCCCATGTCTTCTTTATTGTTAGCATCTACTATTTTCTACTTTAAAGTAATTGCTCACAGCATGGTACATTAGAAATTTCTTTAAAGTGGGGGCATACATTAGCATTATCATTTTTTGAGATCTTAGACTATATCCTTATGTTTCATTGTGTAGTCTTCTTACTTCTTGCGATGTGTCTTCTTCTCGGTGGTGTCATTGGATTTGATGTCCTCCAAGAGTGTGACCTTTCTTGGTATGTGACTTTCTTCTTAGTGGTGATGCTATGCATTGCATTCCCTAAGTTGTGACTATTTTATCCTAGACTTGTCCTCTCTTGGAGACATTATGCACAATGTTCCATAAAAGGAGACCTTGCATGAACTAAGAAAAACCCCTTTGAACATGTCTTATTCTATTTTCATTTTTTTCATAATTTTTTAGCTTAACGCAGCTTGCTAACCTTATGAAGCTCAAAGTTACAACCCTTTTTCATATCCACCAAGTGTAACACACTTTTCTTGCCTATGGTGCCTTGTTTGCTCATAAGTGTTTAGCATAATGCAGCTTGCTAAGCCTTATGAAGCTCAAAGTTCATATTGTGTGGTGCCTTATTAAAGTTATTGGAGTTATAACTTTGGTATTTTATGGGAGCCTAATAAGATTCTCTCATTTTCCACCCTTGGAGGCTCACCTAGTGGACAATGGATTTCACTAGTCTGTGTGAGTGTGCATGTTTGTTTGCATAGTGGACAATGAGTTCCACTTGTAAACATTTTTGGACAAATAGTTGAGGCGTGATCCACATCAAGTTGGACAGTTAAGGTTTGATCCACCCCTCCTTTTCCTTTTCTTTTCTTTCATTTCTTTTAGTCTTTGACATTGTATGACATTGTATCTTGTCATTGTTGCATATATATGTTTAACATAGGCATGTGTCTCCTTGTGCCTTTATTGATTTTTCCATAAGATCTTAGATCTTGGGGGTTTGATCATCCTCCTTGATCTTTTTCATCTTATCCTTCCAATGATTGTACAATTAGACCTCTCTTGATTGTCTATTTTAGTATGAGTTTGACACAAGGTCATCCTCTCACTAAGTGGGGGCTAAATGTAGTGTAGAAAAATGTATCTCTTTACATTTTCTCACTTGTTTTGGCCCTCCTAATTTAAAATGGACTTAATAATGCCTTAATTTAGTGTTGATAAATGTACCCATTTATATTTTCACACTTATTTGGGCCCTCTTAATTAAATTAAGCTTAATTATGTCTTAATTATCCCTTTTATTCATTTAAAAGCCTAATAAACTACATTCTATGAAGGGGAAACCTAAAAATAATTAATCCCTAAACATAACACTTTATATTGAGAAATGTGTGTTCTAGGAATAAGGATTTGGGACCCATTCACCCATGGACGAATGGGTCCTCCCTAGACCTTTAGACCTAAATTTAAATTATGTTTTTGGTGGTATTTTAACATCTTTAAATCCATTATTCAATGTCGGCTCATGATATTTGAATTTTGAGAAATTTATAGGATACATACCTATAAATATAAGGTCATTTCACTAAGTTTCACCTAGATTTTTTATGCAAGAATTCCTAGAGCTAAAGTTGATGATCAAGAGCATTCAAGAGCAGATATATTAGAGATTTATTGCAGCATTCAAGATTCATCCATCATGTCAAAGTCTTCTTGCATCATGCATGTTTTTGGAGATAACATTGTGATATAGGTTTCAAGATCAATTCAAGCATTCAAAGCATCAATTTCAAGTGTCAAGATCCACATCCAATTTAGCCATTTTTTGCAAATTGTAGACTTCCTAAGATCTCCATTACCAAGGATTTATACAAAAGTTTGTTGAGTGGTAACATAGCTTTGTTCATTCTCCATTCCCATTTTCACTTCATTATTTCAATTTAAGGGTTGATTACCAAAATGGGGTTTGACCAAGGAAAACCCCCTTTCACCCAAAAACAAACATTTTTTCTCTCTTGTGTGTGTGATTGCAGATTTAGGTTGAAGAAAGATTGAAGGCCTTTTGAAGTGCAAAATTGAAAAGTTGTCAAAGTTGCAAAAAGTTGTCAAAGTTGTCAAATTACGGAATCTGATTTCTAACTTCTTAATACTAAAACTTGGACAAATCATAAGCTATAGATTTGTGTCAAAGGCTCCCAAAAGTTGTAGAAAAACCTTGAGCAAAGACCCATTCATCCATGGACGAATGAGTCTTAGTCAGCCTTTAGAAACTACCTCTTGGTGACTGGTAAACACATTTATGCCCTTCTCAGATCTACATTTGATTTTTTGGTTCTATAAATATTGAGTTCAATATTGTTGTTTCAAGTGTTAGATTGCATTTTGGAGTTGATTTGCTATTTTTTAGTTTTTCTCCCCAAAGTGTTGTTTGACCTTGACCCCCACCCTTCAGTCATAAGAAAATCTAAAGATTCTCACATTGACTTGATTCACCTAAGGGTTGTTAAAGTCAATTATTTGTGGGGATTTCATTTCCTAATGAAATAGAGGAAGATAGGATCCATCATTGTTCATTAATTCACATATTCAAAACCCACCCTATTTTCCAATATTTCAACTACCAAATCTCTATTTCTAATATTCTATCATGACACAACAATAAATTTAACATGATTGACTTAAGAAACAATAATATTATTATTTTTCTAGTTATTTTTATTGCTTATTCATGATTACTTAAATCTTGATTCATCTAAGTCTTACCTCTTTTATAGATTAAAGTTTTATTCACTTAAAGTTAGACTCTAGATCTTTAATTTTTTTTGACACAATTGGTTTCCCTTCACTAAAATTACAAATATTAAATAAATAAAAAGAAGTTACTTTTTGTCCATTTAATTTGAATTTCAGTAGATAATTCTATATTTAATTTGTAAATTTTGCATACGGAATGGCACATAAGGAGAGACAACTAAAACCAAGATTGTAACAGCCACATTACAATGGCAAATGTAATGTGATGTATGGCGCATTCAACAATGTTTGAATGTTGTTCATTTACAAACAAATTTTAGGTCTAGACTGAGTCAATACGTGCCAACCGATTGAGCACACAAAGAACAAGCAAAAGTTATATTTATATACGTGACAAGCAAGTTACAGCCATACGAGATTAAAAGTACTCAAGCTGATGGGGATATGCAGTCGAGTCAAGATGTTCTATTCAAAGTTGGAGGGTGCAATAATCTCATACCTGCCTGGGGACCAGTTTTGAATTTACTTTTTTTTTTGTATGATCATTAAATTTAACTGTTGATATCAAAGGGCTGTAGTTCAATTGGTTGAACATAATTGGTGAGTGTGATGATACATTCTTTGATTATCTTATCTGGATCAAGGTTCAATTTTCTGGAGGTATGATATAAAAGATGAGCTCAGGATCTTTTGCCAAACAACTTTGACAAGATGAACTAGCTTACGAAAGAGGTATCACCATAAACTTGTGCTCTCATATCATATAACAAAAGAAACTAATAAATAATATAATATCTTCTAATAATAATAATAATTTAACTGCTGATGACATCAAACTAAACCTGAACTCTGTTGTCTCCACATAATCAGATGAGGATCGTAAGAAATCCTTCTCTGTTTCAATGAAATGCTTCTTATCATTGTAAATGTTGTACAGTGGTACAAGCATAGTCCTCGAAAAGATTTGTACTGCTCAACAGCACGGATATGGGGCCCTTGAGTTTGGATCTTCTAAGTTATGAATATGATGTATCATTTTAAATTTCTGTCAATAACTTTGTGTGGGGTGGCAAGCGAGTGGTATTATGTCAATTTCATCAGCTTTATATAAAGCTGTACTACACAGACAATAGACCAGTAGTCATAACTCTACCATAATTTATAAACCAAACTGTTGATGACTTTGAACCAAATGGACTGGAAGGAGGCAATAATAATGTTTACAGCTGCACTCAGCTATGAACGATGGAGACCAGGGCTTAATTTGATGGCTGAAAGACGCAGTTTTCTGGATACACACCTATCATATGGAATGCGTGGAATGTATGTGATAGTTTTGTTTTTAATACACTCAGGGGAAAGAGTTTTTACTCTTTTCTACTCATAAATGGACAGCAATTACTATGTCCTGACTATGTTTTTCAATTATTTAAGGTACGAGATTTTAAGTACATCTTTTTGGAAGTATCACAACTAGTGTTTGCTGATGTAATTAAGCAGTTTAAAGAGGTCAAATTTATAGTACAACTGTAGTAATTTGGTAGTCATTAAAATTGACAAACAATTACAAATAAAATAGAAATCTAGGAAAAAGAGAGTTATGATAGGGTTTCATCTTGGTTTTGCTTTGGTTTTAGCTTCTTATGTCATATTGTTTCCTTGAGCATGACTTCTTTTGGTATTTTATATTTACTGTGAAATTTTGTAGTTTTTCATTTAAATGATATCAAATTTTATTGATCCAATACGTGTTATCGGTGTAAATGGTTTGATGACATATGAGGATGGCTCCATCATAAAAGCAATCTATGTTTATTTCCGAAGTGTTCCACAAGATATGTCATTTAAAACACCCATCTTAACTTGGAATTTGATAGTGCTTCTAGATGGCTTAAAATTCTAATTTAATAGGGTATTTTGTTGGAAGGATCCTGCTTGAAAACAATTCATTTTGTTGAAGCCATCCTTAAACACAACCCTTGGTTTTTTTATACATCCCTTCTTGTTTTCACACCTTGAACATTAGACATCTTTGATGAGAGCTCTCCACATCTATGTCTAGGTTGAATTCCCTAATTTATATTTTCCATTGCTATAAATTTTTGGATAAAATAGCATTTTTTTTAAGCAATGTTGTTTGTGTTGAACTTGATAAGTTCATTTTAGGTTTCCTACAAAATCATGCTTGTGTTGAAATTAATCTTTCCAAGTATTTAAAGTAATTAACTGATATTCAAATTGATTAGATGAGGCACATCCAACATTTCCTTTATCTCAAGCTAGAAGGAATATAACTATTCTCAAATAAATGAATGTCACTCATATTGCTATGATTCCAAAAAAACCTTTATCTTGCTTCTTTCATCGAATATCATCATATCTCCCTATGTAATACCATTTATAAGATCTTTTCTAATGTTGCCACTATCAAGGCTAGCACTATTATTTTGTCTATCATCTCAAAAGAACAAGGGTGTTTTTTCCTAGATAAAGATTTTGTTGAGGGTATTTTGGAAGCTCATGAAGTACTTCTTACCATTCAAGAGAACAAGCTTTTAGCTATGAAGATAAAGTTGGATATGTTAAAGGCTTATGACAAAGTTAACTAGGTCCTCCTTCTTTAGGTTCTTAAAAAAATTCGCTTTTCCTCACTAGTGTAAGTGAATTTTTTTCTTGTATCACAAGTGTTAATTTTTGCATCCTCCTTAATAGTTTTATGTGTTAGTTTTTATGTCTTCCTTAATGGTTCTCTAGCTATTTTTTCTCTTCTCAAGTTATTAGACAAGGAGACCCTTTGTCTCCATTTCTTTTTGAATTTTAATGGTTGAGGATTTAAGCAAACCAAATTTTCTTCAAAATAGAGCTAATCAATGGAAAGGAATTAGCATTCCTAGAACTCCTTCTTCAATCACTCATGTTTTTTTAGATTACACTTTACTTTTTGGTTAGGCCATGTGTGTGGAGGCAAAGAATATCAAAATTCTTCTATCCTATTATAGTAAGGCCTCAAAGAAAAACATAAATCTTACAAAATCTGAAATCTTCTTTTTTAAAACCCTTCTCTATGTGCATAAGAGGATTTCCTCCCTCATGCATTTCACTATTGATCAATTACCTAGAAAATATTTGAGTATTCCTTTATCCTCAAGGGCTCACAAGAAAAATTTTGAGAATAATATTATTTCTTCAATTTAAAACAAAATGTTCAATTATAAAAGTGGGTGGCTAACATTGGCTAGGATAATTATAATGATAAAAGTAGTGATATCAACTATTATAGTCTACATGATGTATTTCTTATGCCCAAAGGCATCGTGTTGGAATTATCAAAATATCTCAAACATTTTTTATGGAGTTACAGCGTGGATAATAATGATAAGAGGAAAATTAATCTTGTATCATGGGAAAACATGTGTAGGTTTAAAAAGATGGTGGGTATAGGTATTTAAAATTTAGAGGCTCGTAATTTGGCACTAGGCACTACATTAGCTTGGACTGCCAAACCTCGTGCAAAATGGAGTAAAAAAATGCAAGAAAAATATGTTGATAGTGTTGATCCAAAGATAATTTTTACTATTTCTAAGCCCCCAAATAGATTTAAGATGTGGAATTATATTATTAAATATAGAGAGATTATTTTTCCACATCTTTCTCGGGTGATCCAAAATGGGGGAAATGATTTATTTTGGGAAGATTATTGGAATAGATACCATCCATTGATTTCAATTAATGATCTTACAAAAACAAGGAATGTTTAACTCAACCATAGAGTAATAAGGTCAAAGACTTTTATGGTTAATCATAAAGATATCTTCTCTAAATTTCAATGGAGGGACCCCACACTTGTCTCATTCCCTAGGAGCAATGACATATTCTTCAAAATATCTTGTAAAATAGAAATATATTTTATTCATCAAATTCAAGTCAAGTATCTTGGATTCCTTCTAAATTTTATTGAAATATTTGGTTAAATACGCATATTTAGCTCTAACTTTTCATTCTCCTAGAGAAGAATGGCCCCATAAACTTTGTTGGGAAAATATTGTCTTCCCAAAGCTAATTCTTTTTCTTGGGATTCTTTGAAAAATAAGATTCTTACTAGTCCAAAAATATCTAAAATTGGTATTGCAGACCCTTTCAATTATGTTTTATGTGGGCTAACTATGGAGGATACAATCCACCTCTTTTTGAGTTGTTATTTTACCAATATTTGTTAGAATTGGTTATGCATGAAGATAAGATAGCATAGTCCTACCAAATTTTATTTTGACCCTATTCCTAGGCTAGTTGTCTATGTATGTAGATTCCATGTTCTCTTTTATTCAAAAAAAAATCCTTACCTATCTTGTTTTAGAATTATGGTTGGAAAGAAACAACTAGATCTTAAAAAAAATTGTGAGCCATGAAGATGTACTTTACAAAATTGAAAAGTTAATTTATAAGAATGTGATGTCTCAATTTATCAAGAATTTTTCTTCAAATGCTAGATTTTCTTCCTAGGAATCCTAGTTCCTCAAATATTTTCCTATTTTAAAACCTCCTCCAAGTACTTCAAGTGTAAACAAAAACAAGGTTAATATCTAAATAAAATCAAATGGACTTCTCTTGATATCTCATTGGTCAAAATTAACTTTTGTGGTGCTTCTAGAGGAAACCCAAAGTTCTTGGGAGTTGGGTGTGTCATTACTAATAGCTATGGCTTGTAAACTGAACCTAATGGATCAAATAATGAAGTAGAAGCTTTGGATCTTCTCATGTGCCTAATGTAGGAAAAATGGAGGAATTATAAAAATATATTGATTGAAGGGAACTCAATGAATATAATTAATGCCATCAAGTATAAATCCTATTTCAACGAGAAAATTAGTAATACCTTGCAACAATTATAGGGTTTGCTTGATTGGTATGACTATAATCAATGCAAATATTGCTATAGAGGAAAAAAAATTGGTAGATGTCATTTCTAATCTAGCCTATATTGATATTCATCATTTTCTAAAGTTTTGGGAAATTATGAAATTCGAGAAAATACCTATGTGATATCACCTCAAGCATATGGAGTGTTATCATGATATCTTTTTCTCAAGTGATTTTTTTGCAATATTTTGTTTTTTTTTTCTCTTTTATGTCATTTATTTAGACATTGAAGTGTGTGTGAACGATTTTTTATACAATTGTCACCTATTCTCCTTATGTGTTATAGATTTCATTTTTTTAGGTAGATCTTAACCTTTATTTCATTGGGTTCCAAGTGATGTTATATACATTGGAAGATGTCTCTCAAAATATTTATCCTTTTTGTTCATCTTTTTTACTATGGAAAATATTTTAGCTTCTCTATGAAAAATTTAAAATTTCCAATTCAAGGTGGCTTCAACTCTAATTTTCTAGTTAATGTTTTAAGCTTCACTACATTGTAGTGGAGGAAGTGGAAGAAGTTAAATAGGTTGTTTCCCTCTCCTTGTCTAGTATGATTTGATATTTTGTAAGATGCTTCTCTTTTACAAATCTTATTCTTTGACTACATTCAGTATTTTTTTAATAACTAAGAATGTTTTAATATCGCATTGAGGGGTTATGACTTTTTTAATGGTCAAGCTTTAGTTGAATGGATTTTCACCCACATAAAAATTCAAGAGTCACCCACAAAAAATTTTGTTTATACTAACATCTAACACAACCTTCACAATACTTGTACAATCATTTTGGACAACTCTCAAATCTCACTAAATGGAACTTGGTTTGCAAAAGTGAAGAAAATTGAAGTTCATTTTTCTGACTCTTCATTTTCTTATTAACCATCATCCACACACTTCACCTCCTCTTTTTATGGAAGCACCTTGTGCAAGTGAAAGAGAGGATGTTAACCAACTTGGTTTTCCTACTTTTAATATCAATGTAAATGATCCCCCTATTTAGTTCTTGTTAGTCCATTTTAGTAATACCTATCTATTTAATAAATTTCCACATATTTTATACCTCGATGTTTAATATTTTCTTAGTTTTTATATATGGATGAATAATTTGTCTCTCTATTATTTATGTCCAATGTTTTCTTTGAACAAGTGTATTCTATGTAATCCATTAATAATAATTAATATATTTTCAAGTGTGTACACCTTTTATGAGAAAAAATATTTATTTTATCTCAACCTCTCCAACATTGATTATAGATGAAAATTCTCTAATCATAAGAATATATATTCTCCCCTTGTCACTCATCAAATTAATCTCTCATAAGCTTTCAATGATGCTCCACTTGTAAAGAAGGGGGATATGTAGACAACAATTGGGAATCATAAGAACTAATCAAAATATTGATAATGGTGTTATGCCACCTAAAACCCAACATGCCAATTGTGGTATAACACCTAAAAAATAGGGTGTTGTTATCTCAAAACCTTTTAGCAAGGGTAAAGATATTGTTCCTTCCAATGGTGCATCATTCAAAGAGGAAAATAAAACTAGGTTTTCCAAGTCCCCACTTTCAACTTATATGTATCTTATCAAACATTAATCATTTTTATTCACCTTCATCTTCTCCTCTAATAGTTCCATTATGGTATCATAGTTTTACTCAAATTTTGAAAGAGGGTGAGTATATCCTTCTAGAGGGTAGAATTTTATAGAACAACTATGCAACTCTTGACAATTTGGATAGTGAAGATATGGCTCCTGACTATCAAAAATGAATTTTGTCTCACATGTAATGTTTTAGGTTTGAATAATTCACAAGAATATAGTCCTATATAAGACAATTAATAAATATTTCCAAGTCTAGACATTATTTGTTTGCAAGAGGTTAAGAATATATTTTTACTTTTTTTTGTTTGTCATGTCATATGGCCAACTAGCCATTTGTTGTGTAGTAATCATGAAGTGGATGGTGGTGGTATTGTTAGTTTCCTCTATCCTAAATAGAAACCACATGTAGTTGACCATGGATGTGATCCCCCTAATTTGGGTATTATGGGCTCTTTTAAAATTAATAAAAATTCCTTTGGAGTTATTTATGTGTTTGTTCCCAATGATGTTAAAATACCTATTTGGATATGGATAATTAATTTAATTCCTCTAGCCACTTAGATCATACATAGGCATTTTAATATATTGGAATCAACAACTAATAAATACAATGCATTTCCTATACAATGGATACAAAAGAGAATATTTATGGTCTCAATCTTGGTGCTACCATAACTAACCTACTTGGTATGCTAGATAAATATTTTTTCCAAAACTAATAGACCTTACAAATATCTTGATAGTTCCATGTTTACTATTTAATATTTATTTTCATTTGCTAACTATTTATCATTACCAATGGGACATTTAACAAATGGTGTCCTTTTATACCAATTTCTCATATATATATTTTTGAATGATAGTTTATCAAACCTTATATCAAAAATCTGCAATTTTTTTAAACATGTTATTGTTGACTCATTAACCCATACTTACCCATATTTAACATGTCCAAATTTGGAGCTAAATTTGTATCATCATGAAATTAATTTATTAGTGGAATAATGTGCAGAAACACACATCGCACTTCCTCCACATTTATGGGTTCCAATTATCATCCTTATATTGTCACTCCTACAAGGGTCACACCACCTTGCAGATTTAACATGCCACTAGAGATCCTTAAGTACCAAATTTTCTTACTTGAGAAACTCATGTTTCTAAAATATATTAATAGAAACAAATTTTTGACAACCATTATACTAGAGGATCCCAAATCAAGTTCTATGATCTCCACTAGATTAAATTTGGAGATAGAGTTTCTAAGGAGTTTTTAAATCCTTGTATACTCATTGCATTTCTCAATTGTTAAAATAATCAAGGACTTGGTGAACATATTTTAACAAAGCTTCCTACTACTACTCAAGATTTTATGTACTATTATGAATAGAAATTTAAATCCCAAGAAGAGACTTTTGAATGGACCATTACCCTATAACAATGTTTGAGTGTAATCCCTTGGTGGGTTACTCAATTTCAGATAAATTTATATGACCAACTTCTAATTGAAAAGGAAATTTGCAAGGCTATTTTCTATATGGATAATGATAAGGCTATTAGAATGTGTTGAGATGTGTTGTTATTGATTATTGTCATTAATGGTTGTAATTGATGTCAACATATCTTGGTTGATTGATTAAGGTTAAGTTTTAATGCTTTGGTGATATGAATTGGTGTGCTCTAGATGTTGTGTTGTGATGATCTATCTTTGATCATGCTTGTCCTAGTTCCATTTATTTTGCAACATAATGAGATACACTCTTATGGTTTTAGACTGATCTGGTAGTTGGTTAACATGCTTCAGCACATTGTTTGTATTGTAACATGTATATCCTATTCTTTGGTTTTGAATATCATGATAAAAATGTAGCGTGTTGATTTGAGCTAGAAGGTTTTGTGTGGTCCATGTTTCATTCCTCTCCACATCAAGAATGTTTTTGTGGTGACCTAATTCAAATTGTGTTTGGCTGACTTAAGAGCTTATGGAAGCATGGAATGGTATAAATAAAATTTGATTATGTTCAATGAAAGAAAGTTTGATGATTGGGAAATACAAACATTGTGAAGTATGTGAAAGTATATGACCAGAGGAAACAAACAATGAAATTATATCTAGTGTCATTGTTGGTGATAGTTATTTCAGTGGTGGATTCCCTTTCATCATTCTTCTGGAAGTGAGCGCCTTTCTGTAGGAAGTGAGCCTTTTTATCTTTTGTTGTAATAGCCAGATAGTGAGCCCTTCTAAAAATCACCTTAATCGATGTCACCTTAACTAGTGTTTTTGAATTGAGAATTATCATTCTTTATTGTTTTTCCCTTCTTGGGTTTCCATGTAAATTCAGGTGTTCATTATGCATGGTGTTGTTATGTGCTTTCATGTTCATATATGTTAGATTATTATCTAATTGATTTAAGTCTAATCTAGATTAATTAAAGTCAAGAATATTGTTTTATAATAACTAATTCACCCCCCCTTAGTTATCTAAACTTTAAAGAAGATCTTTGGAAAGTGCAGATAAGAGGTTACCTAATATCTCTAGGCTGCAAAACTTGGAAAGCTAATGAGAAAAAATATGTTGAACTGGAAACTGGTCATAGTTTTGCAAATGAGATTTCACCCTATGAAGAAAATGAAAAGGAAAGGTATGCAATCTTTAGTTTTTTCTAAGACTAAGTTAACAAAAGTTATTTCATTGGGCATCTCTTATGAAGTTTGGGAAAAGTTGAAAGAAATCTATGAAGGAAATGATAGAGTCAAATTATCAAAGTTGACAAGTAAGCATGGATATGAAAAATTGAGGATGGAAGAAGGTGAGGATATAGATAGCTACTTTCAAAGAGTTGACAGTGCAATAATTGAAGTCAAAAATCAAGGAGGCACTCTAATAGATGAAGATGTAATGGAGAAGGTTTTGATGACCCTATCGGAGAGCTACAGTGAGAAGATCTCAAGTATTGAGGAAGTTTATGATCCGAAGAAATTCACTAGAGAGCAACTATTTGGCACCTTGACCACATTTGAGATGAGGAAATTTGGAAAAGAAAAGGAGAAATCTGAAACAGCCTTCAAAGCCACGAAGATAGAAGAAGATCCAGATAGTGAAAGTTTAGATGAGTTGGAAGAAAACATCACAAGGAAAATGAAGAAAGGTATCGGAAAGTACAAATGTATGTTACCTCTTAAATGTTTTAGATGTGGAAAGATTGGTCATTTAGCAACTAAGTGTATGGAAAAGGGAACGCTTGGAAAAAGTTTTAAAAGATCAATAAGAAGGCCTATTATGTTAATGAGAATGTTGGCATTTCAGATCATGAGGATTGTTTGTTTTTGGTGGAAAAGCATGAACCTATATTTGATATCTCTAATATTTCTCTAAAATCTAATGATAACACTGAAGTTGAATTATTTGTTAAAATAAATAGATATGAATGGTTGAATGATAGTGGATGTTCAAATCATATGACTGGTGATAAAAGTAAGTTTGTGAAGCTTAAGAAATACGATGGAGGTTCTATTAGATTTGGAGATGATAAAACAACACAAATTGTTGGAATTGGTTCTATTACCTTTGATGTAAAACATAACACTAACAATGTTTACTATGTGAAGGGTTTATATCATAATCTTCTGAGTGTTGGAAAAATGTGTGAAAATGGCTATAATGTGGTATTTCAAGATGATGGTTGTGAGATCCAAAAGAGATCTAGAACTAACATTATTGTAGCTAGAAAAGAACAAGTGGGAATATGTATCAACTAGAAGGAGCTACAAAGAGATGTTTATTCTCTTAGTGGACAGTGACAGTTGGCTCTAGCACAGAAGGATGTGTCACATCAAATTCAACAAGAGTAATCAGAGATTTGCTAAGACTAACCAAATTAGAAAATACTATCTACAAAGGATGTCAAGAAGGAAAGCATACTAGAGAAACATTTCAAAGAAAAAAAGAATCATCTATTAGATTATTGGACCTTGTACACACTGATCTATGTGGTCCAGCTAGAACAAGAAGCTTACAAGGTGAGAAATATTTCTTTTTTTTAATAGATGATTATTCTGGATCAACCTGGGTTGCATTTTTAAGAGAAAATTTGGAGGCTTTAGAAAAAATCAAGATTTTCAAGGCAAGAGTTGAGAATGAAGTTGACAAGAGAATCAGGTGTTTAAGATCTAATAGAGGAGGAGAGTTTACTTCTAATGAATTCAACAAATTTTGGGAAAAACATGATATCAAAAGACAACTATCTGTCCCTAGAACACCACAGCAGAATGGTGTAGTGGAAAGAATGAACTAGACAGTTCAAGAAGCAACTAGAACAATGATCATGGAAGCAGGTTTACCATAGGCCTGCTGGAGAGAAGTGATACACATAGTAGTATACAGTCTTAATAGAGTACTATTTTAGAGGAAATATGGAAAGAAATCATATAAGCTATGGAATGGAAGAGCCCCACAGTAAAACACTTCAAAAAATTTGGAAAAAAATGTTACATCCATAGAGATGAGCACAATCTTGGAAAATTCGACAGCAGAGTTGATGAAGGCGTATTTTTGGGTTACTCTACAAGAAGCAAAGTGTGTCAATGTTACAACAAGAGACTGAACAAGATAGTTGAAAGTATGAATGTGAAAGTAGATGAAGATATTTAGAGAAATCTTGACAGGCATATTGAATATGAATCAGATGACCCAGATGAAAAAGAAAAGAAGGATAAGAAAGAAGAGAAAAAGGAGGCTCTAGAATCTACAACTAAAACCCTAAAGTATGTATAGAGAAACCACTCAGAAAATTAGATTATTGGAGATAAGGATAAAGGAATCATCATAAGAAGCAAAGTATCTCAAGAACAAGTAGTATTGTTTTTACTCTCAGAGACTGAGCCAAAGATTGTGGAAGAAGCATGCAATGATCAGAATTGGGTGAAGGCAATGAAAGAAGAGCTTGGTCAAATAGAGAAAAATCAAACTTGGGAACTTTTGTCCAAATCAGCAGACAAAAATGTAATTGGAACAAAGTGGGTATTCTAGAACAAGCTAGACAAAAAAAAAAACGTAGTGAGAAACAAGGCAAGATTAGTTTGCAAAGGTTACACTTAGATTGAAGGTATTTATTTTGAAGAGACATATGCCCTTGTTGCCCATATGGAAGTGATCTAGATGTTCTTAGACTTTGTAGCTTTTAAAGATTTCAAATTCTATCAAATGGATGTAAAATCAACATTTTTGAATGGAGAACTGACGGAAGAAGTCTACATTGAACAACCAGAGGGATTTAAGTCTGGAAGTGACCCAGATGTTGTTTGCAAGTTGAAGAAAGCTTTATACGGATTGAAGCACGCACCTAGAGCCTGGTATGGAAAATTAGACAAGTACTTGATTAGACAAGGATTTCAGAAGGGATCTGTTGATTGTAATTTATACTACAAAATTCACTGAAATCAAATGTTGATTGTTGTGGTTTATGTTGATGACATAATTTTTGGAGGAAATGATGATATGTACAGAAAATTTGCAAATGAAATGAAAAAGGAATTCAAAATTTCTATGATAGGTGAGTCAAATTTCTTCCTTGGACTACAATTAAATTAGAACAACAAAGGAATTTTCATTTCTTATTCCAAGTATACCAAAGAATTATTGAAGTTTGGATTGTAGAATTCCAAACTAGTTTGTACACTATTGTTATTGGATGTAAATTGACAAAAGAAGATAATTCACTTAAGGTTGATGCAAGAATGTACAGGTCAATGATTGGAGGATTGTTATATTTGACTTCTACTAGACCAGACATTATGTATGATGTTTGTTTAGTAGCTAGATTTCAGAAAGAACTAAAGGAATCATATGTTGCAGTAAAAAGGATCTTTAGATATTTGAAGGGTACAAAAGATATGGGGTTATGGTATCCAAAGGACTCATATTTCACTCTGATAGCTTATACTAATGTTGATTGGACCAGATGTGTTGATAACAAGCATAGCACAAGTGGTGGAGCTCATTTCCTTGGCTCCTAGTTGGTTGCTTGGTCAAGTAAAAAACAAGATTCTATATCTTTGTATACTGTTGAAGCTAAATACATTGTAGCATCCTCATTTTGCACTCAGGTATTGTGGATGAAACAAACACTAAAGGACATTGGCATATCATTTGATGAATTGATCTCAATTATGTGTGATAATACCAGTGCAATAAAAATTTCTAAGAATCAAATACAACACTCTAGAACAAAACATATATCCATTAAATATCATTTCTTGAGAGAGAAGATTTTGGAAAATGAGGTAAAACTTGAATATGTACCTACAAAAGAGCAGATTGTAGACATTTTCACAAAAGTGTTTAGCAAAGATACTTTTGAGTATCTCCAACAAAAGTTAGGGGTTTTGCACCCTCCTAGTCTACAATAATATGAACCAAGGTGTGCACTAGACTAGGGCATTATATGATCACTCTTATCTGGATCAATGCTTGGTGGATTCCTCATAAGGGGAGCAGAGTAGGTTTTTCAAGGGTAGTTTTTCCCTTTGTCTTTGATGTAAAATGGGGAGAAGAAAAGAAGACAAGAAGGTCCTTGATGTTGACATTGCATTGTTTGGTTTGTTATTGATGAATGTTTCCATCAATGAAAAAGGGGGAGATTGTTGGAATTTATTGAGATGTGTTGCTATTGATTGTTGTCATTAATGGTTTTCATTGATGCCAACATATCTTGGTTGATTGATTAAAGTTCATTTTTAATGCTTTGGTGATCTATATTGGAGTGCTCTGGATGTTGTGTTGTGATGATCTATCTTTGATTGTGCTTGTCCTAGTTCCATTCATTTTGCAACATAATGAGATACACTCTTATGGGTCTAGAGTGATCTAGTAGTTGGTTAACGTGCTCCGACACATTGTTTGCATTGTAATGTGTATATCCTATTCTTTGGTTCTGGATATCATGATAAAAATGTAGTATGTTGATTTGAATGAGGAGGTTTTGTGTGGTCCACGTTCAATTTCTCTCCTCCACAAGAATTTTTTTGTAGTGACCTAATTCAAAATTGTGTTTGGTCAACTACCTAATTCAAATTGTGTTTGGTTGACTTAGGAGTTTATAGAAGCGTGGAATGGTATAAGTAAAAGTTGATTATGTTCGATGAAAGCAAGTGTGATTAATGCAAAAATCCATTTATTGTGAAGTATGCAAAAGTATATGACCAGAGGTAGAAAATAGTGAAATTTTATCTGGTGTCATTGTTGGTGACAATTATTTCAGTGGTGGATTCCCTTTCATCATTCTTCTAGTAGTGAGCCCTTTTCTATAGGTAGTGAGCCTTTCTCTTTTGGAAGTGAGCCTTTTTATCTTTAGCTATAATAGTTAGGCAGTGATTCCACTAGTAGTGAGCCTTACCTGTAGTGAGCAATTTGGTAGTGATCCCTTGTAAAAATCACCTAACTAGTGTTTTATAATTGAGAATTAGCATTCTCCATGGTTTTTCCCTTCTTGGGTTTCCACTTAAATTCTAGTGTTCATTGTGCATGGTATTTTTATGTGCTTTCATGTTCATATCTATTAGATTATTATATGATTGATTAAGTCTACTCCAAATTAATTAAAGTCAAGAAGATTGTTTTATAATAATTGATTCACCCCCCTCTCCGTTATCCAGACTATTCAACAAGTGCTTCATGTTCTAATTAATCTCCATACAAATCCTTATAATATATAACTGGTAAGTATATTCACAAGTTTATCTTGAATTTTTTTATTTTAATTCTTCGGATAATATAATCAATAAAGGTAATATCAATTTTATCTAAGTCTAGAGATATTAAGGACATTTGTAACTAGAAATTAATCAATCTATTGTTAAGATAACTAGTGAACAATAGTAGTGATAGCCTAAGAATTGAGTACATAAATATGATTCTAGTCCAATTAAAGGAATATGTGACTAACCAATAAATTTGATATAGTTCACATGTATAAGCACATAAAATTATAAAATTATAAATTTAAAAACTCATAAGTAAAAACCATATAATAAGATGCACATAGACAAAATAGTTTTGGAAAAAAATCCATTATCAAATAGTGCATGTAAATCTATAAAAAAATTGATAACATTATCGTATGATAATACATCTAACTTCCCTCCTCAATTTGGTAGCATTCTAATACTATACCTATAAATGATATTGTGTCAACTTCTATCGCATGCCTTTAATATATAAAGAAAACAAAAAATAGAAACCACAAGTAGTTTAAAAATAATGGATCAAAACCATGGGTGCAAACTAGGTGACTAAATCCAAGTCAAAAATGTAATTCCACATTCACTGAGAGAATATTTTTTAGAATAGAATGTAACTCTCTTAATCACTCTTACATGTATTAGATGCTCTCATTACTCTGGTAGGTACTATGATACTCTAATTTTATCCACATAAACATGTATGAGATGGAATCAATATAGCACTTGCATTGCATCATTACTTCATGCATAATTCAAATTACTACTACTCACATGGAAAGGGAAAATTGAGAAAGGGATCATCTTATGGACTACCCTCTTTGTGAGAAAGTATATTTTTGTATATGACAATGGAATTATCGTGTTGGGTATGAGTCACACAAAACGGTTTACTAACTTCAAAAGAAAGGAGTACCTAATGGTAGACTATGGTGTTTAGATGAGGCACTAGAGGTGGGATATTTTTTTGTTTCTTAGAAAATATTTGTAAAGGTATGGTTTTAATGATCCTAAAATGGCTAGGTGTATCATTATTTTGGATCCAATTTAACTAATGCTAAAAAAATTCATTAAAGGTATTAACTTTTAGACTCTAGAGGGGGAGGGGGAGAGTGAGAGATAAAGAGTAGAGAGGGAAGGAGAGAGTGAGAGAGAAAGAGGGGGAGGGAAAGAGGGATAGGGGGAGAGAGAGAGGAGGGAGGGAGGGAGGGAGGGATTTGGAGAGAGAAGGAGAATGAGGGGGGGGAATGGAAAAGAGGGACAGAGAGAGAGAGAGAGAGAGAGAGAGAGAGAGAGAGAGATGGAAAGAGGTAGAGATGGAGACATAGGTGAGATGAGAGAGACAAAGAGATAGAGAGACATGAAAGAGAGGGTGATGGAGTGGTAGGTGATGATAGGTAAAGAGGAGAGGGGAGGGAGAGGTAACGATATTATGATAAGGGAAGGTAGATATATAGGTGAGACAAGAGGCGACCACGGAAAGATGAAAATGATAAGCAGGCGGTATGACGACCTGGCCGGATGTTGTCGATTGCGGCGATGATCAAAAAACATTATGATATTATGACATATTATTGAACCCATGATGATATTATTTATTATTACATGGCCGATGGCTGCGCGCGAAGCGCGCGCGCGCGAGGACATGAGGCAGATGATGATGGATTATGAAAATGAAACGAGGGATGGACTCTGATCACATGCAAGGACATGATTATGACAGACCAGACAGAGCGTGACTTGGATGGATAGCAGACAGAGGAGGGGCATAAAGACAAGAGAGGCAAGGATGAAGATTAGGATGGATTTGAAATGGAGGGAGGGGGAGGGAGGTGAGACAGAGAGGTGAGGAATGGAGTGAAGGAAGGGAAGGAGGGGTGGACAGATGAAACAGAAAGATAGCAGGGATGACGGAGGACAGGCAGAGGATTAGGATGATACAGAGAAAGAGGAAAGAGGAGAGAGGAGAGAGAGAGAGAGAGAGAGGAGAGAGAGAGAGAGAGAGAGGATGGAGGGAGGGAGATAAAAGATGGAAGAGAGAGATAGAGAGGGGATAGAGAGAGGGGAGGAAGGATATAGAGGTAGATGGATGGAGGGGTGGAGAGGGAAGGAAGGGGTGGAAGGAGAGGAGGAAAGGAGAGAGAGAGAGACATGATGATGGAGGAGAGGTAGGTGAGAGAGGGAAAGGTGGGATAAAGAGAAGTGGAGAGGGAAGGAGAGTGGACAGGTAGGGAGAGAGGATAGAGAGATAGAGGGGGAGGGAAAGGGAGACAGAGGGAAGGGAGAGAATGGAAGAGAGAGAGAGGGAGGAGGGAGGGATAGAGATGGGGGAAGGGAGAGAGAAGGGGTGGAGGAAGGAGAAGGGATGGAGATATTGAGAGAGAGGTCTAGAGTGTAAGGGATAAACAATGAGTGAGATAGAGAGAGAGAGAGAGAGAGAGAGAAAATGCAACTTGTTGATTACTAAAATTTGGCCTCTAATTACTAAAATTTGACATGTTGATTACTAAAATTTGACTAATTCTAGAAATTATAAGACCTTCCAAAAACTAGAATTTGCATTATAACTCCTAGAGATTTGAAACCACTCTCGAACATCCAAAAAATATATACATGAAATATAACTTAAAGTATAATATACTTAAATATTTATTTCATGTATATAGTTTCACTGAAAGATAAGGAGAAGAAAGAAAAAGAAAAAAGAGAAAGCAATTTTTCAATGTAGAACAAAATACAAGTGCATTGTGACGCACTCGTATTTTATGAAATCATTCACATAATTTGAGTGTGTTATAACACACTTGCATTTTGTGAAAGAATTAACATAATGTGAGTGCATTATAACACACTCACATTTAGTGAATGCATTCAAATAATATGCTTTGGGAATTTCCAAGCCTTTGGCTTGGATTTCCAACCCAAAGGTTTGGACTGACTTTCCAAAAGCTAAAGACGTGTTTTTTTGGATTCTAAAAAATTTCACATAATCTTAAGTGTGCTCCCCATCAGGTTTGAATGTGTTTCAATTTCAAATAAAAATCACCTAGGTAATGTTAAGATCTCTCTTAGCTATCTAAGCATGTAATTTTTTTCACATTTTGACTATGTTAAGGATTTTATTTAATTTTTTTTGTTGGTGTATTCATTTTTTGTAAAAACCCAATGTTTTGTATTTTTTACTTTATTTTTTAACTATAGATTGAAATTTCAAATAAATTACTGAAACAAAGGAAATAGGGGTTTTATCTTTTTACGAGATGGAACTACAACAAGTTTAGGACCTTTCCTATTTCCTTATAGTTCATTCAAGGAAACCTTAGAGATCTCAATCTAGGGATGGAATGAGGGAAAGAGATCTACTATAAGGTGTCCTAGGGTGTGATTAAAGATAAAAAGTGGATTCACCACTAATCAAATGCTTAGAAGGACAAGGAATGAAAGTATCATGCAAAACCTAACTAAATGACCTAGAAAATGAACTCAAATCAAAATAGAAAACTGAGATAAACAAAGGTGCACTTGGAAAGCTGAAGATGCTTGACACAAGGTCTACACTCTTGAAAGTATGACCTTTCAAGCACACTGGAACTCATATTCTAGTAGGGGAAATTTAGTCCTAGTTTAGGGTTTGAGGATGAAATTAGAATCTG
The DNA here is from genome assembly GCA_007258455.2 of Sequoia sempervirens. NCBI lineage: Eukaryota > Viridiplantae > Streptophyta > Pinopsida > Cupressales > Cupressaceae > Sequoia > Sequoia sempervirens. The sequence goes on from VDFB02058242.1 coordinate 233,026,633, forward strand.
TAACTACTAAACTAGGATCTACAGAAAAAGTCTGAAAACTGGTATACTGGGACTCATACTCCACAAGTGGCGATTTAGTCCCAGTATTAGGGTTGATTTGAAACTATGATATCCTCTAGTGATCTCCTATAGCTTCTCTCCTTTCTGATCTCTGAGTCTGAAACACTAAATTTTAACCTATAGGTGACTTTATGTGATCTTGCAAGAAAGATGACAACTTTGCAGCTTTGACAACTTTTCTTGAATCTTTCTCTTCAATGGATCTTCAACCTGAATCTACAAATCACACATCAAAGAGAGGGGAATTTTTTTTTTTGTTAGTAGATAGGTTTTTTCCTTGGTCAAACCCCATTTTGGTAATCAAACCTTGAAATGAAATGAAATAAAAAGAAGGAATGATGAATGAAAAAATATGCTATGTTGCAACTCACCAAACCCTTGAACAAAAAATTGTAATCTAGTATGTAATGGCAAGCATGAATGTAGATCTTGACTCTTGATTGTATGTTATGGATCTTGACTTAAATGCTTGCTTGAATCATAAGAACCTACATCACAAATGTTAGCTCAAAAATAAACATGATGCATGATGACTTTGACATGATGTTTGAATCTTGAATGTATCTCCAAAATGCTTGATAATCAGCTCTCGAATGCTCTTAAATGCTCTTGATGTCAAATTTTCTATAATGCTTGATCTCAAAAAGTGTTAGGTTGCTTGTTAACTTGCTAGGAGAAAATATGTGAAATAACCTTGTATTTATACTTGTTTATGCCAAATTTTCTAAAATTACAATAGTACAAGCTGACATCAAATCTAGGAGAATAAAATCCTACCAATAATTTGAGTTTAAAATAAGTCCAAGCTAAGTGGGACTCATATGTCAGTTGGGGTGTATGAGTCCCAGTAGGCTAAGCTCGAAACAAAAATTTTAAGAAATGTTAAGTTCTATGCCAAATTCAGGACTAGGCCCCAAAACTTAGGTGGGACCCATACACCCAAGGTGGAATATGAATCCTAGATCACTAAATTTTGGCCATACAATCCAAAATCATCAAATTGGGATTGGTCACTTGATATGTGTCAGGATTATCCTCAAAAAGATGCATTAAATAAGGCTTATGGATACAAAATAGAACCAAATAAGGCATAAAGAAGCCCAATTTTAGTACCTGGAGGGCCCAAAAAAGTGTGAAAATGTAAAGGGATACATTTTCCTACACTACATTTAGCCCCCACTTTAGTGAGAGGAGGAACTTGCTTTAAACTCACACTAAAGTAGAAAAACTCACATCAAGAGGGGTCCAAGTGTACCAATGCTAGTAAGATAGGACAAAAATGACCAAGAGGGATGATCAAGCCCCTAGGATCAAGATCCTATGGAAAACCAACATAGGCACAAAAGAAAACACATGTATAATGTATGAAGAAACAACAAGGTACAAGCATACACTGCTAAAGACAAAGAGAAAGAAAACAAAAAAAAAGGGATGGATCAAGCTTTGATCATTCATCTCACATGTCGTGGGTTAGATCTAAGCTATTTGTCTAAAACTATTTACAAGTGGAACATGATGTCCACTATGCAAACCAACGCATGCTCACAAGGGCTAGTGGAACCTTAGGTCATCCACTAGGTGATCCCCTAGTGAGACACATACACAAATGGCTAGTATGTCCTCACATAGACAAGAAAGTGGCTATGGTAAAGTAATGCATAAGTTTGAATCCCATATGTACAACCATACCAAAGTTATACCTCCTAATAATTTTGATAAGGCACCACACAACACAAATAACAGGATTCATGAGCCAAGCAAAACTTTGTATGCTTGACACACATGAACAAAAAAGATGGCTCCACAGGAAAGTAAAGTGTGTTATGTAAGGTGGCCATATAACTGATATTGTAAATGCAACATAGTGTAAGGTGTGTTCAAAGGAGTCTTCCTTAGCTCATGTAAGGTCATAACTTAGGGAACATTGTGACTAATGTCTCCAAGAGAGGACCAATCGAAGAATGGAAGATTCACAACTTAGGGAATGAAGTTTGTCACATCAAGCCACTAAGAGGAATATAATTAGCTAAGAGAGATCATGCTCTTGAAGGACATCACACCCAATGCCACCACAAAGAGAAAGATGCATCACATGAATTAAGAAGATTACATAATGAAACATGAGTTGAAAAGGAATAACATTGATGTATGCCCCCACTTTAAATAAATTGCTAAACACCATGCTATGATAAAATACTTTAAAGTAGAAAATGATAAATGCTAACAAAGAGTACATGCGAGCTTATTCAGAAAGCCCTATGCCAAGTCATATGTTTCCAAGTAAAGATAAATCATGAACAAGGGTTTCCCCCAAAATGAAATCACATAAGGGATCCACAGATTCAAGGTTAGTATGTCTGTTCTCTACAATTTTTTTAGAGAGTTGGGAACTATCATCATTCCCCAAATACTCATGGAACAAGAAGAATGACACAAAGAGAGTGAAAACAAAAAAAATCCCTTTAGGTCAACATGGAAGAGACCTAAACTTCTCAACACCTTGCATCATCCCCAAAATGAAAACACAAGACAACGAAAAAGATAAAATGCTTACAACATAGAGAAGAATGTAGGTACAAATAGAGGAATTTCACAAAGAGAGAGATACATCAAACAAAATAGTATAGGGGGATCACATTATACATGTGAAATCACACACATGACATGAAAAAGAAAATAAATGCAAGACTAGAAAATAATATGTGAATCAACCTATTATCAGGTCATCTACATCCCAATCTTGTTCATCATATACAAAAGGTAGAAAACTAGCCAAAGGGACAATGACAAGTGTTGAACTAGGGTCATCACCAAGTTCAACACTCTTCCTAGGAGAATTATCATTTAAGCTCATAGAAGTGGAAAACAATGTATTCAATGCATTATGCACTTCTTCATAAATTTTAGAAACCTTATCATTGTCATCTAAGTTAATCACAACAGGAGGTCGAATGATAATGTCCAAAGAAGGATGTAGCTCTTGTTACGGTTGCAATATAGAATCTTTTTGTCACGATGAAGAGGGAGATTCAACATGTATTGCTTCAATCAAGTTTGGATGTTGATTTTCTTTGTTTTTCTCTTCATTTAATCTTCAAGTAAGAGCACGATGTCTACACCTATGTTATCCATCATTTCTATTTCTTTTCATATGATTTTCAAGTTGTGTTTGTGTAGGAGCAGGTCTATCAACCATAGGTTTCTTTCCTTCCCTAAGGGGGGGAATGGAAGGAACCATGGGAGGTTGTTCAACCACTTTATCTTTAGCTTTATAACATGTTTTATCTTAGGAGGTATGATGGGATTGTTTGCATTGTATCTTGGTCTTTTGTAGGAGATAGAAAAAGTATATGTCTTGGGTTGTTCTTGGTTATTTGGAATTTCTTTAGGTTCAGTCATAATTTTGTCAAGGATAGGAGGATCAATCATGGGTTGAGGCATGTTTCTAAGGGATAGTTTTCTATGAATTTCACCTTAAAATTTTGATAATATTTGAAAATAAGTCCTCACAAGGTTTAATAGGTTCCATAGGCTCAGGCTAAAAGAAATCCAATGAAAAATTCCCATGGGAAGACACAAGATTAAATCCACTATGGTGCACAGTAAAGATTTCATTGTCAAAGGGAAACTTTAAACATTTATGCACGACCAATGGGATGGATTCCATGGAGCATAGCCATGGATAACCAAGCTTCACACGGAATTGATCTAATGTCGGGATGATGGAGAATGAGACATCTAATTGTTTTGGTCCTAGTTTTAAAGGAAGGGTGGTCAAACCCATCGTAGCGAAAGTGAAACCATTATGCATTTTTATCCATGCTTTTGGTTGATCATATGTTTCTTGATAGAGTTCATGCAAAAGTAAGAATTCTTCAGTGATCATATTCTCTCCATAGATGGGATCAATTAATATCCCATTAGTGGGCTTGTCATTGATTCGGTTGGCTATGTAAAGAGGACCATCAAGTGCATTTATAATTATATCTTTAGATGAGAAAGCAATGTCAAGAGGCTTTTTAGTTTAGCCCTTACAAGGTTGAGTTTCGATCAATGCAATCAAACCATCAATAGGATTTTGTTTAATAGAATTCATAGGATCTTGTTCAATAGTATCCATTTTTTCATCATCTATTTCAACATTCATCACATCATTCTTCTTAGTTTCACTAACTTTGACAAATGAAATATTATGATTTGGTATAGGATTGGTAAATATTTGCAAATTTTGGTTAGGAGGGGCAATGGACTTATTTTCTTGATTATTATCACCTCCAATTTGAAGTTGACTAGAATCAATGAGGTCTTGCACAAGATGTTTAAGATGCTTACAATATTTCATATCATGTCCATTTTGTCGATGATAATGGCAATAGGAATTCAATCTAAAGTTTAGAGATAAAGGCTTATTAGGATCAGGAGTTTTAATGGGAAGTAAGGTGATCATTTTCTTTTCTAGAAGTTGTAACATTGTGTTATGGAGGGTATCGGGTAGGGGAGTAAATTGTCTAGCTAGATCCCCAAATGTGAAAGGAGTTGTCTTCTTTATAGCAGCCACTTGGGTATTGACATGTTGAGCTGATTGAGGGGGATTTGGTTGAAGGAAACCTTTATTCTATTTCCTAAAATTCTGGTAATTGTTTTAGTTTGTAGATTCAGACTTCTCAGGACGGCTAGAGATGGGTTTTGTTTCACAACTACTAACTGAACTTTGATAATCATGAAGGGTAGTGCATGAGTGTAAAAAGGAAGGAAACTTCATCATGCCAAGCTTATTTTGTATCTTATTTTTCAAATTCTCAATAAACATTCATTGAAGGTGAGGGTCAGGAATCTTTACATCGATTTGGGAATAAAGCATTTGGTAGTGTGAAATGAAGCTAGTAACTTTTTCATCATCATTTTGCTTACATCTCATAAAATCAGCTAAGGTCATCTTAGGAGTCATGTGCACTTGGAAATGGTTAATAAAGGCCTCAAAAAGTTTATTGAATGAATGAATTGAGTTATTCAGTAATGAGGAAAACCATTCTAAAGCAATATCTTTCAAGGACCTAGGGAAAAGTTTAGCCAAGAGTTTATCCTCAAGGACAAAATCACTACATAAGGCGGTGTAAATGGAAACATGGTTAGAAGGATCTCCTTTCCCCCCATATTTCTCAAATATAGGAATATTTATGCCTTGTGGTATCAGTGTTCTCAATATCTCCATTTTGACATAGTATGATGGTTGGCCATTTTGATTTTGGTTTATGGTGGAAATTTTCTTTTGAAGGGATGAAACATTTTGTAAAAGTTGATTTATGATGGCGTCATTGGTTGTATTTTGAGATAGAGGTGAATATGGTGACCAAGGTGTATATGTGTTTGAAGGGGGGTGAATAGAATGCAAGTATGTGAGGTAAAGTGGTAGGAGATATTATGTACGATTCCACAAAGGTACAAGGATTTCTAGTGGAAATACCCAAGGTAGGAAAGACATTACTAGTAGGTTGCATCATTGTTGTAACTTGATGGTTGGTATAGGTAGGAATAGAGGAAATGGTTGTGGGAGGAGGAATTTAATTTCCTCTTTGACTTTGTACATTGTTCAAAGGTTGAGTACAACTAGTAAGTTTTCCAAAAATATGAGCTAGGTTACACGCAAGTTCTATTCCTTCTTCACTTTCAATCATGCGGTGTATGTTATATATGGTGGGAATAGCAATGGCTGAAATGTTGTAAGTACTAACTTGATGTTGTAGATTTGCTAAGTCTTCATGGATTTGGATTATGTTTTCTTGAGGGACACTAGTAACCATTGTTTCAACACTAGTCATGCTAGATGAAGGTAAAGAGTTATTAAGTTATGATCCATACGTAGTGAGCTAGTGTCAACACTATGAGTGAAAGAGCTAGATAACCCAATATCCACGATAAGTGTGCTATCACGAGATGACATGAGTCTTGAACTATGTCTCACTATAGTATTAGCAATAGGACACAAAGTTGTAAAGCTCATGCAAGGGACAATGAATGAATGCAAGATAAATGATATACTTTGATACAAATGAAATTAAGCTAGATGCAATGAAATGAATGAAACAGAAACTCAGTAAACTAAAATAGGAATCTAACAACAAAAAATAAAAGCATAGAACCAAGTTTTTTAATGTTGTAAAATGTAGATTCAGATCTAACACGGGACTAAATCACCTAGAGGGGGCATATGATTCCTAGTTAGGGTTGTTGTAGGGTTCAAATGCTAAGAAATAGTCAACATAGAACTCTTAGAAATTCGATAAAACAACTTGTACCAAGACTAAATTTCCTAGAGGGGTGAATGAGTCTCGGGTGAGGGTTTTGACACTAATTTCAGCAAATTATAAGTGAATGTTAGGTTTTCTAGTTTGTATGTAGTCTAGACTATGTGCAATTTAAGATTTCCAAAAAAATCAATGATGCAAGATGCAAAAATGCAGCCTATATGCACTTTCATTAATGTAAGATTTGGAAACCCTAGAGGCAAATTAACTAATGCAAGACCTAATGCAAATTTAATGTAAGCTAGATCTAGGACTATGATGCAATCCAAATCAAAAATAAGGTGTTCTAAAGGCTAGGTTCACCAAAATGAAATGAAGAAAATAGGGGTTCTATCTTTTTAGGAGATAGAACTACAACAGGTTTAGGACCTTTCCTATTTCCTTCTAGGTAATTCAAGGAAACCTTGGAGATCTCAATCTAGGGATGGAATGAGCCAAATATATCTACAATAATGTGTCATAGGATGTGATTAAAGATAAAAGGAGGGTTCACCACTAAGCAAAGGCTTAAAAAGATAAGGAATGAAAGTAACATGCAAAACCTTTAGAACTAAATGACCTAGAAAATGAACTCAAATCAAAATAGCAAATTGGAGATAAACAGAGGTGCACCTGGAAAGTTAAAGATTCTTGAAACAAGGTCTATACTCCAAAAATTATGACCTTTGAAGCACACTAGGACTCATACGCCAGTAGGGGTGATTTAGTCCTAGTTTAGGGTTTCGAGACAAAACCAAAATCTATAATTGCTAAACCAGGGTCTACAAAAAAATCTAAAACTAGTACATACTGGGACTCATACACCACAAGTGGTGATTTAGTCTCAATATCAAGGTTGATCTAAAACTCTAATATCCTCTAGTGATCTCCTATAGCTTCCCTCATTTCTGATCTCCAAGTCTAAAACACTAAATTATGACCTGTAGGTGACTTTCTGTGATCTTGCAAGAAATATGACAACTTTGACATTTTTTCTCCAATATTGCTCTTCAATGGATCTTCAACCTAAATCTGTAAATCACACATCAAAGAGAGGGAAAAAAAATAGTAGATAGGGGTTTTCCTTGGTCAAAACTCATTTTGGTAATCAAACCTTGAAATGAAATGAAATAGAAAGAAGGAATGATGAATGAAAAAATATGTTATGTTGCAACTCACCAAACCCTTGAACAAAAAGTTGAAATCTTGTATGTAATAGCTAGCATGAATGTAGATCTTCACTCTTGATTGTATGTTATGGATCTTGACTTGAATGCTTGCTTGAATCATAAGAACCTACATCACAAATGTTAGTTCAAAAAAAAACATGATGCATGATGACTTTGACATGATGCTTGAATCTTGAATGTAGCTCCAAAATGTTTGATAATCAGCTCTTGAATGCTCTTGATCTCAAAAAGTGTTAGGTTGCTTGTTAACTGTCTAGGAGAAAATATTTGAAATAACCTTTTATTTATACTTGTTTATGCCAAATTTCCCGAAATTACAACAATACAAGCCAACATTAGGTCTAGGAGAATAAAATCCTACCAAGAATTTGAATTTAAAATAGGTCCAGCTATGTTGGACTCATATGCCAGTTGGGGCGTATGAGTCCTAGTAGGCTAAGCTCGGAACACAAATTTAAGGAAATGTCAAGTTCTATGCCTTGGAATACAGGACCAGGCCCCGAAACTTACACCCAAAGTGGTGTATGAGTCCTAGATCACTAAATATGGACCATTCAATCCAAAATCATCAAATTAGGATTGGTCATTTGATATGTATCATAATTATCCTCAAAAAGATACATTAAATAAGACTTGTGGATGCAAAATAGGACCAAATAAGGCATAAAGAAGCCCAATTTTAGTAGGGAAGGCCCAAACTAGTGTGAAAATGTAAAGGGATACATTTTCCTACACTAAAATTATTTTTTTAGAAACTAGAATCCATTCTACACATATTCAAAAAAAAAGTTAATTTTTCAATTAGTTTTCAAAAAAAATAGAGGGGAGCACACTCAAATTTTTGCTTTTCAGGATGTGTCCACTTTAAAATTAGTAAAAAATTAAATATTCATTAAAAATTAGTAGAAGAATCGAGGATTAACTACACGGTGTTAGCTAATTTCTCACTAAAGCAATTTTTAAAATTCTAAAAAAGAAGTTAACATTTTAGGGTGGTCACACTAGATGCTACATTATGTTTTTTTGAAGAAAATAGGACCAATTTGTGTGGCCCCCCCTTTTCAACCCCTTTTAATCTCTACCATTTTTAGAAAATAATAGTTTAGAAAGTAGATTTGGAGCACTATGACTCTTTTTTTGTTGCATCTTAAAATTTTGAGTGTAACTATCTTCAATTTCTCATCCAAGATCAATCTTTCCTAATTTCATAAAAAAGTGGCCACTTAAGACTCATTTTTGGCCCCCCTTCATTGTGTACCCACCCACCTATTTTAAAGCTAAAAAATGACACTTCCCCTAAAATTAGACCCAACTTCTTGCACTTACTCATAATGAGCTTATTATTGGAGGTATCCTTTTGAAGGGGTCCATTGTGCAATTGGTAGGCTATGTGTGTCAAGTGTTCCACAATATTATGTATGAAAGTGGTTGCAACACCCCATGCATGGTCGTGTACTCTTTTAACCTTGCATTCAATGGTTTATATATGTTTATGTTATCTTATTTGTAATGAAATTCAATTATTATCATATCTTTCAAAGTTTTGTCCATTCATATTCCTATTGTTGGTCATCTATTTTTCTTGCTTATGTCCCTATTAATCAAAACTTGGGTCTCTCTAGGATAGACAATTCTTCTTCTAATATTGGTGCAACATCACATGGGTTAGCCTTGCAATCTTCTTCCCATAAATTAAGCATGCCTTATGCAATCATACCAATAAATGCACTTAGTCCTTACCAAAAGTGGTGTTCAATTCAAGGTAGAGTATTGGCCCGTAAGGGTGTGTTGCATAACTTCAAAAATATAATAGAGATGATAAAAATGATTTTGGATTCAACCTTATTGACTATCAAAACTTGAAATACATTTAACATGGCTCAATGAGTATCCATTCATTTTTATGATGAATGTCAAGGTCAAGATGGTGGGTGTCATCTAATGGTCAAGCCAAGGAAAAAAAAATTGTAATCACAACCCAAATCCATGGGAGATCTTGAGAACTTCGACAATAATTGTGTTTGTCATACCTCCAACATAACTACCATATTGTTTTCTTCATGTGAATCCAAGACCTTTAAACAGTTACAAATAATTCCTTGTTTGATGTTATTGGTGTTATAGAGACCATATCCACTAAATTAATGGTATGTAAGTATGATAGCATAAAGATAAATAAGCATGCCATTGTTTTGCATAGATATGACATTCTATGATTTGCATGCCAATGTTGAGGGCAAGCAATTGTACAAGTTATAATCACAAGAACATCATCTTGTACTCATAGTTAGAGGTGGTCGTGTGGCATCATGGAATGGAAAGACATTGACCCTATACAATAACTAATATTCATTTGAATCCCATCCTAAGAGGGGTTGAGGCATTTCATTCCTAGTATGCCTCATAAGGTGCCTTGAATGCTTCAACATTCTTATCAAAAGGAGGTGCCCATGCTTACAATAATGATAGCCATTTGTTCCTCTTGGATACTCAATCACTTACAAATTTTGATAGGATAAAAATTATGATTATTCAAGCCAGTATGGCAAAGCTATAGCTAGATGACTTTTGTTAACTTTCTTACATTGCTCTTGTTGATGGAAAATATGCAAAAAAAAGTTGTAAAAAAAAAAAAAAAATTGAAATTGTCCAAAATATAGCAAATATCTTACTAATTATGACTTCAATTCAATGTTAAAACTTAAAATGTAAAACCATACAAGTAACATGGAATAGGTGACTACATTCAATCAAGCTAGGAATGCTTTGATGGGTGTCATACCATAGACTTGCATTTGTTACTACATGGACATGAAGAATAATATTGTGTCAAAAAAACCATACATGAAATATATAATAATGAAGAGAGGGTTGACACTATTGTGAGCAAAGTTGAACATCTTGCCTTGGTGGATGAAAGTCATCTATTTCTTGATAAAATCTCAAGATTATCATTGCTTGTATAGATTTTATGCCTTTCCCTTCGTTTCCTTGTCTTGGTGTGTGCCTTAGGCGATTGGATTGGTCGAGGTTCGAGCTCTATTCTGAGCTACTTTACTTTTGCACTCTACCTTATAACCTTTGATATTGTAATGCATCTTACTAAAATAGCATTTTTTCAATTCCAAGCTTTTAGTTGGCTTTATATACGGTTGCGTTGAAAATTCCAATATATATTATGGTTGCCTTCTTGTATTTAAACATGTACATGTCTTTCACTTGTGGTTTTTTAGATGTCTTTGGAGGCATCGTAGGTTGCGTTAAAAATTTCAATGTATATTATGGTTGCCTTCGTATATTTATCCATGAATGTGTTTCTATGATGTTTTTGTATATAGTTGTGTATTACAGATTATATTCATGTGCACTCTATGTTTAGTCACTTAAAGTTGTAATGCCTCTAATTCTATTTGAATATGCATTCTCCTGAGAACTTTGTATGCAACTATGTCAAAAGCGTACTGAATATAACGATGGACTGCTTCTTTTTCCATATTCACGTGTCTTTTGCTTATGCTTATTGTTTGATGGCCTGAGAAATTTGTTACATTTTTCTTTTTCACTTTATTTCCTTTTCCTTTCTTTCTTCCTACCATATTCTCAGGCTACTGGTGGGATTTTATGGCACAATTGAGTATAATCCATGTTGGCCTTCTCGGAGAAGATATTCCTTCCAGTGTTCATGCTCCATCCCATTCAGTATAGACTGGCTCACGCTTTCTGCCTCATGGCTCAGCACATGACCTTCGATCATTACAAACCACAAGGGACTAATTCACCATGTATTCCATCGAATGATCATTCCCCACTTATCTCACTCTTGGATATAGCCTAACAACATTTTTGAGCAAGGATAGAACAACTCTCAATTATGCCCACCTGCTCGATATGCAAGGAATGCTATCTAGGCATCCAGATTCATCGATCGCAGGATGTTGTCAATGTACTACTCATAAAAATGGCAATTATTTCTCCAAATGGAACAATATGGATCCTGGAAGTCAGATATATTATCTGCAGGTGCTCACGCAAGTAGAGGAGATGTTAATTACATGAGTTGATCCAATCCTCCAAGTGTATCATGCACGCAGTGGACAACTAAAATATAGTGGTCATGCACTTATCTTTCCACAACATATTATTAGCATTGCTAGGCAGTTGCCAAGGTATATTGACTAGTTAGACATAATAGCTAAAAAGCATAGTTTCGGACAAAATAGCTATAACTTCTACCAGTCGAATGCATGTACTCAAAGCTTTCCAATACAAAATTGCTCATGATCAATGCTACAAGGATGCACTTTCATCTTTACCATCAATCCTTATTTATGTATCAACTATGCTAAACCATTATTCCATTGATCTTCTTAGGCTGCCCCTGGGGTCTTCTTCCACAAGCGAAGAGGCACTAAGCACTCTTCAAGAAGAGCCTTGAAAACAATCTTCATTTGTGGATAGTCTCCCTCTTGGCTGAAAGGAAATGGAAGAGATTCGTGCTTTCTTATAGTTGGGTCCTAGTCATACCACTAATGTTGTTGATTAACCATCTATTTTATTTTCAGCAATTAATGAGTATGATATAAAGGATTTGTTTTTTTATGAGGGGTACTCCTCTTACAATCGACGATTCACAACAATCAATAAGAATTACGCAAACAAAATGTAAGAAGGAAGCAAAGATTTTCTATTATCACTGGAATAAAAGTGGAATTACAACATTTCAATTAACATCACATAAATCTACAAATTGGAGCCACAATTTGCTCTGCTCTCTCCCCCTCCTTTGTAACTCCCATTCACATCTTTTATCTAGAATGCGTAACTACCCTAGAATCTTCTGGAAAGTGTAACTTCCTGCAGAAGATATTTCAAAATTTTATTCCATTTGGCAGTACAACTTTGCGGGCTCATAACTTTTGATCTGATTGTTGGATTTTCAATTATAATACATTTTCAAAAAGCTCTCGAACAGGTGCTTCCACTTTCTTTTCCACCAATTTTCAAGCCCATTCAGAGCCTCTAGGTGTTTCAAATTTGAATTCGAATATTTTTAACAGGATTTTTGAAAATTGAAATTTTAATCTCACAAATGACAAATTATATTGAAGTGATTTCTTCACCATTGGATTCCATTTACCATTTTGGAAATCTATGTAATATTTTGTGCCTATACATGCATAAATACAGACTTACTAATATAGTAACCCTATCTAATTTAGCCCTTATTGAAAAGAAACAACTTTTTTTTTGGTGATGCAAGATTGCTCTTACACCCTAGACGCTCCTGCATCATTTTTCATGGCATTTCGAACTCTTTTCCCTACAAGCATTACATGTTTTGGGTAGCCATACATAAAAGAGCTTAAAATAAATGAGTATGATCTTCATTTGATGAGATTTCTTAATATTAGGTTTGACTAGCACTCGCATTTTCTCTAGTTTATGTATAATCTAATGATGTGGCATCAAAGTCAGGCCACTACAATTTATGTCAAGAAGAGTTGGAGCAATAGCCTCCCATCTACTATTATTGAGTTATGATGGAACTTCCATTATTTGCTTGATGATAAGCTTGTAGAATATTTGATGGATTTTGGTTTGTCTTTGCATAGCATTCAACAATTATGGATAAATTATCAAGGAAATATTTTTTATATGATTATACAACTTGGTTGCCCTACTTTATTCTCCACATTGAGTGCGGCTCATACAAAATTGTTGGACTTGTATACTATGATGCCTAGGTTACCACCTTGTGATCCAATTAGTGCCTAACAATGGGGAGTGTGAAACATTGCTCACAATCTACATTTAACTATAATATACATACAAATATGATTCACTATTTGTCATGAGGAGGTTCTATGTGCAAAGGACTATTGGTATAGGATAGCTTATTCATAACTCAACTTGTTTTTTCCAATTTTGGTGCTTATTTTTATTGCCTCTTGTTTGTTATATCTATTTGTTATGTATAAATTACATCATAGAGTTTTTTCCCATATTCATGGCTTCCTTTGGCTTAAATAAATACCTACCCTTGAGACAACTTATTAGACAAACCAAGAAGTCAAAGGTGTAATGGATTACATAAACACTTAATTTTCTACCTATAATGCATGTGAAATTGGGGAGAGATCTTCAATTTCCATTGCTCCATTCTAGATGACCCTTATATTTTTGAAACACGTGGAATCTTAGTAGCAAATACTTTCAATGACTATGTTGATTTAGTCAATCACGTCGAGTGTCACACCAAATGCACAAAGGGTACATGCTTGTATAGGAAAGTATGCTTGCTTTCATGCCACTACAAAGCTCCTTGGTATTTGTAACTAGTTTCAACTATCTTCATTTATAATAATGGCCATGTGAAATATACACATACCCACAATGATGATATATTAAAATTTCATAACCCTATCATGATTTTCATATGGTAAAGAAATATGGATTTCCAACCTATTATGTCCTGACATGCAATCCTCAAATACACTATGAAATATGTTGCAAAATCTTCAACTCATTCAAAGACCTACCATAACATACGTATTTGTATCTCTAACAATGTTGATTCAATATAACTACTATATTTGTATTTCATAAATTCCTAACAAAAACTAGTAGATCATGACATCAATGCCTAGAAGTTGTCACTTGTTAAAATTTCCCTTTGTAGTATCTAATAGGTCCTTTGTATCTTGAATATGAGTAGGAAAACTTTGTTTCATTTCAATCCTCGTAATGAATATTTTGTTGTCACTTAAATATTTATTGTTACATACATGGCCCAGCTGACATTGGTGGAATCATTGACACTAATTGAGGCTTCAAAGAATTAAAAGTGTGTGGCTTTATATACACACAATTAGAAGAAAAAGTGCTTGATCCCTACAATTATACAAGTTAAACACCCCTTCACAAACATTCCTATAAAAGAGTTTTAATCTTTTGTGTCCTATTGGAGCACGATATCCTTCTATACAAAATATTTCATATCATTATAGATGGCATTAGCTCATCCATAGATGAAATTATGGAGAAATAGAAGCAACTAAAGGGACTTACAATGCATAGAATGACTATGGACCCATATATGCTTCTTCCATAATGGATGAGGGTCCTCTTGATGAAAAACATGGCCATGGTTGGAAAGTGGTAGATCCTTTCTTTCCTATACCTAGGCATTAATATTGGCTTTGATGGCCTTAACTTCCTTGGAAAACATGATTTTGATATTACCCTCAATTGATAAGTTTTATTATCCCCATACCTTGAAATTTTTAGCAACTAATCAACCCACCATCCTACATGCAATATAGATAATATGCATGTTAGACTAGGTGTCTTGATTATGGGGTAATGCACTGAATTTTATATTGTTCTATCACAATTTAGAGGATAAAAATAAAGTATCAACATGGGATGATTGTACAAGGCACTACTAGTACTATAAATTCATTCTTTATTCATATCTTTAGTTATGTTCTCTCTCATGTTGTTCCCCAATACAACTCTTCAATTTATGCCAATCAATCAACCAATTTTCCTTCATGCAATATGGAGAATATGAGTGTTAGACTAGGTAGCTTGTCTATGGGGAAATGCACTAAATTTGATATTATTCTATCACAATTTAGAGGATGGAAATGAAGTCTCAACTTGGGATGATTGTATAAGGCACTATTGGTACTAAAAAGTCATACTTTATTCATACCTTAAGATATGCCCTCTCTTAAACACTATTGGAATTGCTTATTCCCATTGGTTTTGTAGCATTCAACATCAATGCATCCACAATCTATGCTACCCTTTGCATAAGATCAAAATATATGAATCCACATGAGGGGAAAGTACTTGCAACATTTCAAGAGAGAAATTATTTTGTTCATTACATTTTAATTGATGAAATGAGCTTCAACAAGCCCAAGTTATTATCTCATATTGTTAATCACTTGGTTGAAGCATTTCCAATGTGCATTTAAGTTCATATTAGTATTCATTATGTTATCCTTGGTGATTTGGGCCTGCTACCATCTATCCAAGACATTCCTTTGTATGTTGGAAACTTATATAGATCACCATTGTGGTGTGCTTTTGAAAAAATTATAACATTCAATTATCATTCATCAAGAAGGTAGTGGCTAGGCACAACTTCAATTTTAGAAACTTTTATCCGATATTAGAACTACAAAGCCACATCTATCTAATTGGGAGTTTCTTATTTCACACACCAATTCTTTCCCCGGCCTTGAGCTTGTTGCATTACACTCATCCATACATTTGTTTAAAATAAATTCCTTAGTTTCTCAATTAAATAAACATGTGTTGAATTCATAAGGGGTGCTCATTGCACAATTCAATGTTGAAAAAATGAGGAGTTGATCTAATACAAACCTCAAGGATGAGAAGATACCTTCCATTATTATTTTTTCCATTGGCTAGAATTGGATACTCATTTTGAATCTATGGGTTGATGACATACTTGGCAATGGGGCACTAGGAACTATTACAACTACTATCTACTGAAACATAGAAAATAGGAGTCTCTCTTTCGCATCTAGGGTTTCAGGCCTACAAGGAAAGAGGCTATTTTCAATCTTTCACTCAAGAACAAACCCTTGAGATTTCAATGAAAAGGAGATTGAAATCTAACAAAGGGAAGGTTCTAGGGACTGAATAATGTATAATAAGGGGTTCACCACCAAGTATAAACTTAGAAAATGCAAGATGTTTGAAAACACAATGCGATAATCAAACATATGCTAGAAATGACCTAGAAACGACCATGAAACAAAACAAAAAACTATAAAACTGAAAGTGTGCACCTAGAAACTTGCTGAGAATGGAATGGAGCTCTAAAATCCTAAAAATGCTAATTTTTAAGCCTTGTGGGACTCATTCACCATTCTGGGTGAATCAATCCTAGATCTAGAAAACTACATCGGAGCCTATTTTAGCCAAATGGGTATCCAAATCCATAAAAATTTCTAAAAATTGGGTACAATGGGACTCATTCACCACTAATGGTGAATGAGTCCACTTTGACTTTTCTAGAAACTCAGAAGTGGAATCTATAGCTCTCGATCTGCTCTTTATGTTCCTCCAGGTGTCTGGATCTAAAAGCCTAATTTTTTAGGCTGTAAGTGACTTTTTGTGAAGATTTTGACCTTTCCAATAGGGAAATGACTCCAACAAATTTGTAACCTATTTTTCAATGATCCAAGCCTTCAAAGCACCTAGATCTGCAATCACACAAAGAAAGAGAGGAAATATTGATTGTTAGGAGATAGGGGTTTGCCTTGGTCAAACTCCTTTTAGGTAATTAAACCAAATGATGAAATAATGGAAGATGAACATAAACATGAGATAATGCAATTAGAACCTTTCCATGATGATGGATCTTGGATTTTTGCAACAATGGATGAAGAATTTGTCCTTGAATTCCTTAGAATTGATCTTGATTGTTATTTGATGACCTTGTGAATACTTGAAATGCTTAACCCTAGCTTGCTTGACTTAACAACATGAGAATCTTATGAAACAATGATTTGAGGGATTATTTATATAGGCAAGGCACTCAAATGGCTATTAATTTGATCCCCAAGGCTAACATTGAAGAAAATTATTTACTTAAAACCCATTTTTTCCCGCTCAAACTCTGAAAATAGCTCAAATGGTCCACTCATTCGCCATCCTGGACGAATGGGTCCCACCTGGATGGGCCTCATTCACCCAAAGTAGTGAATGGGTACCGCATGGGCTATTTTTCTAGCTGGGATGTTGGGGGATGCATAAATTAAGTTTATTTATTGATCTAGTCACGTTTTTGTTCAAAATAAGCCTCGAGATGCACAATATGGGGTCATAGGGGCCTATTAATGATGATATAAAGGGTGATTAGGGCTAGGTAGGAAAAGTTCAATGTGAAAGTGTGATTAAATACACTCTACAACATTAAAATGAGGTCCACATAGCCTAGAAAGGCACAAGATCCAATGTGAATGTGTAAAACACATTACAACACTAGATGAAAACCTAGTTTAATTTACAAGCCTTCTAGATTAATGTGAAAATGAAATTAAATACATTTTACAATATTGAATTAAGGAAAAAATAGGTCCATTAGACTTAAATACTTAATAAAAGTCTAGAAAAGTGTGAGTCATTTACAACACTTTACAAGACATCGATAAATGCATTTTATTCAGTTTGCAAGGGCCCAAGACCTAATGTGGATGTGTAAAACACTTCACAACACTAGATCAAGGTGAAATTAAGTCCAATTTATCATTAATTATTCCTAAATCAAGAAAGGAACACTTTTTTCTACACTACATTTAGCCCCCACTTTAGTGCAAGGATGAACTTGGTTCAATTTCACACTAAAGTAGACATTCGAGATGGGTCCAATCATACCAACGCGGATAGTCTAGGATAACAAAGATGAAGGAAGTGGTTAAGCCCCCAAGATCCAAGATCCTAAGTCAAACTAACATAAGTGCAAAAGGACACGCACAAGGTGAATGATTTACAACAAAATGAGATACATAATCATGCAATGGAAATAACTTAGAAGGAAGAGAAGAACAAATGAGCAAAATTAAAAATTAAAAAAAGGTGGATCAAGCTTCGACCATTTTTCCAACACGTTGTGGATCAAATCTAAGCTATTTGTCAAAAATGCATACTCACTCTGAGGCGACAAAACTCCTGGTTGTCCGCCGAGTGAGAAGTCCAAGGTGAGAAGCATACACTCATGGCTGGTACATACTCACACATATGCAAGTGGCTATGGGGAAAGTCGTGCCTCAGGTTGGACTTCCTACTCAGCCATACCGAAGTTATACCTCCTAATAACTTTAGTAAGGCACCACAAATATTTTTCAAGCTCTGTGAGGCAAGCAAGACTTCGTATGCTTGAAACTCATAGACATTGTAAATGCAAGATAGTACAAGGAATGTTCAAAGGTATTTTTCTTAGTTCGTGCAAGGTCTCTTCTTAGGGAACATTGTGCTTAACATCTCCAAGAGAGGAAAAATACAAGGTCTCATCTTAGGGAACATTGTACTTAATGTTTCTAAGAGAGGACAAGTGCAAAAGGTCTCATCTTGTTTCCAAGAGAGGACAAGTGCAAGGTCTCATCCTAGGGAACATTGTATCTAATGTTTCCAAGAGAGGACAAGTCAAAAGAAATATCATGTTCTTGGAGGAAATCAAGCTCAATGACACCATCAAGAAAAGGACGCATCACAAGAAGGAAGAAATCTCACAATGAAATATGAGTGTTAATGTATGCCCCCACTTTAAAGTGGTTGCTAACACCATTACTGTGAGCAATTTCTTTAAAGTAGAAGAAGACATGAGAGCTTATTCAGAAAGCCCTATGCCAAGTCATATGTTTCTGATAAGCTACATCATGAAAAGGTAGTATGTCACATGCGAGCCAACTTAAGGCATTTCATCCATGTTCCAAGCTTTCTCTTTATGTTCATGAAAGGTTAACGGCTAGCCAAAAGAGGTAAGGACAAGTGACATACGAGGAGAAGGCCAACTAACCCCTTTCCCCCACTTAATGCAGGACAAGGATGAGCCAAAATGATTGACGAGAAACATGCTAGAGTGAAAATCAGTATTGATTGGAGGAATGAGGTGCCCCCACATAAGGAAGAGCACCAAAGGGTATGTATAGGATCATAATGGAAAAAATAAGCCCTTAAGTTGCAAAAAATTCAGAAAAAAATAGAGTTAGGCAACTTGACATAAAAATTTGAATAAGTTATCTATATTATTTCAAAAATATGTAAGAATAGAATCTGTAGCAAATTGAATGTAGTTTCTAAAATACTAGGTTTATTTAGAAAATAAATAAATCTATTTGGTGAAAATTTGAAATTTCAATGCAGTAGTACTTAAAATTCAAGGAAAAAATAAGAAGTAGGTGTCTATCTGACCACCCTAACCACAATAAAATGATAATATTTTCTATTATATTTTTAGATATAAGTAGAGGACTCATGTTTGGATGTGATGCATATTTTTTGTAATTTTTTCCAAGTAAATAATTAATTATGAAATTTTTATTACAACTTTTAAAAATATAAAACTCATATGTATAACCACATTTTTTTAATCCTATATTATGTGAAACATAGAATGTGACGCATGTTTGGATTCAAAAAATGTGATACCGCTTGAAAGCTATAGATGTTTTTCACCTATCAATCAGACTTTAGTCGTAATTTAAATAGAAAATAAATAATAATTATTTATTAAATTCAAAGTAAAGCATAATTTATATTGGTGGAAAGTTGAGAATCTCCTTTAAAAACCCTTTTCATTTCATCAATTTTGGGTAAAAAAAAAGTCGTCAACCACATACCCATCATATTGCCACTTTTTGGCCCATCATGATCCTGCACATACTCCAAACTCCTTAAGATGTTGGATTTTACTACTCAAATACTTACATTCATTACTAGCATGACCATGAACTCTATGATATGCACAAAATGAATTTTGTAGTAAAATTTATTTCGAGTTCTTGGAAGGAGATATATCAAGTGATCTTGGAGGAGTCTCGACAAGATACCTTCTTATCAATGGTAGATGTTCCTTTATTATGCAAAAAATATGTCATACCTATGCAAGACTCTTTAGATTGTGAGATTTTGTTCTCTCCTTTATAAGAGGGTGTAAAATCTAACGAATTCAAATCATTAGTGTTTTGTGAGATGACATTGACACTAAGCGAAGATGTCTTTGTTTGTTTCATCTCTTGCAAAGGATAACTTTCAATACCACTAGTGTCTATCAGTTCAGCATGCACTACTATTAAAGTTGTCTTAGAAGGATGTTTTGTGATAGTGTTTGTATTAAGTGATGGTTTTTTTATTGCTATCAAAGGACAATAACCAAGACCTTGATTCATTTCTTGCATTTTAGGCTCTATAGGATTGTAGATACCTTGTTCTCTAGCACCACATCCTTTTCCCCTATATCCAAGTTGTTTCATAAGATCATAACCTTTTCCATAAAGTGATGCAGAGTGGGAAGGGATGACAACAACTTTAACAAGAATATTTCTCAGACACACTGGGGGAACTCACCAAATTCACCTTTCACTCCAACAAACAATCCACTCACCCAACTTAACATCTCACATCCATATTCAACCAAAGGCTTGGGAAGGAATTGAACACCATCAACATGACCAATCAAGACCGATAAACATGGTTTTCCCCTTAGGAGTAACCATTCATCCACCGCTCCAATATTAGGCTACGCATTCCTTGTACGTCTGTCTAATTGGGACAATCAAAATAAAAAATTCTTAAAGGAAGTAACCAGACAAAAGACACTATTTTTGGACATCTCACATGGACCCCTTCAAGCCCTCAAAACCCCAAGACATGACAGCAAAAATAAAATCCACAATGGACTGATCTCCAACACCACAATGGATTGATCTCCAACGCCACAAGGAGGCCTAATTTGGATGCATAGTGCTAGAAATTGAGTATCTTGGCACACCCCAACACCCCTAAGCCACAAAAAGGGTTCCTAAAACTTTATTAAACACATTTCAACATTCCCAAACACCCTCACTACAACACCCACAAAACTAGCAAAACTCATACTTTTACCTACAAGTCTAGGCCTGTCACATAAAGATGCCAGGCCTAGGGCATCAAAGATCTTCCTCCAAACTCCATTCCATACTCTAAAACCTTTTTCATCATGAAATATATTACAAACCCTACCATTCCACCAAAAATTAGGCTTTGACCACGAAGGCATGGAGAGTTACAACCATTTTAAATATCAAACCCTGGTTTTTGAGGGTTTCAAACCCACTATCAAAAATATGACTGTAACTTCCCTATTCCTTGATTAAATTCCACCAAATCACCACCAAATGAAAGATACTTCTCCCCTCTATCAATCCATGAAATATTTATGCCCGTACAGAGAGGTTTTTGTCCATACTAAGCAAGTTAGCAGAGAAAAACATAGAAAATCAAAGAAACAAAGTGTTTTCTTCATTCAATTCTTCTCAAAATCATTCAATAGCCTTTCTCGACCCAAAGGAGGCATTTTAAACTTGTTTCAACTCCTTCCAATGTCCCTCAACTAGTTTTTGAATTAGGGAACCATTGGAGGACTAATGACACTTAATGACACTTGATTTGGCAAAGTTGACAATCACTTATAACAACCTATACTCAAATGCCTCAATGGACTCCATTTCAATACAAATTGATCCTAGTCACACCTATTACACTTAAAAATAATGAATTACATCATCCCTACTACTTGGCTGCATCATGGTAACTTTTTCCTTTCTTAAGCCTAGATGCACCAAGTTTACAATAGTGATTTGAGACCTATTACAAACCATTGTAAACCTATTACAACCATTGTAAAACACCAAAAATGGTCCATTGGACCTTATTACATCATGATCACTTCAAAAAAAAAAACAAAATGTGACAAAAGCCTCATGGAGGCATGAAAACCCCAAGGTGCCCCTGCACCATACACCCGGGGTGGAAAAATATCAAGTACCACCTAAGAGAAACTGCTGCAAAGAGGTGCCATGATGTTTGATGTCCTCTTCACTCATCCAAGTTACATCTTCGGGAGGAAGATTCTGCCATTTTACCAAGTATTCATTTTGGACCCTCTTTCTTGTCCTTTTCACATCCTTGGTGTCTAGGATTGCTTCAAGTTTCAAAGGTTCAGATGGTGGAAGGTCCTACACCCAATCTTCATCAACTTCCACACCTGTACCTACATCCAAAGATCCCTTAAAGGGGTACAAGTCAGCAACATTAAATATAGGAGAGATATCCACTCTAGGAGGGAGTGCTATCTCATAGGCATTTTTCCCAAATTTATAAATTATCTTGCAAGGTCCTATTTTCTTCATTTGGAGCTGCGTATATCTGCCCTTAGGTAACCTTTCTTTCTTCAAATATGTAGAAACCAGATCTCCCACCTTATGCTAGAAATTTCTCCTTTTCAAATCTTCCCTTTCTTTGTATTTTTCCACACTCTTCTTGAGACTCTCCTTCACTTGATCATGGATGGATTTCATTGCAATGGAAAACTCATCTCCTTCTACACTCCTCTTCTCCATTCCCTTCAAATCTATCAACTCAAAGATTCCCCTTGGGTTCATTCCATACACCACCTCAAAGGGAGTTTTTCCTATGCTCCTATTTATGGAATCATTATAAGCATATTCTACTAGGGGTAGCACCAAATCCCAATGAAGACCATGATCTTTTTTTAAGCACCTCAACAAGTTACCCAGTGATCTACTGACCACCTTTGTTTTTCCATCCATTTGAGGATGGTAGGCAGAATTATATTGCAAATTAGTCCCCAACTTTCGCCATAAGGTCCTCCAAAAATGACCTATGAACTTGGAGTCCCTAGCTGATACAATGCTCATAGGAATGCCATGCATTCTCACAACCTCTTTGAAAAATAGATCTACAATGTTAGAAGCATCACTAGTGCACTTGCAAGGAATAAAATGGGCTATTTTACTAAATTTATCAACCACTACAAAAACACTATCAACTCCCCTTTGTGTCTTAAGTAGTCCTAAGAAAAAATCCATGCTTATGATTTCCCAAGGTCTATTTGGGATTGGTAGAGGTTGGTAAAGACCAGCATTTGCAGTAGTTCCTTTTTTCTCTTTGACATATGGTGCAATTTTCCACAAACTTCCTTATATCCACCTACATTTTAGGCCAAAATTAAAACCTCCTAACCTGCTCCAAGGTTTTTTCAAGTCCAAAGTTCCCTACAAGACTCCCACTATGCTTTTCTTTTATCAAATTCTCCCTCATAGAGCACTTGGATATGCGCAATTGAGCCCTTTTGAACAATATACCATCTTGCAAAACATAATCAGCATATTCACTATGAAAAGCATCTGAAAATTGAGAGAAAACATCAAAAGCATCCTTGAAATCTTCATCCTCCTTATACATACCTTTAAGAGCTTTTATGCCCATACTTTGCAATTGAACTTCTTGAACCATCATGACCCTTCTACTAAGGGCATCTGCAACTTTATTTGCTTGTCCCTTCTTATGCTTTATGCCAAAAGTGTAAGCTTGTAGGTATTCAACCCACTTCATGTGCCTTTGGTTCAATTTTTCTTGTCCATTCAAGAAACTAAGTGCATAGTTGTTAGTGAATACTATAAACTCCTTTGGTAACAAGTAGTTCCTCCATTTCTTTAAGGCTTGGACCATAGCATACAACTCTAAATCATATGAAGAATATTTTCTCTTAGCCTCATTTAGTTTTTCACTAAAGAATGCAACCGGCCTGCCTTCTTGACTCAAAATAGCACCTATTGCTTGACCACTTGCATCACATTCTATAGTAAAAACTTTATTAAAATCAAGAAGAGCAAGGATAGGCTATTTTGATACCTTTATTTTCAAGTATTCAAACCTTTCATTTGCTTCATTTGTCCTTAGGAACTTACTCTTCTTGTCTCCTTTGATTGTATCTATGATAGGTGCACAAATGTGGCCGAAATTCTTGATGAATTTCCTGTAGAAGTTTGCAAGGCCATGGAAACTCCTCACATCACCCACTAACTTACGTGGTGGTCAATTGAGTATGGCCTCAACCTTTGATGGATCCATTTTCGAACCACCTTTGGATATGAAAAACCCAAGGTACACCAATTCTTCCTTCATAAAATCACACTTTTGCAAGTTGATCAGCAACTTCTCTTCATGCAGCCTTCTCAAGACCTAGCCAAGATGCTCCAAATTCTCCTCTTTGATCATGCTAAAGACAAGAATATCATCCAAATAAACCACAACAAATTTTCCAACAAATGGTTTCAATACCTCATTCATTAGTCTCATGAAGGTACTGGGGGAATTGGACAAGCCAAAGGGAATCACCATCCACTCATAAAGACCTTCATTAGTCTTGAATGTTGTTTTCCATTCATCCCCCTCACAGATCCTAATCTGAAGATACCCACTTCTCAAGTCAGTTTTTGAAAAATAGCAAGCCCCTCCTAGACAATCCATAGGATCCTCCATCCTTGGCATAGGAAACCTATATCTGATGGTTATCCTATTTATGGCTCTTGAATCAGTGCATAATCTCCATTTTCCATCCTTCCTAGGAGCCAACACGGTAGGGACTACACAAGGGCTCAAACTTTTCCTCACTAGGCCCTTATCCAATAACTCTTGAACTTGTTTTTCTATCTCTTCATTTTGGGCTAGTTTCATCTTGTAGGAAGCCTTATTAGGCAATGTAGCTCCTAGTATTAGGTCAATATGGTGACTAATATCTCTGATTGGAGGCAGGGAACTAGGCAATTCATCCACCATAATGTCCTTATACTTCTCCAACAATGTTTGGACTTCACTAGGAATAGGTTCTCCTTTGTTTGTAGACAAAATAGACCTACACTTTGGCTTAACAATCAAGGTGAAACCTAGATCTCCCTCTTCCTTTAAGGTCTTCAAAAAATCTCTCTCCTACCACCATGATACTAGACCCAAATTACTTATCTATACCCTCATCCGGTAAGGGACTCATGGTGAAAGATTCCCCATCTTTTGTTATCTTGTAAGTGTTTTTTTTCCCATCATGTTGGGATTTCCTATCATACTACCAAGGGAAGCCTAGAATTATGTGGCAGGCATCCAAGGGAATAACATCACATGGGATTTTATCCTTATACTCTCCAATTTGAAATTCTATCCAACATTGCTCATTGACAAGCACCTGTTGGCCTTTGTTCAACCAAGACACCCTATATGGTGTGGGATGAGGAGTCATTTTCAATTATAATTTCTCAACCATCTCTAAAGACACTAAGTTATCAGTAGAGCTTGATTCTACAATTACCTTGCATACCTTTCCATGAGATTTACATGTGGTCTTGAACAAGGACTTCCTTTGTGGTGGCTCCTTAGCACTTGGTACCTTAAGAAGTTTCCTCCTCATCATCAATATTTCTCCAAATTCAGGGTCAATAGGTATGGAAGGTGAAGTCACACTTTGAGCATCCTCCTCTTGCACCAATTGGTTTCTCCTATCCCTACTATGAGAGCTTGAAGCTTGTTTCTTAGGGCACATGAAGGTCGGGTGTCCAAATTGGTTAAAAGAGTAGCATCTTCCAGAGAATGAGTTAGAGCCTATCCCATTAGATCTTCCCCTTCTATTAGGTCTCCTACCTCTAAATCCACCTCTTGACTCTTAACCTTGTTCTTATTTTCCACTTCACTCCCCTTGTCTTTGTGACTGATTTCTACAACCAAAACTACCTCTTCCTTTGAAGTTTTTGCCTCTACCCCTTCCTTGCTACTCTTGCTTCCTCTTCAACTGGGTCACTAGGCTCATCTCATCTTGAATTTCAAACCTTAGGCCATTCAAATACCTAGCCACTAGGTATGTGCAGGATCATCATGGAAAAAATAGGCCCTTAAGTGGCAAAAAATTCAGAAAAAACAGAGTTAGGAAGCTTGACGTAAAAATTTGAATAAGTTATCTATATTATTTCAAAAATATGTAAGAATAGAATTTGTAGCAAATTGAATGTAGTTTCTAAAATATTAGGGTTGTTTTTAAAAAAAAATCTATTTGGTGAAAAATCGAAATTTCAATGTAGTGGTACTTAAATTTTAGGGGAAAAATAAGAAGTAGGTGTTTGTCGACCACCCCACAATAAAATGATAATATTTTTTATAAGATTTTAAATATAAGTAGAGGACTCATGCCCCGATGTGATGCATTTTTTTGTAATTTTTCCAAGTAAATAATTAATTATGAATTTTTTTTACAAATTTTAAAGAATATAAAAACTTATGTTTGACCACCTTAACTTGGTCAAAACTTCATGAAATTCAATTTTTCTTTTTTTAATCCTATAGTATGCAAAGCATAGAATGTGATGCATGTTTTGGATTCAAAAAATGTGATACCATTTAAAATCTATAAATGTTTTTCAATCAGCGTATCAATTAGGACTTTAGTCATAATTTGAATAGAAAATTAATAATAATTAATTATTAAATTCAAAGTAAAGCATAATTTATATCGGTGGAAAGCTGAGAATCTCCTTTAAAAACCCTTTTTGTTTCATCAATTTTGGGTAAAGAAATAGTCATCAGCCACATACCCATCATATTGCCACTTTTTGGCCCATCATGATCCTGCACATACCCCACTTTCTCCTTCTCATTCTCCACATGGCCACACCTCATACTAATTTTGTGAAACTTCTTAGTATAGGTTGCCACATCCATGTCATTTTGTTTTAGGTTCTGCAGTTTCCTAAACACTTTCACTTCATGATCTACAGGGAGAAATTGTGCCTTCAATCTGCTCACCATTCTTTACCATGAAGTAATCATGTTCTTACCCTCTTTCACTCTTTCTCCTTGGTGATAATTCCACCAAGTCAAAGTATCCCCATTCAGTTTAGTCTTGGAAAACCTCACCTTCTTGTTTTCTTCCACTTCCTTGTACTCAAAATAATTATTCAAGGCATCCACCCACTCTAGTAGTGCCTTAGCATTCATCTTTCCCCCATACATTGGTATGTTCATCTTCACTTCAAAAGCTTCTATTTTTATGGTTTTCAAGGCACCAATGAACCTTCTCTCTTTAGGAGGAATATCCTCTTCTAGATGGTCTTCATCTCCACCCTCTATCTCCTCTTCTGAGGTACTCTCTTCCTTAGTAGCCACTCTACTTTTCTCTAAGGCTTCTATCTTATCTCTCAAAGCCTTCAACTCCCTTGTAACCACAGACCCACCTTTTGGAGGAATTTTCCCTCGCACACCTCACTCACAATCTCTCTCCAAAACTTTCACAATCAAACTTGGCTCTAATATCACTTTGATGCAGAGTGGGCAGGGAAGACAACTTTAACAAGAAGCTTTCTTAGACACACTAGGGGAACTCACCAAATTCACCTTTCACTCCAACAAACAATCCACTCACCCAACTTAACATCTCACATCCAAATTCAACCAGAGGCTTGGGAATGACTTGAACACCATTAACATGACCAATCAAAACCAACAAACATGGTTTTCCCCTTAGGAGAAACCATTCATCCACCACTCCAATATTAAGCTATGCATTCCTTGTAGGACTGTCCAATTGGGACAGTCAAAATAAAAAATTCTTAAAGGAAGTAACCAGAAAAAAGACACTAGTTTCAGAAATATCACATTGACTGACCCCTTCAAGTCCTCAAAACCCCAAGACATGATAGCAAAAAGGAAAGCCACAATGGATTGATCTCCAATGCCACAAGGAGGCCTAATTTGGCTACACAGTGCTAGAACTTGAGTATCTTGGCACACCCCAACACCCCTAAGCCAAAAAAAAAAGGTTCCTAAAACTTTATTAAACACATCTCAACATTTCCAAACACCCCCATTACCACAACACCCACAAAACTAGCAAAACTCATTTTTACCTACAATTCTAGGCTTATCACATAGAGATGTCAGGCCTAGGGAATCAAATATTTTCCTCCAAACTCCATGTCATCCTTTGAAACCTTTTGTATCATGAAATATATTACAAACCCTACCATTCCACCAAAAATTATGCTTTGAACATGAAGGAACAGAGAGTTACAACCATTTTAAAGATCAAACCCTGGTTTTTGAGGGTTTCAGACCCACTGTCAAAAAAATGATTGTAACTTCCTTATTCTTTGATGAAATTGCACCAAATCACCACCAAATGAAAGCTACTTCTCCCCTCTATCAATCCATGTCATATTTATGCCCATATAGAAAGGTTTTTGGCTGTACCAAATAAGTTAGTAGAGAAAAACACAGAAAATCAGAGAAACAAAGTTTTTTCTTTATTCGATTCTTGTCAAAATCATTCAACAGCCTTGCCTCAACCCAGAGGAGGAATTTTAAACTTGTTTCAACTCCTTCCAATTTCCCTCTACTAATTTTTGAATTAGGGAACCGTTGGAGGACTAATGACACTTGATGACACTTGATTTGGCAAATTTGGCAATCACTTATAATAACCTATACTCAAATGCCTCAATGGACTCCATTTCAATAAAAATTGATCCTAGACACACCTATTACACTTAAAAACAACAAATTACATCATCCCTACTACTTGGCTGCATCATGGCAACTTTTTCCTTTCTTGAGCCTAGATGCACCAAGTTTACAATAGTGATTTGAGACCTATTACAAACCATTGTAAACCTATTACAACCATTGTAAAACACCACAAATGGTCCATTGGACCTTATTACATCACGATCACTTTGAAAAACAAAACAAAATGTGACAAAAGCCTCATGGAAGCATGAAAACCCCAAGGTGCCCCTGCACCATAAAATTTCATCTCTTTTGGATTTGGTGGTTGTTCATGATTAAGTTCGTCAAAGCTCATTATGTAATTTGTTGTCTTGTGTTCTGAAGTGGTTGAGGTGGATGCTTTCGAAGGATCTTCTGATTTTTGTGTTGAAATTACTATTTTTTCGCACGTTCCTTATTTGAATCTTTGTTTATGATCTTGTACTCACCCATGAATGTATGTTCGAAATCTAAGGAACCCCAATCATCTTCTAATAGCTTTATGACTCCTTCAATGTGTTTTTCTTTATCTTTTTGTTGCATGGGTTCCACTTGTGTGGTTGGTTTTAATGTTTTCAAGGGGTTCTCTTTGTTTTTCTCAAGTTGTAAGACACTATAAGGCTCAGGATCAACATCAAGTGTGTACACTTTGCTTTTGTAGATATATTTCATTTTACGATGAAGAGTAGAAGGAACCCCATTTATTGCATGAATCCACAATTTTCCTAAGAGAAGATTATAAGAAATTTCATGAGGCATAACATGGATCTGTGTTTCTAATGTGACCTTCCCAAATGCACTAGGTAAAATGATCACACCGAGTGATTTTTTTCAACATTGTCAAATCCCTTAATAGATAAAGAATCAGGTTGAATGTTTGATTTATCAACGCCAAGGAAAATGAAACATAAAAAATAGGAGTCTCTCTTTCGCATCTAGGGTTTCAGGCCTAAAAGGAAAGAGTTTATTTTCAATCTTTCACTCAAGAACAAACCCTTGAGATTTCAATGCAAAGGAGATTGAAATCTAACAAAGGGAAGGTTCTAGGGACTGAATAATGTATAATAAGGGGTTCACCACCAAGTATAAACTTAGAAAATGCAAGATGTTTGAAAACACAATGTGATATTCAAACATATGCTAAATGACTTTGAAATGACCATGAAACAAAATAGAAAACTGTAAAACTGAAAGTGTGCACCTAGAAACTTGTTGAGAAAGGAATGGAGCTCTGAAATCCTAAAGATTCTAATTTTTAAGCCTTGTGGGACTCATTCGCCATTCTGGGCAAATCAGTCCCAAATCTGGAAAATTGCACCAGAGCCTATTTTAGCCAAATGGGTATCCAAATCCACAAAAATTTCTAAAAAAAATATATAGTGGGATTCATTCACCACTAATGGTGCATGAGTCCACTTTTACTTTTTTGAAAAACTCAAAAGTGGAATTTGTAGCTCCCAGTCTGCTCTTTCTATTCCTCCAAGTGTCCAGATCTGAAACCCTAATTTTTGGGGTTGTAAGTGACTTTTTGTAAAGATTTTGACATCAATCCAATAGGGAAATGACTCCAACAACTTTGTAACCTATTCTTCAATGATTTCCAAGCCTTCAAAGAACCTAGATCTGCAATCATACAAAGACAGAGAGAGGAAATGTTGATTGTTAGGAGATAGAGGTTTGCCTTGGTCAAACCCCTTTTAGGTAATTAAACCAAAGGATGAAATAATGGAAGATGAACATAAACATGAGATAATTCAATTAGAATCTTTCCATGATGATGGATCTTGGATTGCTACAATAATGGATGAAGAATTTTCCCTTGAATGCCTTGGAATTAATCTTGAGTGTTGTCTTGATGACCTTGTGAAGACTTGAAATGCCTAACCCTAGCTTGCTTGACTTGAAAACATGGGAATCTTATGAAACAATGATTGATGGCTTATTTATATAGGAAAGGCACTCAAATGGCCGTTAATTTGATCCCCAAGGCTGACATTGAAGAAAATTAAACTTAAAATCCAGTTTTTCTCGCTCAAACTCTGCAAATAGCTCAAATGGGACTCATTCACCATTCTGGGTGAATGAGTCCCACCTAGATGGGACTAATTCACCCAAAGTGGTGAATGGGTCCCACAGGGGCTATTTTTCCAATTGGGATGTCGGGGGATGCATAAATTAAGTTTATCTATTAATCTAGTCAGGTTTTGTATCAAAATAAGCCTTGAGATGCACAATATAGGGTCATAGGTGCCTATTAATGATGATATAAAGGGTGATTAGGGCTAGGGACACAAATTTCATTGTTAAAGTATGATTAAATACACTTCACAGCATTAAAATGAGGTCCACATAGCCTAGAAAGGCACAAGATCCAATTTGAATGTGTAAAACACATTACAACACTAGAGTAAAACCTAATTTAATTTACAAGTCTTCTAGATTAATGTGAGAATGCAATTAAATACATTTTACAATATTGAATTAAGGGAAAAATAGGTCCATTAGACTTAAATACTTAATAAAAGTCTGGAAAAGTGTGAAAGTCATTTACAACACTTTACAACACCTTTACAAGACATTGATAAATGCATTTTATTCAGTTTGCAAGTGCCCAAGACCTAATGTG
Organism: Sequoia sempervirens; assembly: GCA_007258455.2. Taxonomy (NCBI): domain Eukaryota; kingdom Viridiplantae; phylum Streptophyta; class Pinopsida; order Cupressales; family Cupressaceae; genus Sequoia; species Sequoia sempervirens. The sequence goes on from VDFB02058242.1 coordinate 233,057,922, forward strand.
GATGTGTAAAATACCTCACAACACTAGATCAAGGTGACATTAAGTCCAATTTATCATTAATTATTCCTAAATCAAGCAAGGAGCACTTTTTTATACGCTACATCTACAAAAATGATAGCAAACCTATTAAATTATGAAGCTTCATTATTTTTATGTTTAATAACTATGTAGGGTCATCTTGGGATTCACATGATTTATTCCTAGTGCTAGTTTCTCCTATAACTTGTGGTGATCACCACTAGATCTCCCTCAAGATGGTATCATGGGCTTTGATGATCATAAATATTAGGATCTTACTCTTGACAATATCATGATATAAATTGACCATGTTGATTATTGAAAGGAAATATACATCCAACCAAGATAATTTACACATAACCCAAATAGAGATATCTATGCAAACAAATATTCAAAATTCATACACAAAAGAATAGAAAACATACCATCAAAGACATGACATAATATATACCCTGGGAAAACCCTCAAGAGGGAGAATCCCAGCCTCCAAAAGCATTCATCACTCATGTATTATTCAGCAATAAACAATACAATACATAGATTCAAAGTCCTCCATGAACACCTTTGAAACATCAAGCCCTCTACAATTATTCCATGTGAATAAGCGTGTAACCACACATCCCATGCCATGCTTCAACCCTCACAAATACTAGCAAGAGATTCTCTCAATCCCTTAGCCAAATATCCAAGCCAACAATCCAACCTTAGACAACTACCCATGTGAGTTTTCTTTTATAGAAACAAGCTCACACAAAACCACCAAGTGGTATTACATAAAACTATGTGACTAATACCATGAGCTTATAAAATAGTTAACCCCTCATTTAATATTGGTAGTGAGTTTTTTCCAATATTAAATATTTTTCCCATGTGCAATCCCACATTAAATATTTAACCCAATGTTGCATACAACACTAAAGTGGCCACAAGAATGCTAGACCCATGTGATGCATGTATCCCTAGATACTCTAGGTGCACCACATAATAAATAAATATCACATTAATAACATTATGCAAGGTGTACAACACACCTTTTCCTAACATTCTCCCACTTGTTGTATACATTGCATAAGGGGTAAACAAGTAAACTCAAACATGAACAAAGGAACAATCCCTATAGCCACATATACCATCAAGGAATCAAGATGCTCCATGTGCTCCATCAAGATACCTGCAGCAAGAATCAAGGTGACCACCATCTGAAGCATTAATTCTCTCATCCTCCATCATGCCAATGCACAAAGATAAGAATCCATCCAAAGAGATGCCACACTATCTGTCACAAAGAAGCATAAGTCTTGCCTCCAATCGAAATCCCAATACACAAACACTCAATCCAAAGGTAACAAGTATGTATTAGTAGTTGTCAATACAAAACCACCATAGCTGAAAATAGCATCCACAACAAATGCTAACACATCCAACTATCCATACCTCATAGATATTGTTTAGGGTGAACAATATGGTAGATCAAAATGAATCAACAAAATGTTGAGCCACTATTTTTTTTCTAAGACCCTAAACACTACAATTATGTGTATGATAAGATGCAAATAACAATCAGAAATGACACCTAACTAAATTATAGCAACTATGGGGGAATTTTTTAGAGCATAAAAAGTTGTGTACCTTGTCAAAAACTTGTTGTTTTTAGGCCACGGAGGACTCATTCGCCTTCAGTGGAAAATGGTTCCCTATTAGGGTTTTTGAAACTCAGATCAAGGTCATGTTCCCTGATGTCTACACTCTCAAAATCCTGGTTATCAGTTTCTGGAAGTCTATAGATAATTTTGTAGCTTCAAATCTTTGATTTTGCACTTTAGATGACAACTTTTACAAATTTGACAATTTTGCTCCAAACTTGCTCCACTTGATCTTCAACCTGTAAATCTGCAATCACACATTCAAGGATAGAGAAACTTATTGTTTGTTAGCAAATGGGGGTTTCCTCGGTCAAACCCCTTGTAGGTAATTAAACCAAATGATGAAATAAAGGAATTGAAGCATGAAACATGAAATAATGCAATTGATATCACCTTGGATGGTGTCTTGTGAAACAAATCTATAATCTAACATGTAGTGGCCATGAAGAATGTAGATCTTGGATCCTTGAATATGATGTGAACAATGCTTGCAAGTAGATCTTCAATGTTGCATCCACTTCTTTAGCTCAACAACATGCATGAATGCATCAAACCCTTGTCATGATGAAATGATCTTGAATTGTTGCAATAGGCTCTTGAAATGCTCTATAATGCTCTCTTGAATTTTTTAGGATGTCTCATAAAAGTGCTAGGATAAACAATGTGAATTAACCACTTATTTATACTAAATTAGGACATTAACCCCGAAATTCAAACAATTAAGGCTGACACCAGATCTAGAAGTAAACTTTATTAAATTCCTACTAGAATTAAATTTGAAAAGGGGGTCCTCATTAAGGGAGGACCCATTCGCCACCTAGGGTGAATGGGTCCTAGGTCACTTTTCCAAGACCTAACCCTAGGGGATGGAAAGAGCATTAATAACTCATTTAGAATCAACTGATAAAGGGGGGTCCTATTAAGGGAGGACCCATTCACCACCTACGGCGAATGGGTCCTAGCACCACTTTCCAGGACCTAATTTTTGCCCAATTAGATGTTATATTATTTAAATCATGGGTGTCGGGATAGATCTTTGGGAGTTGTCATAAATAAGGTTTAAATTTGAATTAAAGTTGGTTAATTAGCTCAAATTACCCACAATTAATTAATACCACCCTAGATAAATGTGAAAGTTCTTTACAACACCTAAATAAGGTAAAAAATTAAATATATTTTATTAATAAGGAGCCCATTAAACTTAATTAAGTGAATAAATCCTACAAAATTGTGAAAGTGTGTTACAACACTTCACAACACCTTTGCAGAGTACCAATTAAGGCATATTTTAATCAAATAAAAGGCCTAGAATGATGTGAATGTGTACAACACTACTCCAAGACACCATTAATTCAGTTTTAATGTCAATTATCAAACCAAGTAAGGGAAAAAGGCTACTTTTTCCATTACTACATTTTTCCCCCACTTTAGTAAGAGGATTACCCCATGTCAAAATCAAGCTAAAGTAGACATCCAAGAAACTTAATTATGAAGCAATAACAAAGATACATAATCATACCCTGTCAAAGGTCAAGAAAAATAAATACAAAGGATCAAGCACAACCATTCCAACGCAATGTGGAATGTCCATAACATACGTTGCTCACTCTGGGGTAATGGAACCTCAGTCTGTCCACCAAGTGACTTGTCCCAACAAAGTGGAAAATGAGAGAATCATATTAGCCTCTCATACCATACCGAAGTTATCCTCCTGACAACTTCAATAAAGCACCACAATGTAGCGCTTTTGTAAATGCTTTTGTTATGTAAAATTATTTTTCTTAGGGAGCATTGTTCCTAATGTATCCAAGAGAGGACAAGTCAAAATTGTCATATCATCGTCCATAGGATGCCTTGTTCACATCATGCCATGACAGTAGATCGTACACTCTTGGACGGCATAAAACCCAATGACACCACCAAGAAGAGGACACAACACAAGAAAAAAGAAAAATAATTCCATAAAATTCTTCCAAAAGATGTCATCAATGTATTCCCCCACTTTAAAGCAGTTGCCACACCATCACTGTGAGCAATTGCTTTAAAGTATCTAATGTTTTTCCTAAGACATGAGAGCTTTCCTCGGAAAACCCTATGCCAAGTCATATGTTTTCAAAATAAGTTGCATCATGAAATAGGAAGGAAGGGTTTCCCCCCACAAATACATAAGGGATTTATGGATTTGGGGTCAGTATGTCTTTTCTACAATGTTGTTATAGAGCCTGGAACTGTCATCATTCCCCAAATACTCATAGAACTAGATTATGACACAAAGAGAGCAAAAATAAAGAAGTTGTTGCAAGTATGAGTAAGTTTGGTGGTGTTGTCATTGATGTCAACATAGTACAGGATTTTGCAGGTTGTGCATATATAGTTGAGATGTTGATGAGATGTTGTGAGTACATGGAGCTATCTTTATGGTGTTTTAGGTATGCTAATATGATGAGAACCAAGTGCTTTTGAGAAAATTAATAAATAGTGTTCAGACATAATTGTGTGTGTGTTCATAATGTGCTCCTATATGTGCTTCACATTTCTTCTATGTTGATCATATGCTTGTGTGGATCTGAGGTGTTGTTCATTGGCATCTATTGGTGATATATCCTAATTTTTGACTTCTGGTTTGATGGAGAATGAAAGTTATGTTCATCAGTATGTGAACCGGTCTGGCATAGTTTTTTGTTTGTGACTAGGAGAAATTTTTCTACTCCGCAGACCTCTACTAGTTTGTTCCTAGTCTTGCGGATATGGTAAAAGGCTTATTAAGGTAATATTTGTATTCTAGAAAAGGTGTTTGTGGTTTGGTGTTTGTGAAGATGAGTTCCAGAGCTCCTGTGTGTGTCTCTGTAGACTGGATAGACTGATGGAGAGTGTTCTGAGTATGAAGATTGTTGTGTTTGATGTGGATGAATCTGAAGGTATCCTTGATGTGTTCCAGTGTTTGGTCAAATGTGTTGTGTCATCCACATGTTATTTTCTTATTGGGGAAGCATGTACTTCAAATTTCATTTGTGTTTTCATTAGGTTTGGTCGACCTTGTGTTTACACTTCATACAAAGGATAAGTTTTAATTAAGGAAGCATATGATTGATCTAATACATTCTTTTGGGTCTTGGTTAAGTGTTGATTTGGTCCACTCTCATTCCTCTCCACCATGGGAATGTTGAGTTTTTGACCTAATTTGAATTTGTAAATTGAAGCATGTGTAGCTGGCCTTGGAGAAAGTTTCTAAGGTTGATGATGGTATAAATACAAGTTTAGATGTTATGAATTGTAAGAATCAATCAAGTATCCCACAAGTTTGAGAAGCATAATTGTGCAAAAGTGAATTGAGGCAGCAATACTTTAATGTATTAGATTCCTGAAAGCAATGAGCTGACGGTGTCTACAATCTTTTTGATCAAGTTGTGGATGTGTGTAATCTTTGTGGTGGATTCCTTTCTGTAATCTTTTATATTTGTAGGTAGTGATCCTCCATGTTGGACAGTGAGTCCTTTCTGTAGCTAGTGATCCTCTTTGTATTTTATTTTTCTATTACTTTATATTGTGAGCTAATCCTCACCATGGTTTTTCCTTCATTGGGTTTTCCATGTAAATTTGGTGTTTTCTATGTTGATATTGATTTTTGTTATCTGCATTTCATGTTCATACTTAATAACAAAATTAAGTGGCTTTGAAGTTGATAAGTGTTTAAGAATTGTGATTGAATTTGGTGACAACTGATTCACCCCCCCTCTCAGTTGTCTTGTGCCTTTCAACAATTGGTATCAAAGCTAGGTTCCTTGGTGAAGAGCTTAACCACTTGAGGTAGATCTGATGGCGCACAAATTGGTGATCCCTGTGTTTGATGGATCTGATTACAGTGACTAGAAAGTGCATTTGAGAGGTACATAATCTCTCTTGGTTATAAGACCTGGAAGGCTGTGGAGACAAAGTATGTTGCACTGGCAAGTGGTACTTCTTCTACTGATGAGATTTTTGCCTATGAGGAAAATGAGAAAGTGATATATACTATCTACAGTGCTTTATCTAAGACTGAGTGAACTAAAATTATTTCTTTGGGAACTACTTATGAAGTTTGGAAGAAGTTGGAAGATGTTTTTGAAGGAAATGATAGAGTGAAATTGTCAAAGTTGACAGCAAAGTGCAAATATGAGAATTTGAAAATGAAAGAAGGTGAACATATTGCAAGCTATTTCCAGAGGGTTGACATTGCAGTGAATGAAGTGAAAATTCAAGGGGGTACTTTGACTGATGAAGATGTGATGGAGAATATTTTTATGACTCTTTCTGAGAGTTACAGTGATAAGGTTTCAGCTATTGAAGAAGTGTATGATCCTAAGAAGTTTACTAAAGAAAATCTATTTGGCACCTTGACTACATTTGAGATGAGAAAGTTTGGAAAGAAAGAGGAGAAGACTGAATTTTATTTTAAAGCTACAAAGACAAAGGATGATCCAGATAGTGATAATTTAGATGAGTTGGAAGTAAATTTTACAAGGAAGTTGAAGAAATGTACCAGTAAGTACAAAGGTATGTTACCTTTTAAATGTTTCAGTTGTGGAAATATCGGTCATTATGCTTCAAGATGTCCAAATAGAGTTGTACATAAAAATAATAGAGATAATCATAAAGACAAAAAGGATACAAAGTACAAGAAGTTGTATTATGTCAGAGAAGATGCTGGAATTTTTTATGATGAATCTAATTTTGAGGATAATGATGATGAATGCTTGTTTCTAGGTTTAGAGAATAAATTTGTTTCTACTAACTCTGGAAGATGTTCAAGGGAAATTGGTTCGAACAGTAAGAAGGATGAGATGGAAGGTACTATGGTTACTGCATTTCATGCTAGACAAGATGAAGACTATTCGGTGATTGATAGTGGTTGCTCTAATCACATGACTGGAGATAAAAGTAAGTTCACTAAGCTTGAAAAATATGATGGTGGATTAGTCATGTTTGGAGATGATTTTGGAGCAAAGATAGTTGGGAAAGGAACAATTAGTTTTGATGGAAAACACAGTACTGATGATGTCTACTATGTTAAGGGATTAAGGCATAATCTTTCAAGTGTTAGAAAAATGTGTCGCAAAGGATTCAAGCTTGTTTTTCGAGATAACACTTGTGATATTAGAAAAGGGTCTGGAACTATGGTTGTTGCAGGAAGAACATATGGAAATATTTATCAGCTTAAGGGTGTTGATGGTCAGTGCCTTGTATCTCAAGTTAATGAAAGTTGGCTATGGCACCGAAGGATGGGACATGTAAACTTTGACAAATTGATTAGGATCAGTTCAAGAGAGGTTGTCTAAGATTTTCCTAAAATTACAAAGCCTAATATTGTATGCAGGAGTTGTTAGTTGGGAAAGCAAACAAGATGTAGTTTTAAAGGAAAAGATCAATCAGCTACCGAAATGTTGGAATTGGTGCATACTGACCTCTTTGGTCCTACAAGAATAGGAAGTCTAAATAGTGACAAGTATTCCATGCTCCTTATTGATGATTATTCTAGAATGACATGGGTAACATTTCTTAGAGAAAAGATTCAAACTATGGATAGATTCAAAGTGTTTAAGGAAAGGGTAGAGAATGAAGTAAACCTGAGAATCAAATGTTTAAGGTCTGATAAAGGTGGAGAATTCACTTCCAATGAGTTTAATAGATTTTTTGAAGAGCATGGAATAAAGAGACATGTTTCCGCTCCTAGAACTCCTCAACAGAATGGAGTTGTTGAGAGAAAGAACCAGACTATCTAGGAAGCTACAAGTACAATGATGAAAGACACAAATGTACCTAATGTATACTGCAGAGAGGCAATCCACACTATTTTTTATGTTCTTAACAGAGTCCAGATTAGAGGTAGCAGCAATAAGACTCCTTATGAGTTGTGGACTTGTAATGTTTCTACTATGAAGTACTTTAAGGTATTTGGAAGAAAATTTTACATTAAAAGAGATGATGAGAACCTTGGGAAGTTTGATGCTAGATGTGATGAAGGAATTTTCCTTGGGTATTCAACTAGTATCAAAGCATACAAATGTTTCAATAAAATATTGAGAAAAATTGTTGAGTACAAATGTGAAGGTTGATGAAGATATGTACAAACCTATTGAGATAAATGAAGTTGAACAAAATGAGCCTATCTGCGAACTAGTACTAGAAGAGAATAAGGAAGAACAAGAAGAACGGAGTGAAGAAGAAGAAACTCTGGAACTTGCTCCTAAGACCCCTAAGTATGTAAAGAAGAATCATCTAGAAGAACAGATAATTGGAGATAAGAGTGAAGGTGTGAAGACAAGAAGCAAACTGTTAGCAGCTGAGGTAAATCCATGTTTACTTTCAAAGATAGAACCTAAGTTTGTGTGTGAATCATATAAAGATGAGAGTTGGGTTAGAGCTATGAAAGAGGAATTGCAGCAGATAAAGAAGAATTGGACATGGAAACTAGTCCCTAGACCTATAAATAAGAATGTAATTGGTTCAAAGTGGGTGTTTAGGAATAAGCTAAATGAAAATGGTGTAGTTAGAAACAAAGAAAGACTTGTATGAAAAGGATATTCATAGGTTGAAGGCATAGAATTTGAGGAAACATCTGCACCAATGGCAAGAATGGAAGCTATTAGGATGTTCTTGGCATTTTCTGCTCAAAGATTTCAAGGTTTATCAGATGGATGTCAAGTCTGCATTTCTGAATGGAGAATTGGAAGAAGTGTACATGGAACAACAAGAAGGATTTTAGTTATTAGATAAACTGGACATGGTTTGTAAGTTGAAAAAGGCATTGTATGGACTCAAGTAGGCTCCCAGAGCATGGTATGCAAGATTGGACAGATATTTGACACAGCAAAAGTTTAGCAAGGGCTCCGCAAATAGCAATCTTTATTTCAAGATTGAAGGAAACATAATGTTGATAGCAGTAGTATATGTTGATGATAGCATCTTTGGAGGAAATGAAGGTATGTGTAAGAGATTTGCAGAGGAAATGCAAAAATAATTTGAGATGTCAATGATTGGTGAGTTGAATTTTTTCCTTGGACTTCAAGTGAATCAAACTGATTAGGGGATATTCATTTCACAATTGAAATATGTCAAAGAGTTGTTGAAGAATTTGGGAATGGATGACTCCAAATCGGTTAGTACTCCTATGGTGACCAAATGCAAGCTAAGCAAGAATGATGAATCTGCTAAAGTTGATCAGAGCATGTATAGATCTATGGTTGGTGGACTATTGTATCTTACTACTACAAGACTAGATATCATGCATGCAGTATGTTTGGTTGTCAGATTTCAAGTAGAACCTAAAGAGGCACATGTTACAGCTGTGAAGAGGATATTCAGATATCTTAAAGGCACTCTAGATTATGGCTTGTGGTATCCTAAGGATATTGATTTCACCTTGAGTTCTTTCACTGATTCATATTGGGTTGGTTGTGTAGATGATAGGAAGAGTACAACTAGTGGAGCATTATTTCTAGGTGGAATATTGGTTTCATGGTTAAGAAAGAAGAAGGATTCGATTTCTTTATCCATTGCAGAAGTTGAGTACATTGTTGCAGAATCTTGTTGCACACAGGTTTTGTGGATGAAGCAAACATTGAAGGATATAGGAGTGATTTGTGATGAGTCCATTCCTATCTTATGTGATAATACAAGTGCTATAAAAATTTTGAATAATTCGGTAATGCATTCAAGAACATAGCACATATCTATCAAATATCATTTCTTGAGAGAGAAGGTATTGGAGAATGAAGTTAGATTGGAGTATGTGTCAACAAAGGATCATATTGCAGATATATTTACAAAGGCTCTTCCGAAGGATAATTTTGAGTATCTCGGGGAGAATTTGGGGGTCATTGGCCCTCCTTTGAATTAGGTGTATATGGAGGTGTATTAGTTCAATGGATCTATAGATTGTTCATTTTTCTAGACTGATGAATGGGTCTACTCCGCAGGGGGAGTAGAAAGTTTCATTGTTGCAATATGAGATGTATGGGTGCACTCCTAAGGGGGAGTGATCAGAAGCTTTTGGTATTTTCCATTGATGTCAAAGGGGGAGAGAGAGTCATGTGAAAAAAAGTGAAAGGGAGAGGGAAAAAGAAGAAGCTAAAAAAAAAAGAGAGATTATTGAGAGTGTACGAATGTTGTGCAAGTTATCTTTGATGGTTTTTCACATCAATGACAAAGGGGGGGATTGTTGCAAGTATGAGTAAGTTTGGTGGTGTTGTCATTGATGTTGTCATTGATGTCAACACAGTATATGATTTTGTAGGTTGTGCATGTATAGTTGAGATGTCAATAAGATGTTGTGAGTACATGGAGCTATCTGTATGGTGTTGCAGGTGTGTTGATATGATGAGTTGCCAAGTGCTTTTGAGAAAATTAATAAATAGTGAAGACAGAATTGTGTGTGTGTTCAGAATGTGCTTTGGTATGTGATTCACATTTCTTTTGTGTTGATCCTATTCTTGTGTGGATCTTAGGTGTTGTTCATGGGCATCTATTGGTGATATATTCTAATTTGTGGCTTCTAGTTTGATGGAGAATGAAATTTATGTTCATCAGTATGTGAGCCGATCTGGCAGAGTTGTTTGTCTATGACTGGAAGAAATGTTTCTGGTCTATAGACCTCTGCTAGTTTGTTCCTAGTCTTGCGGATCTGGTAGAAGGCTTGTTAAGGTGATATCTGTATTCTAGAAAAGGTGTTCATGGTTTGGTGTTCTTGAAGATGAGTTCTAGAGCTCTCATCTGCATGTTATTTTCCTATTGGGGAAGCATGTACTTCAAAGTTCATTTGTGTTTTCATTAGGTTTGGTCGACCTAGTGTTTACACTTCATACGAAGGGTAATTTTTAATTAAGGAAGCATGTGATTGATCTGAGATGTTCTTTTGGGTATTGGTTAAGTGTTGATTCGGTCCACTCGTATTCCTCTCCACCGCAGGAATGTTGAATTATCAACCTAATTTGAATTTGTAAATTGAAGCGTGTGTAGCCAACCTTGGAGAAAGTTTCTAAGGTTAATGATGGTATAAATACAAGTCAAGATGTTATGAATTGTAAGAATCGATCAAGCATGCCACAATTTTGAGAAGCAGAATTGTGCGAAAGTGAATTGAGGTAGCAATACTTTAATGTATTAGATTCTTGAAAGCAGTGAGTTGGCGGTGTCTACAATATTTCTAATCAGGTTGTAGATGTGTGTAATCTTTATGGTGGATTCCTTTCTATAATATTTTGTATATGTAGGCAGTGAGCCTCCCTATTGGATAGTGAGTCCTTTTTGTAGGAAGTGAGCCTTGTATTCAGGCAGTGAGCCTCTTTGTATTCAGTTTTGCTATTACTTTATATTGTGAGCTAATCCTCACCGTGTTTTTTCCCTCATTGGGTTTTCCACATAAATCTAGTGTTTTCTTTGTTGATATTGATTTTTGATATTTTCATTTCATGTTCATACTTAATAACAGAATTAAGTGGATTTGAAGTTGCTAAGTGTTTAAGAATTGTGATTGAATTTGGTGACAACTGATTCACCCCCCCTCTCATTTGTCTTGTGCCTTTTAACAGAAGCCTTTTGGGTCAACATGGAAGAGACCTAAATTTCTTGACGCCATGTGTCATCCCCAAAAGGAAAACACAAGACAAATGAAAAAGATAAAGAAAAGCTTTTGGGTCATGGAAGAGACCTAAATTTCTTGATGCCTTGTGTCATCCCCAAAATGAAAACACAAGAAAAAAGAAAAATGATAAAATATTTACGACATATAGAATAATGCACAAAGAGAGAAGGATGCATCAAACAAAATGCCACAAGGGATCACATTACGCACATGCAATCACATAAAGAAGCAAAAGACTAGTAAGGCACAGGCAAGTCAACCTAAAGCAATTCATCCACCTCCCAATCTCAGTCAGTATAAATGGAAGGTAGGAAACTATCCAAAGGGACAACATCAAGTTCTGAACTTGGATATGCACCAAGTTCAACACTCTTAGTAGGAGATTTGTCATCTAGGCTCATAAAAGAAGTAAACAATATATTCAACTCATCATGCACTTGTTCATCAATTTTTTCAATATTAATGTTGTCATCTAAATTAATCACAATAGGATATCGAATAACAATGTGCATGCAATGTTCTTGTTTATGTTGCTAAGAGGGTTGAGAATCATCATGCATTGCTTCAGGTAAATTTGAATTTTGATTTTCTTTTTTGTTATTGTTTTCTTAAGTTTTTAATCTATGAGCAATAGCATAACTTCTACATCTATGCTCTCTATCACTTTGATTTCTTTTCAATCTATTGTCAATTTGTTTTTGTGTAAGAGTGGATTTTTCAATCATAGGTTCCTTCTCTTCCTTGGGAGGAATAGAAGAAACAATAGGAGATTGTTCAATCACTTTCTCTTTAACTTTTTAAACTTGTTTGACTTTAGGAGAGACAACAGGATTGCTTGTGTTATCCCATGGTCTCTTGTAGGAAATTGCAGGAGGTTTGTTTATAGGTTGTTCTTGTATGTTTGGAAGTGTTTTTGGTTCAATCATTGTTTCGTCAAGGATAGTTGGTTCGGTCATAGGTTGAGGCATATTGTGAAGGGATAATTCTTCTATTTTCTTTGCCTTGAATTTTTTATATGATTTGAAAAATAAATCTACACGAGGCTTGATAGGTTTCATAGGTTCAAGCCAAAAGTAATCTAGTGAAAAGTTCCCTTTTGTCGAGGCAAGATTAAATCCACTATGATGCATAGTGAAGATATCATTATCAAATGGAAACTTTAGAAATTTACGCACAACCGAAGAAACAACATTCATGGAGTGAAGCCATGGATAGCCTAGGTTCACATGAAATTGGTCTAATTTTGGAATGATGGAAAATGAAACTGTTAATGTTTTTGGTCCAGCCTTTAAAGGGAGATATGTCGAGCCTATCATGGGGAAAGAAAATTCATTATGTGTCTTGATCCATGTTTTTGGTTTGTCATATGTATCTTGATATAGTTAATGCACATATAAGAATTCTTCTATGATCACATTCTCTCCTCAAATGGGATCAATCAGCATCCCATTAGTGGTCTTGTCATTGATTCAACCAGCTATGTAAACAGGACCATCAGGTGCACATTTAAGTATGTAATTTTGTGAGAAAGAAATGTCAAGAGAATTTTTAATTGAGCCCTTACGAGGTCTAGCTTCAATAAATGCTACCACTTTCTCTACGGGATGTGGTTGCATGTGATCATGATCCATGTTAACATTGCTTTTAGTTTTAGTAGGAGGATTGATTGTGGCATGTATTTTTTTATTGTCTTGTTTGTTCAAGTACTCATGAAAGAAGCAACTAAAGCTATGGAAGATTTGTGTTTCATTTTGAGTTTTAAGCACTTTACTTAGTTTCTATATAATGGGAACCATGATAATGCCTATGCATTCACTAAGGATATGGGCTTGTAAGTTTTCTAGTTGTTCATCTAGCTTGTCAGTAATATCATGCACATTGATTGTAGGGGGTGAAGTCATGGGAAATGAAGTTTGCAAACTATGAGCCATTAAGGGTTGATTATCAACACTATCAGGAAGAGAGTTAGAGCACCCAAGATCCACGAAAAGTGATAGATCATGGGATGAAATGAGTCTTGAACTATATCTTATAATAGTATTGCTAATAGGACACCAAATTGTAAAGCTCATACAAGTTTTAGAATTAATTTTGATGCTCTTTCATAGTAAGGGAAAATGGGTCCTGGTTAGATGTTTTTGAGATATTTCTATTCATTTTAGAGTGAATTTTGATGCTTTTTCAGTTGCTAGAAGGTACTGACAGAACCTGATTAGGAACTCATTCACCAGTAGGGACGAATGGGTCCTGGTTATGTATTTTTAAATGGTTTGCAAGCTTTCAATAATATCTTTTAGTTCTAGGTCTGAGATAGTGAATTTCAGTTTCAGATTTTCCAAAAATGCAATGTAAATATGCAATGAAAAGATTAAATGCAAAGCCTAAATTGAAATGCAATTTTGTTTTAATTTTTAAATGCAATTGTATGGGATCTAAATGACATGCAAAATGACAGATTTTCTTTTGTATTTTTTTGATTTAGAGAGATGAAAAATAATGAAAGCCTAAACCTTAGATGAGATGCAAGATTTCAATGCAAAACAAGTCATCTTAAATGAGATCTTAATTCAATGAATGCAAGATCTAACCTAAGATGATGGTGCCCGGGCACCCTCATGCATAAGAGATCAATTTTTGAGTTTTGTCTTGTTTTGTTGTGGTTGATGGAAATAAGGTCATTTGAGACCATTAGATGTCATATAGGACCATTTTTCATATTTTGGTACAATTTAGGCAAAAGATGTAAAAGTTACAAAAAATATTGTCAAAATGCACAAAACAATGTTGTCAAAGGTTGTAAAAAGTTGTCATCTTTGTAAACCAAGTATGTGATTGAAAATAATATGCGTAATGAAATGAAATAAATACTATTCAAGCACACCAATAAGACATTATATTCAAAACAGAAAATAAAAGATAAGGAGATGCAAACTCAATATTTTGTTTCGATTGTCATCCTATTGTCCTCTATCTTCAGTGTTTTTGTTGATTCTAGCTTTTGCTCTCAGATTGTGTGCTAGGCTCAACAAACTGTCCTCCTAAAGAATGAGATTTAAATATGATGCATGATGCAAGATTAAGTCATGATATGAAATTAGACTAATATGATTGAAGTAAACATGATGCTATGATGCTAGAATGCTAAATGAATTAAATGCATGAGCTCTAATTAATCACCCTTTTTTTAATGCTTAGATTCACACAGGTATTTATAGAGTTTTTCGAAGGATTTTGATTGGCTGTCTTGATTAACGGTTGTGATAATTCCTGGCAGATCGAATGGCTGAAGATGGATGAAACTAAAGAGAAAATAGAAGAAAACCTAAAAACAAGATTTTTCTATTTTTATGAAAGATGAAAAGATAAGAAGATAAGAAATCATCTTTCTTTAAAAGAATAAAAGAAAGATTTAAAAGCTGATAAATAATGAATTAAAAATTCAATTATTTATTTGTGGATGATATTCAACTTTTTCTTAATTAAATGAAATATTTAATTAAGCTTTTAAAGAAAGCAAAAGAAAGTTTGTGATAAGAATAAAGCTTTAATCAGGATTTTTGAAGAAAATAGAAGATATCATATCTAAATAAAATATTTAATTATCATATGAGAAGAAAACAGAAGATTTCACAATTAAATAAAATATCTAGTTGTGATTTAGAAAGAAAGCATAAGATCTTTAATTAAATAGGGTTTATTTAATTAAATCACATTTATGAAATTAATTAAATGAAACATTTAATTATTTAGAAGAAGAAATTAAAATAGAAGAAAGAGAGATATTTAAACTTAATTAAATCAAAAGATTTAATTTAAATTCAAACAATGATAATTAATTTAAATAAATAAAAATGCATTTATTTAATTAATTAAGTGGACATATGAAAATAATTAAATAAAATAAATTTATTTAATTATGAAAGAAGAATAAGATGAATAAACAATATAATTAAATTAATGAAATTTAATCATATGTAGAGGGCTTTTAGATAAATTAATTAAATAATAGATATTTAATTAATTGCCAGGATTATAGACATGACCATTTTTATGCATATACATTTTTCCCCTCTTTGAAGTGATGTGTGAAACGCATTGCTTCAAAGAAAATAAAAAAAAATTTGCCCCTGATATGTTTCCGATTTTGATGTCGATGATGCCCCCTCGGGAGATAAATCACAGAAGATGATATGAAGCCTATTTGAAGATAAAATGTCAAGAATGATAGGGAAACAGTGATTTAGCTCCTGATGAATGATGTTTGTGATGGCCTAGTGAAAAATAATATTGAAGGAATGAAAAATGCCATTAACTCTCACCCTAATAGACCCTTAAAAGGTGAAAAGGGGTAAAATGAAGTGTCATTTTCAACCTGCTGCTACAGTGAAAAGTGAGCTCTAATAGTGACGTGGTGAGATGGAGATCCTATTGCACAGGCATAGATTCGAGTGAGCGCGCCAATACCAGAGACCAGCTACATATGGACTACCAGTGAGTAATTCCAACCGTTTATGATTTCAAATTTTGCATTTTCAATCAATTTTGCAAATGTTTTAGGTCGGTTAGTAGTTGTTCAATCGCATTTTAGTGCATTCGAAAAAAACTTTAGCACTTTCACAGAGTTAGGTAGCGCATATAGGAAATTTTGTAGCCCATATAGGTGTAGGTGAAAAATACATCTTTTAGCACTTCCGACAGATAGAGTAGCGCATATAGGTTCAAATCAGCGTATAAGATCTTGTTGCGCATATAGGGCACAAAATTGTGCATATAGGGCTAGGGCCACAAATTAGATATAGTTGTGCATTTGGGAGTTAAAGTTGCACATCCACGGGATAGATTAGCGCATACAGAGTTTTAGCGCTTATGGGAAAAGTTTTAGCGCAATCGAGTGAAACTATTGCGCATTTGTGGTTTAGCGCATCCGGGGAACAGAGTAGCGCATATGGAAAATTTTTGACAGAATACTGGTGTGATGAAAAATGATGATTTAAATTGCTTCTTTAGTCAATAGATAGATGAATTGTAGTGCCATCATGGTGATATGGATAAAAATGATAAAAAAATCTGATAAAGAACTGATAACTTTGCTTCCAAAATAGAAAACAAAGAGTAGATAGCTTGATAACTTTGTTAAAAACAAAGAGTATAGTGATTGATTGATTGTGTTTGGATAACTTTGCTTCTCGCGATTGAAAACAAAGAGTAGATGTTTGATAAATTTGCTTTCTGCGATAGAAACCAAATAGTAAAATGAGGAGACAAATTTGCATTCATGACTGAAATACAAATAGGAAATGAATTGTGTGTTGATAAATTTGCTTTCCTGAAAAGAAAAAGAAATAGTAAATGATGATAGACTAGATTGATTGGATATTCAAATAGATTGATTTAACACTTGATATGGGTCATTGATTGAATTTGCTAGATAGATAGATCACATGATATGAGTCTAATTAATGTGTCCTTGTGATGATCAAAAATAGGAGGCTTTCAAAAGCCTCCAGATTAGAGAGCGGTTCCCACTATGTTGGGAGCGAGTAGGAGAGCTTACACTAGCAAAGTTACAGTGTATAGCAGAGTGTGGACTGGGACCTTTGTTGACCATGTCGTGAGGTATTCGGATCAACAGGGGACTGTTGACCACGTTGGCAGAGAGATGGCACTCGGAGCATAACACTTTTCACTTGCCGACCGGTGAGATGAGTGTGACGCCCGAGGATGTGTATAGGATTCTTGGGATTCCAGTTGTTGGTGCCCTTGTGGTTTATGACCACAAGGAGATTGGTGGGACCGAGGCGCTACGGCAGATATGCGGTGATGCGAGCATTTGTGGATATTGGATAGATTGGGAGGATTTCAGTAGATATCCAGCCTTAGTTGCTATGTTGGCTGCATTCATTGGAGGCTTCCTTGGACCGGACCATCAGTCGAAGGGATTTGCAGTTGGTTGGGGTAGGATGTTGGAGTGGTTGGTGACACAGCCACAGAGGTATGCTTGGGGGAGTTGTATATTGGCAGACATGTATCATGATCTTCATCAGGTTGTATATAGAGGATCCACTAGCTTGGCGAGTGGGGTGACACTTCTATAGATCTAGGCGTGGGAGCATATTGCGATCACGAGACCACATTGCACGAGAGATAAGCCAGCAGGGAGGCCCTATGTGTATGCATATTCTAGTGCACTTGTCCAGCAAAAGTTGGGCAAGGTAAAGTATTGGCGATGGTTATTGGATGATATAGATGCAGTGATATGGAGACCGTACACGGATTGTGAGGCATGGGGGAGTGATCACTTAGAGATTTCGTTTGTCTGCAGACTGCGATATCTGATAGGGCGGACTCCTTTTATTATTGAGAGATTTCTGGCATTGCGGGTGCTAAGATAGTTTGGATTTACACAGGGGATGCCACAAGGCATTGCTCATTATGGGCGACGCAAGGGTGATCCAGGTAGCATACACAGAGTATTCTACCTTACAGCCAGAGGTATGGACAGACAAACCAGAGGTGCAGGATGCAGGGATGACTGATGATTATGCACATTATTTCCATACACATCCATTTCCACAGTTTACAGTGCTAGATGAGCCATGGGCCATTGGGGGAGCACCACAGCCAGGGGCAGGGGGACAAAGGGATGTGGCTGGCGGAGAGTAGGCGATGGGTGGAGGAGAGGAGGAGGAGGAGGAGGAGGGAGATGAGGAGGAGGGAGATGAGGTGATGGGTGGAGGAGATGAGGAGGAGGAGAGCGAAGGAGATGGTGACGAGGACAGCTTGGATGGCGGAGATGATAGGGGAGATGATGATGGAGAGGAGACACAGCAGAGGTTGGACAGTTTGGGCAAAGCACAGATTATTCGGTGAGCCAGATCTAGCAGCAAACCACAGACAGTGATTATGGTGTCGTCCTCATCTCAGCAGGCACAGATGGCTACATTGCAGGCTCAGGTTCAGACATTTCAGGGATAGCAGGCACAGCTACAAAGCCAGCTAGCTCAGGGTCAGAGTGTGATAGTGCAATTGCAGACATAGCTTTCACAGGCTCAGATGCAGGTATAGGCACAGGCTCAGGCACAGGTACAGCTCAGGTGCCTGCCCCAGATTCCTAGGTGACACAGTTGGCCGCAGAGAGGGATGCATTTAGATGACGGGCACTGGAGGCCGAGGGTGTGGCACAGAGACTCATGCGTACCGTAGAGAGTACATCATTACGGGAGGCCATTGCAGAGGGATTTGAGGTAGCGAGAGAGGTCGAGTACTACAGAGTCAGATATGAGGAGTTGTGTCCTCCCGAGCGTCGAGAGCCTTATCCATGATCACATAGCAGGACGAGGACCCGATCACGGACATCGACACATGGCAGAGAGGTAACAGGGCCTCGACGGGATCCCGATGCAGGGGGTAGTGGCAGGCCGCCTCCTTCTGGACCAGCTCCTTCAGGGGCATCTACCAGCTAGAGTTTGGGACAGATATATTTTGGTATATATGCTTATCATTTTTTCCAGAACATGTACATTGAGTTTTGATCATATCTCATGTATCATTTTTTGAACTTTTTAGTTTCATTGGCCATTGGACATTTGTATTATTTTGATGAGCGATGATATGCAGCGGCGATGATTTTGATGATGATATGTTATGCATTCTTGATGTGATATGGATTATACTTTTATTCACATATGATATGAGGTGGATTTTGATATGTTTTTAATGTTCTTGTGGACTAATCTTATGATGCAGGATAATCTAATGATATGATGCAGATGGATGATCTAAGATGTAGATGCAATGATTGTGATAATGTATATATGAGATGTTGATTTTTGAATTTTGTTTCAAATGCAGAAATGAATAGTATGTGTATGAAATGCATCATGAAATTATGATATGAAAATGGTAGATAATGAATGTGATACTGATAATGATGATGATAAAAGATAAATGATATATTTGGTAATGCTTATGTAATGAAAATGGCAATGCGATGAAAATGAAATACTTAAAATGTGGAATGTAATGATATGAAACAAATGAGTGCAATGATAGTGGAATGATACTAGATGATGATGATAATAGATGATAAATGATAGAATGATAATAGGATGATGAAAGATAATGATATAAGAGAAAAGGAAATGATAGTTGAAAAATGATGATGTTATGAAAAATGATATGAAATGATAAATGAGAGAAAAAAATGATATGAAGTGAGAAATGAATGAATGAGCAATGATAATGTTATGAAATAATGATAAAGATCTTATGATAGAAAATGAAATAAAGATGATAATGATAAATGATAAAGATATAATGATATGATAATGAATGGATAAGAAATGATAATGTTTATGAAAATAATGATATGAAAATGATAAATAAATGAATCTAATGGTAAAAAAATGAAAGAAAGATGATAGTGATAAATGATGAATGATAATACTGATATGAAGTGAGAAATGTCCAAATGTCCTCCTCAACGAGTTCAAAGATACATGACAACCGTTAATGTTTTCATTCAGCCTTTCAGAACACTGATGTGAATCCAATATGCAGATATATACAAACGATCTAACTAACATGCAACTAAATGAAACTAACCAGTTTGTTGAGCCTGTTATAAGCATTCTTGAATCATCATAGAGCATCTTAAAATGTTGGAAGTATGTACAAGCATCAGAGGGGAAATTAGCACCAATGATGACCTAAGTAAAACTTTCATGATTTTTGATATAGCGAGCGAACACAAGCATCGAGGTATAATTGAACCGAGATGACCTGAGCATTTCTTGCATAAACAGACAAAGATTAACCACCCTTCTGATGCAAATGTGGAACTGTCATCAATGATATTGCTTTGGTAATCATGTCTTGTGACATATTTGCATCAAATTGATCGTTAACCTCAAGACAGCAGACAAAGAAAAATAATTCTCGTTCCTTGCCACTCTAGTTCAATACATCATCGAGTGTGCTCCCGAGTAATGATATCGAAAATCAAACAACCTTTGTTCAAAAATGTAATACTGTTATTTCATACATTTATTCTGATTTTTAGATCATCCAATAGACAATGAGATGGTATCTGTTGAAAAGTGTTCATGATATGGATCGATGATCGGATAAGGTGTCGCATGAGTTGGTTGTTTGTTCGCATGGTCGAATTTTATGGCATTGTCTAGCTATTTTAGTATGCTCTGAAAGGTAAGTGCCCCCAGTTGACATTTGCCCCGTATATTGACACAACTTGTGAAAAGGAATATGTACAATGATCAAGCCATGGTAAGACGTTTTATCACTCTAGGCAAATGACGGCAGGATGATGCAATTATAACCCTAAGATGCGGAAAAAGATGCAAAAAAAGAGAAAGCTGAAAAGCCAAAGTGCAAAACAGGAACTAATAGATGGATAGGTACAGATAGCGCATGTTTGCCAGATTTTCACTATCTGTGTTTATTGCATTTTTCTGATTTTTTTTTTCTTTTTTTCTTTTTTTTTATTCTGTCAATAGACTGCCTATTTGCCAGGTTTTCACCCTATGACATTTTTTCAGGACCTTTTCTGCTGTTTTTGAATTTTTTCAGGACCTTTTCTGCTGTTTTTGAAATTTTTTTCAGGACGTTTTCTGCTGTTTTTGAATTTTTTCAGGACTTTTTCTGCTATTTTTGAAATTTTTTCAGACTTTTTCTGCTATTTTTGAAAAAAAATCAGGACTTTTTCGGATGATGATAGCTGCCTTAGACATAATATTTCTTCAAGTGCATGTTGTTGATGGGTTCATCAAACAGGTCCCCTTCTGGCGTTGATAACTTGTATGCTCCCAAACCGTAGACTGCGATAACCACATAAAGGCCTAGCCAATTTGGTTCAAACTTTCCTTTCTTTTCTCTGTCTTGCTGATTTCATGGATTTTCTTTCAGAACTAGATCCCCCACCTGAAAGGTACGTGGCTTTACTTTGTGATTATAGCTACGAGACATCATCTGTTGGTATGCTTTCAAATGGTCGACTGCTCTTTGTCTCTTCATCTAGGAGTTCTAACTCTTGCAGTCGAGAAACTCTGTATTTGTCATATGTTATGAGACCTTTCAGTGATACTCTAAGTGATGGTATTTCAACCTCTAAAGGAAATATGGCTTCTGCTCCATAGACCAGAGCATAGGGTGTTGCTCCTGTTGGCGTTCGGACACTAGTTTTGTAAGCCCACAAGGCGGGATTGAGTTGAACATGCCAATATTTCCCTGAATCATTTACGGTCTTCTTCAAAATCTTTAGTATAGTCTTGTTTGAGGCCTCTGCTTGGCCATTCCCTTGTGGATAGTAAGGTGTTGAATACCTGTGCTAAATACGGAATCTTTCACAAAGTTCATCAACATCCTGATTTTTGAAAGGTCGACCATTATCTATAATAATGGTATTAGGAATACCATACCGACAAATAATGTAGTTGAGTATGAAGGAAGAAATTTGTTTTCCAGTGACTTTAGAGAGAGGTACTGCCTCAATCCACTTAGTGAAATATTCTATCGCTGTGATGATGAACTTATGCCCATTTGAAGATGAAGGATGAATTTTTCCTACTAGATCTAACCCCCATTGAGAAAATGGCTAGGTTGGTGTGAACGAGTGAAGTGCTTGTGCACGAGCATGAATAAGATTCCCATGAATCTGACATTTTGAGCATGTTTTAACAAAAGTGAATGATTCCCTCTCCATTGTAGGCCAGTAGTAACCCATTCTAATCAATTTCTTGGATAAGGTTAGTCCACTCGAATGAGTACCACAAATGCCTCCATGAACTTCTTGTAAAGCTTTGTCGGATTCGTCACGTTCAAGACATCGAAGTAAAGTACCATCAAGACCACGACGATAAAGGGTATCAGCGATAAGGGTATAACGAGAGGATTGTCAGATAAAGTTACGTTTTTTATTACGAGATAAGTCAAATGGTAAAATGTCATCTTTTAGGTAGGCATAAATCTTACCATACCAGGGTGAATCGGATCCTACCAAGCGGCAGATAATTTGGCTTTCAGGTGTGTCATAAGCAGGTGTAAATAATTGTTCCACCAGAAATTCATAGCGAGTCTATTTTTCTGGGAGTTGTAACAATGATGTGATCGTGGCCATAGCGTTAGCTACTTTGTTATCAAGCCTTGGAATTTGTGTGAACTGGATGTCCACAAAGTACTTCTTGAAGTCATCGACCATCTTTTTGTATGGCAACAATTTGTCATCTTTAGTCTGATAATCATCATTGATTTGGTTAATGACTAACTGTGAGTCACCATAAACTTGTAGCTCGGTAATCCTCCATTCCAATGTTGTCTTTAGTCCAATGATTAGTGCCTCATATTCAGCTATGTTATTGGTGCATGGAAACATTAGCCTATATGACTGAGGAATAGTATGTCCTTGAGGGGTGACAAAGAGAATGCTTGCCCCTAATCCATGTTGAGTAAATGAACCATCAAAGTATAAGGACCATAGTTGCTTGAATTATGTAGTGAAAACAGCGGCATCTGGAAATTCAATGCACAAGGGGTACTCTACTTGCAGTGGAGCATCTACTAGTTGATCAGCAATAACTTGTCCCTTGATTGCTTTGCGATCAACATATTGGATGTCAAACTCACTCAGAATCATGACCCATTTTTCTAACCTTCCTGTTAACGTAGCTTTGCTTAACAGATATTTAAGTGGATCAATCTTTGCAAAAAGATTAATTGTATGCGTTAACATATAGTGTCGAATTTTTTGTGAAGCAAAGACTACTGCTAGCCAAGCCTTATCAATGAAAGTGTAGTTGAGTTCATGTCCTATCAATGTTCGGCTGATATAATATATTGCTTGTTCTTTCCCTGTATGGTCTTCTTGTGCCAGCAATGCACCCAAAGATGTCTCTGTTGCGGCAATGTACAAGATCAATGGTTTATCTGGATTTGGTGGTACTAGAACTGGTGGGTTCATCAGGTACTGCTTGATTTGTTGAAATGCCATTTCACATTTGTCATCCCATCTAAAAGGAACATTCTTATGCAGGAGATGTGTAAACGGTAGACTTTTGTTGGCCAATTGCGCAATGAATCTTCTTATGGACTGAAGTCGCCCTTGTAATGATCTCAATTGACTGATGTTCTTTGGGGGAGGCATCGCCATGATTGCCTGAACTTTAGTAGGATCTACTTCAATTCCCTTTTCTGAAACAATATATCCTAAAAGTTTTCCAGATGTAACCCCAAAAACACATTTCTTGGGATTTAGGCGAACTTTGAATTTTTCCAATCTGGTAAATATTTTAGACAAAATTTCCAGGTGTCCTTCTCTGGTGTGTGATTTTTCCAGTATGTCATCTACATAATCTTCCATGAATGTGTGCATCATGTCATGAAAGATCTTATTCATAGCTCTTTGATAAGTAGCCCAGCATTCTTTAGACCAAAAGGCATGACATTCCAATAGTACGTTCCCCACGGACAAGTGAAAGTTGTTTTCTCTTGGTCTTCTGGTGCAATCTTGATTTGGTTGTAACTAGAGAAACCATCCATTAATGAATACATGGCATGGCCAGCTGTTAAATCAACTATAGTGTCAATGCTTGGAATCGGAAAGTCATCCTTAGGGCAGGCCTTGTTAAGATCTCTAAAATCAGTGTGTACTCTAATGCGTTTATCCGGCTTTGCTATTGGGACAATATTGGAGATCCATTCTGCATAGGCAATTGATCTTATAAATCCTGCATCTAGGAGTTTCTTGAGTTCTTCTTTAACCAGTAGTGCAACGTGAGGATGCATCTTTCTAAGTTTTTGTTTCACCGGTTTAGCTCCTGGTTTGATAGACAAATGATGCATTATGAGATCAGGATCAAGACCTGGCATGTCTACATAAGACCAAGCAAAATTGACTTGATTTTCTTTGAGAAAGTTCATGAACCCTGGGATTTCATTATCTGTCATTGATTCAGCTACCTGTAGAATCCTTGGATTATCTGTAGTTTCAATATTGATTTCCTTTGTAGGCTCGATCAAAATGGGCGATCGTTCATGATAGTGCTCCGGGAGAGTGTCAAGTGTCCCATCAGCTGGTGCCTTGAAAAGGTTTTCACCATCTGATACGCTCTTTATTTTATCTTTTGGTTGATCTAGTACTGCTAGATTCTGGTTTTCACCACTAGATCGTTCTTCTTTATTTTCATTTTTGTAGCTAGGAAACTTGACACTCTCCTAATTTAAAACTTTGTGCCAAAAATCGCTAGTGGAACAATCATTTACATCATCTGCAGAAAGGAAGTTTATGATAGCTTCGTCATTTGGAAAAATAGGTAAATCAATAGGTTCAGTTAGATCCCAGTCAATGAGATTAGGATGGATCAAAGGTAACAATTCATTTGGTTGTGTGAAATCGGCGATGGTTAGAGTCAAAACAGAGTTATCGGTAGGATTTGAGGTATGAGGTAGATCAATGATGGTACTATTCTCATGATAGTCTTGTTCGTTAGAATCTGACTCAGTATCACTAGACTCATAGTTGCTTTGTAGTTCAGATTCTTGTGGTTGGGACCCTGAACCTTCTCCTTTGATTAAAGTTGGTGTATACTTGTGTATCACATCTACCTCTTTGTCTCTCCAAAATTCATCATCATGGATGGTATCCCATTCATATTCAGCGAAATCCGTATCAGAGTTATTTTCTATGAAATTCAGGATTGATGCCAAACACGCCTCCTTTTTATCAGAACCTTCTTGCAATGTAAAGACATTACCCTGCGATTGGTTGGATGGAGTAGAGTCATAGCCTAGTCTAGTTTTATCATATGCAGCAAGCCCTGGAAGATGGATAGGCTCAACTACGCCTTCTTTTCTTTTTCCAATAGGGCCATTGTCATAGCCCATCTTTTGCATGATGGAATACCCTTTTCCATATCGATCTGTTGGTAAGGTGACATTTAGAACTGTTTCCTCTTCATCTTTATAAAGCCAATTCAGAATTGTTGTATCCTCAGGATCTCCCATGGGGAATTTTTCTTTGATGAATTGTCCATTGAACTTGGTAGTTGGCTCTATTGGTAGTTGTGTTGATGTTGAAGCTACTGATATCTGTTGTGGTGTAATAGAAGGTTGTCCATGTGATCAAGGTGATGTAGGTAGATTAGCAAGACAGAGAGAGTATTCCCCAACTCCACTTTCCTTGAACTGCAGTTTCTTGTCAAAGCTTTTAGCTAATTGACTGATTTGTGTATCATTCTTAGGAGAAGTATTAGCAAGCGCTTCTCAATTGTTTGGAACCAAAGTATCCTGACTAGCTTTGATGTTGGCACAAGTTTGTATGTTTGAATTATCAGCTGATATAGTGATTTCCTGTCCATCATATGGAAACTTAAGACATTGATGGTACGTGGATGGAATAGCTTGCATTTCATGGATCCAAGGACGACCCAACAAGATGTTATATGCAAGATCCCGATCTAATACTTGACAAAAGGTATTTTTGATAACTGGTCCCACTCTGATTGGTAACATGATTAGACCTTTAGACATTCTTTCCTCATCATCATAGGCTTTAATAGTAATCTTCCTTCTAGGATCAATGGAGTCCTCAAAAAATCCTAAAGCTCGGACCAACTTCAAGGTACATATATTCAAACCAGCCCCTCCATCTATTAGGACACGTTTAACACGGAACTTATGGATCATGATCTCTAAGTATAATGACGAATTGTGGGGATGAGTCATGGAAACATCATCTTTGTTGGAAAATGAAAGACATGTGGGTGAGGACAAGTGTCCTACCATGGCTTGAAATCGGTTCACATCCAAATCCGTGGATACAGTTGTTTCAAAAAGGGCCTTCTCTAAGATTTCCTTATGTGCTGGGGAAATCTTCAAAAGTTCTAAAATGGAAATTTGAGCTGGAGTTTTTTGAAGTTGGTTAACTAAGTCATATTGATGTTGAGGGAAGGGCTCAGTGGATTTCGAAGAGGCACCCTTCAATACAACTTTAGCTTGTGCTCTTGTTGTGACATTAACTTGCCCATAGTCTATCTTCTCCTTGATTTTTATAACGTTGATCTACTCATCGTCTGTATAGAGGTGACAGATTACCGTGTCATCGATTTGATTCACATTTTTGTCAGAAGCCTCTCCCTTTTGATAATTTGGCAAAGGATTGTGAAATGCTTGGTGATCTTCATTGGATTTTTGTTGTCCTTCTACTGTGATAGTGCCATTGTCAATTAATTCTTGGATAGCATGCTTCAAAGCTTGAAAATTGTTTGTACGATGACCTCTGCACCTATGATAGTCACAATAATAAGCCTCGTTCCATGATGGAGGTTTTACACTAGGTTTATAATTGCGTTGAGGTGGTAAAGTAAGGGCATTTTTGTCCATAACCTCTTTAAATGCAGATTCCAAGGATTGTCCTAGTGGATTGAAAGTTCTTCTACTAGAGAAGAATGAAAAGCGTTGTGGGTTTGTGTTTGAGGTATTCCCTTTGTTGTTGTTGTTGCCCCGGTAATTTTGATTGTTTACAATCCCTTGAGTGGGAGTAGGATTTTGATTCATGTTATTCTTTGGAGAGAGAGGATTGTTTCCTTGATTTGTGACAGAATTGACATTGTTGTAGTTATTGTTGTGAGGAGTATTTGGAGTACTTAGAACAAACGGCTTAGTCGAGACATGATTTGCATCCACAACACCATTGTTTACAATATTTTTGTTGCGAGTCCAAAATTTAGACTTGTCCTGATTGTTATAATGGTTAGATGAGCTATGATTGTCCTTGTCAAGTTTTATTGTCCCTCTTTTGACCAAAGCACCTTCAATGGTTATGGAATCCTCAATCAATTTCTCAAAGGAATGTGGACAATGTAGATTTAGGCGATAGCTCATTTCGGAATTTAGGCTGTTGATGAAAGTAACCATTTTTTCCTTTTCAAGAACAGGACATGGATACCTAGCGAACATTCTTCTCCATCTTTGAAGAAAGGTAGTAAAAGGTTCACCAGGTTTTTGTGCAACTTTGTAGAGATCAATAATGGTGATTTGGTGTTGGATGTTGTAGGAGTATTGTGTTATGAACAAATTGATCAATTCCTCAAATGTCTGGACAGGAGGTGTAATTTTTTATAGCCATTCCATAGATTGACTTCCAAGACTCCTAGGAAACAAACGCATCAAGTAAGTGTCTTCATGTGCAAATTCTAAAGTCATGTTTTAGAAGTCTCTAACGTGATCAATTGGATCCGATTTCCCATTATAATGATCAAATTTGAGAATTTCATAATGTTTGGGAAATGGAATCATATTGAGACTTCTATCGAAAGGATAAGGACATATGTCATCAAGAGTATATTTCTTTGTTGTGGTCCCCCCTTGTAACTCTTTGATTTGTCCTTGAAGTGCCTTAAATTGTTGGGTGAGAACAATAAGATTGGATGGGGGTGTTTCTTCTTCTTTTCTCTTTAATTTCTTAGTATCAAAATCCTTAGGTAGTTTAGCTCCTTGATCGGCTAGAAAGAGAAAATACTTTTCTTTGTCACGTTGCAGGATCTTTTCTATGGCTTTAAGAAACTTGGGGTCTTGTTCAGCCTCTCTAATGTGAAGTTCTTCCTTTGGATCATCATCACTATCTACAGGAGTTTTGTTCATGGCTTTGTACTTATGAAATGGATTTATTTCTCTATCAGCCATATTGTCGTCACTGAAAAGGGGATTTCGACTCACACTATAATGAGGATTACCACGTTCACCTTCTTCTTGAATGTTATGGGTATGACCTTCTCATTGAGATTCTTCTCCTAGTTTGTTGTATTGAGATCTTGTGAAAACAGGCATATGATTTTGCAAAAATGAGGATATCTTGATCTGATAAGATAAAGAAAACTATGATATGATCAAAGATGTTCCTAATTCTTGATTTGTGGCTTCCAATGATGAAGGATATCAGAATCCTATTGGGGGAAGTTGAATCAATAATCCAAAATTTTGTTTGTGAGGTGCACTCCTACAGTTTTCGATCCCTGTTTTCAAAAAAAAGATTTGTAAGCCTAATGAAGGTCATTGAAGGATTTGACTAGGATGTGTCAAATATTCAATTGAAGGTGATGGTATATTCCCAAATTCAAGAGGTTGATTAAGATTGTGATGCTGAGATAGAGCTAATCTTTGATAATAGGCTTGAGTCTCCAAAGGTTCTAAAGCATACTCATCAATGAATCCTCTGATGTAGTCTTGGTATCTATGGAGAAATTTGCAATAATGAAGCAAGACGTGTTGACTCTTATACAAAAATTCTCTTCGGTCCAAAGTTTCCTTGTAACTTAAGTTTGTTTTGGGTTTCTTGATCCTATTGAAAATTGATTTCTTGACAAACTTGGTTGATTTCCACTTCCTCAACATGGGAGAGAAATATCAGAAATTTGGGTCTGTGTAAAATTTGACAGCAACCGAAGCACTATTCTGTTCCCTAAATGCACTGCAGAAAAGGTATATGCGTTGGAGAAAAAGTTAAATGCGCTACAGAATACCTCGAATGAGCAGAAACAGACCTTAGATGCGCTAAACCAATAAGTATATGTGCTAAAACAATCCCTAAATGCATTGGAAAATGACTCAGATGCGTTGAAACAGCCAGCGGATGTGCTAGAATAGCTTTTAGATGCGCTACAGTTTTTCCTAGATGCGCTAAAACAGTTTTCCAAGGACAGTTTTTGACCAGTTTTGAAAATTTTCAGCTGAAATTTTTCATATTCATTTCGGATGATGTTTTATCTAAATTAATGTTCTTGAAAACACAGAAAATAGCCTGATTTAAGTTGAATGTAACCAAGCACAAAATAAGACAAGCACAACTTAAGTTAGGCCAGGACAATATCCGCTAGATTCCACATGGGTTTCCCCAACCACATATCAGTAGCTTGGTTGCACGGGCTCCCCCTTATAGTGCACTCTCTTCTCAGGCCAACCAAGCTTCCAACCCCCATGAAACTCCCATGGCAGATTGATCACCTCTACTAAAGACTACGAAAGTGTGGAAGGCTTCACACCGACCGGTGCTGGACTAGCAAATAGAAGGTTTTTGGCTTTCTAAACAATGGTATTTAATTCGGGACCCCCGTTCGAGTGGCCATACATGGGGCAAGAGATTAATCACCATTAAGGTGGCACTCCAGCCTGAAGAGGTTAAGCTCAACAAGGTTTAAGAGAGTACTACTCCGTCCGTATGACACATCCACACACGTAACCTTAGGTTTTCCCTTAAGGTTCACATTTATATACCAGTTGGGGGTAGCTTGGCCTTAGCTCCGTTGCCGGTTTGAGTCGCGTTGAGGTGATGAAATCCCCAGGCAAGCCCAATTTCTAGAGTCAATAACTGTTTCTCTTACACCCAGGATCGCACAAGTGCACAAGGGGAGAGGATACTTCGATTATCAAGTCAAGGTTACACAGGGAAAAGTGGGTCTGGCTTTCTGATCACCTAATTTGCACAGGGTGAGAGCATAATCACCTACCACTTTCAAGGACAATCAAAAAGAGTAAACAGATTCATTTTAGATGCACCAAAGTCAAAAAATGATTTAGTCTAAGTGAAGATTTTGCTTCACAACAAACATGCGGTTCGTTTTAACTGCATGATAAAGCTGTGGTGGCTACCCTAGATTGATTCATTTTAAAACCAGCAAGTAAAAGAAAGAAATTTTGTCTGCGGAAGGCGTCAGACTCAGAATCTTTGTTACAACCCAGATGCACTGAAACAGACAGTATATGCGCAGAAAAATAACTCATATGTGCAATAAAATCACCCAGATGCGCATGAACAGAACCCAGATGCGCTAAACTAAAATGCAGATTTTTTTTACTTTTTTGAAATAGATTTAAATGCGCTAAATGATGCCCTATATGCGCTAATTAAACTCCTAAATGCGTGAAACTAAAACGAAAGCAGACTTAAATCTATATGAATGTAACCAGAAGCGCCATTATGTTCCCTAGATGCACGTCATAAATTCCCATATGCGCTGAAATAGTCTTCATATGCGCTAAAGTACCTGCAAAATGCAAAATTTATGAATCTCCCAAATGCACTGCAGAATGTCATAAAACCTGCAAGAAAAAGGTCTAAAATAGGGGCATAGGCCCCACAGTGGGCGCCAGAAATGTGTGATTGAAAATAATATGCATAATGAAATGAAATAAATACTATTCAAGCACACCAATAAGACATTATATTCAAAACAGAAAATAAAAGATAAGGAGATGCAAACTCAATATTCTGTTTTGATTGTCGTCCTATTGTCCTCTATCTTCAGTGTTTTTGTTGATTCCAGCTTTTGCTCTCAGATTGTGTGCTAGGCTCAACAAACTGTCCTCCAACAGAATGAGATTTAAATATGATGCATGATGCAAGATTAAGTCATGATATGAAATCAGACTAATATGATTGAAGTAAACATGATGCTATGATGCTAGAATGCTAAATGAATTAAATGCATGAGCTCTAATTAATCACCCTTTTTTTAATGCTTAGATTCACACAAGTATTTATAGAGTTTTTCGAAGGATTCTGATTGGCTGTCTTGATTAACGGTTGTGATAATTCCTGGCAGATCAAATGGCTGAAGATGGATGAAACTAAAGAGAAAATAGAAGAAAACCTGAAAACAAGATTTTTCTATTTTTATGAAAGATGAAAAGATAAGAAGATAAGAAATCATCTTTCTTTAAAAGAATAAAAGAAAGATTTAAAAGCTGATAAATAATGAATTAAAAATTCAATTATTTATTTGTGGATGATATTCAGCTTTTTCTTAATTAAATGAAATATTTAATTAAACTTTTAAAGAAAGCAGAAGAAAGTTTGTGATAAGAATAAAGCTTTAATTAGGATTTTTGAAGAAAACAGAAGATATCATATCTAAATAAAATATTTAATCATGATATGAGAAGAAAACAGAAGATTTCACAATTAAATAAAATATCTAGTTGTGATTTAGAAAGAAAGCATAAGATCTTTAATTAAATAGGGTTTATTTAATTAAATCACATTTATGAAATTAATTAAATGAAACATTTAATTATTTAGAAGAAGAAATTAAAATAGAAGAAAGAAAGATATTTAAACTTAATTAAATCAAAAGATTTAATTTAAATTCAAACAATGATAATTAATTTAAATAAATAAAAATGCATTTATTTAATTAATTAAGTGGACATATGAAAATAATTAAATAAAATAAATTTATTTAATTATGAAAGAAGAATAAGATGAATAAACAATATAATTAAATTAATGAAATTTAATCATATGTAGAGAGCTTTTAGATAAATTAATTAAATAATAGATATTTAATTAATTGCCAGGATTATAGACATGACCATTTTTATGCGTATACACCAAGTTGTTAATTGGTGGTTGGGACAATTGATATAGTTGAAAATACAAAAATATGTAATTCCAACTCGAATGCAGAGGTTGGAGAAGATTAGAATGCAAAAAAATTCATTTTTCCATGATTTACTTGCATTTTTCTATGTGAAATAACCTATTATTCACGTTGTACGGTCTTGTACAGTTGAGTACGACCCTAAAACTTACATAGATGGAAAGAGGATTTAATTTTAGATGTTTTTTTTTCTTATCAGTCTAAAAGAAAAGCTTGTTTAGTTGGTCTACCATGTCAATCTTCTTAACAACCCTATTCAGGAACTAGGGTTTCCGACAAATAAGAAAAATGCATATTTTTTGTTCCACTATAAAAAAATTATAAAAATTGGTGAAAGGTTTTTTTTTTAGGGTATCTAAAAACCCTTTAGTGTATATTTCATAGTTTTCTATTTTGGTGGAGTTGCTAATGAAAGTTTGCTTGCATTTGTGTGTAAGACAAACCAAGAAGCCCTAGTGATTTGGGGAAAATTGGTGTAAGCCATTGGAGGGATGATCCTTGATGTAGGAATTGATGATTTAGGTCATTTATGACATGTTGAAGGTATTGGAACAATTTTTGAGACAATTTGAAGCCATAAACACATTTAGAGCATGCCTAGTTGCCAATTAGGTCTAGTCAAAGTAAGAGGACAGTCAATTTTTGAGGCATTCCATACAAAGAACCCTACCCTGATTTTGAGATATGTTTAATAATGGGTATTTGAAACATGTTTTCTTTTTTGGAGATCAGTTGGTATTGAAGAGTTATGTCCAAAAAATCATTTTTGAAAGGCTACAAGAAAGAACAAGGGTTTGTGAAAGAAAACCCACTTTTTGATGAACAAAGGCACTTGGTTAAGGTTGTTTCAAGTTTGACTACCCCTTCTCTGCATCAAATTGGTATCAAAGCCCAAATATATAGGCAAGGAAGTTTTGGAGTTTGTGTTTTGTCTTTTTACAGGTTGAAGGAAGAGTTTGGATACCAAAAAACTAGGCCAAGAGAAAAGAAAGAGGCCTAAGGTAAGGTATCACGAAGACAAGAAACAACATTGAGAAGAAGCAAGGTGAAAGAGAATTTCTTAAGAAAAAAGAATAGAAATGTTGAGGAGATTAGTTTGTGGAGTCTTGTAGAGTAAGGAGTTACCAAGCAAGAAGCAACAAGAGAAAAAAAGAGAGAAAAGTGAGATGAAGAAGAAAAATGAGAAGGAAAAATAAATGAATGTTCAGCAAGAGACAATAGACTTGAGACAAGCCTTGGAACAAATGAAAGAAATTCAAGAAAGAATAGATCTTGAGATGCAGCAGTGTCTTGAGAAAGAAAACCAAGAAAATGGTTGGCATTTACCAATAAGAAAGAAGGTAAAGTGGTCCATCAAGAAGATCATTCAGAGAAGAAGGCAAGAGAGCACAACAAAATCAGACCTTGGAGAGTTTTTTTTATGATGGAAGAGCAAGAGCCATCTAAGGAAGAGGAAACATGTGAAGGAAATGGGTCCCTTGAAACTCAAGAATTTATTTCTAACAATATTTGTATGTGTTTACAGGTGCAACAGATGGAAATGAAGATGGAAATGAGTCTAAAGTAGGAGGAGAAGTGCATACAATGAATGAAAATGGTTATACAAATGTAGCACACTATGGTGAAAAAGATGTTGCAAAAACAACCAAGGTAATGGTTTTATTTTATGATTTTATGGATGATGAATATGCTGGCATATTGTTTTCCAAGGATGAAGATAAAGACATAGATAGTTGTACTGAGGTATATGAACGAGAACTAGAATTTTGGAACTTGAAAGTTGAGAATATGCTGAGTAGGAGACAGTACAAGAAGAAGAAAAAATATCCAGGGAAAGTTGTAGAAATGAAGGACAAGTTGTGAAAGAATTGAAAGACTAGGAAGAGAGAGAAGACCTGCACTCAAGTCACTTTGTGTTCTTTTTCCCTTGGGAGTATGGCAGGGGCACTCTCATGCATAAGAGATCATTTTTTATTTTTGTCTTGTTTTGTTGTAGTTTATGTAAATAAGGTCATTTGAGACAATTAGATGTCATATAGGACCATTTTTGGTGTTTTGGTACAATTTAGGCAAAAGATGTAAAAGTTACAAAAATATTGTTAAAATGCACAAAATAATGTTGTCAAAGGTTGTAAAAAGTTGTCATCTTTGTAAACCAAGTTGTTAATGGGTGGTTGGGATAGTTGATATAGTTTAAAATACATAAATATGTAATTCCAACTCGAATTCAAAGGTTGGAGAAGATTGGAATGCAAAAAACTTCATTTTGCCATTATTTACTTGCATATTTCTATGTGAAACAACCTGTTATTCACATTGTACGAACTTGTATGGTTGAGTACAGCCCTAAAACTTACATGGATGGAAAGAGGATTTAATTTAAGATGTTTTTTGTAAAAGAAAATTTCGTTTAGTTGGTCTACCATGTCAATCTTCTTAACAGCCCTGTTCAAGAACTAGGGTTTCCAGCAGATAAGAAAAATGCATATATTTTTGTTCCACCATCAAAAATCTATAAAAATTGGTGAAAGGTTATATTTTGACGGTATATAAAAACATTTTAGAGGATATTTCATAGTTTTTCATTTTGGTGGAGTTACTAATGAAATTTTTTTGGCATTTGTGTGTAGACAGACCAAGAAGCCCTAGTGATTTGGGGAAAATTGTTGTAAGCCATTGGAGGGATGATCCTTGTTGTAGGAATTGATGATTTAGGCCATGTATGACATGTTTAAGGTATTGTAACAAGTTTTGAGACAATTTGAATCCATAAACACCTTTGGAGCATGCCTAGTTGTCAATTAGGTCTAGTCAAAGCAAGAGGATAGTCAATTTTTTAGGCATTCTGTACAAAGAACACTACCCTGATTTTTAGATATGATTAATAATGTCCAACTGGGTATCTTAAATAGGTTTTTTTTCTAGAGATCAGTTTGTATTGAAGAGTTATGTCCAAAAATTCCTTTTTGAAAGGCTATAAAGAAGAACAAGGGTTTGTGAAGGAAACCCCACTTTTTTACGAACAAAGGCACTTGGTCAAGGTTGTTTTGAGTTTGAGTACCCCTACTTTGCATCAGGTGCAAAAGAGACTTAGAAAATTGCAATGTTCAATATGTCAGGTTCACCATTAATGTTTAAGGTGAACAATATGGTAGATCAAAATGAATCAACAAAATGATCAACCACTAATTTTTTTCTAAGACCCTAAACACTACAATTATGTGTATGATAAGATACAAATAATAATAAGAAATGATACCTAATTGTTATAGCAACTATGAGGGAATTTTTTAGAGCATAAAAATCTGTGTACCTTGTATAAAACTTGTTGTTTTTAGGCCACAAATACTCATTCACCTTCAGTGGTGAATGGGTCTCTATTAGGGTTTTTGAAACTCAGATCAAGGTCATGTTCCCTGATGTCCACACTTTCAAAATCTCGATTATCAGCTTCTAAAAGTCTATAGATAATTTTGTAGTTTCAAATCTTTGATTTTTCACTTTAGATGGCAACTTTTACAACTTTGACAATTTTGCTCCAAACTTGCTCCACTTGTTCTTCAACCTGTAAATCTGCAATCACACATTCAAGGGGAAAAAACTTGTGTTTTAGTGAATGGTGGTTTGCCTCAGTCAAACCCCTTGTAGGTAATTAAACCAAATGATGAAATAAAGGAATTGAAACATGAAACATGAAATAATGCAATTGATATCAACTTGGAAGGTGTCTTGTGAAACAAATCTGTAATCTAACATGTAGTGGCCATGAAGAATGTAGATCTTGGATCCTTGAATATGATGTGAACAATGCTTGCAAGTAGATCTTCAATGATATATCCACTTCTTTAGCTCAACAACATGCATTAATGCATCAAACCCTTGTCATGATGGAATGATCTTGAATTGTTGCAATAGACTCTTGAAATCTACCTTGAAAATGCTCTTGAAATTCTCTATAATGCTCTCTTGAAGTTTCTAGGATGTCTTGTAAAAGTGTTAGGAGAAACAATGTGAATTAACCCCTTATTTATACTTAATTAGGAGATTAACCCCGAAATTCAAACAATTAAGGCCGACACAACATCTAGAAGTAAACTTTATTAAATTCCAACTAGAATTAAATTTGAAAAGGGGGTCCTTGTTAAGGGAGGACCCATTCGCCACCTAGGGAGAATGGGTCCTAGCTCACTTTTCTAGGACCTAACCCTAGGGGATGGAAAGAGCATTAAAAACTCATTTAGAATCAACTGATAAAGGGGGGTCCTATTAAGGGAGGACCCATTCACCACCTAGGGTGAATGGGTCCTAGCACCACTTTCCAGAACCTAATTTTTTCCCAATTAAATGTTGTATTATTTAAATCATGGGTGTCAGGATAGATCTTCGGGAGGTGTCATAAATAAGGTTTAAATTTGAATTCAAGGGGGTTAATTAACTCCAATTACGCACAATTAATTAAGACCACCCTAGATAAATGTGAAAGTGTTTTACAACACCTAAATAAGGTACAAATTTAAATATATTTTATTAAGAAGGGGCCAATAAGCTTAATTAAGTAAATAAATCCTAGAAAAGTGTGAAAGTTTGTTACAAAACTTCACAACACCTTTGCAAAGGACCAATTAAGGAATATTTTAATCAAATAAAGGGCCTAGAATGATGTGAATGTGTACAACACATTACAAAAATACTCCAAGACACCATTAATTCAATTTTAATGTCAATTATCAAACCAAGGGAAAAAAGCTACTTTTTTTGTTACTACAAATATACAAATCATAAAAAGTGAACATCATGTCATCAATATATACAATGCATAACATGCAATCACAAGCTCCAAATGCCAAACCTATCATATAATGAACACACATATCCAGGAACTGCCACTACATAGGTAATTTCAAATCTAAAAATGATCAAGGCATCCAAGATCCACCAATAGAAACACATAGAAGTGTAACCAACATTATGTAGTACCAAGGAACATCCACAATGATATACAAATTATGCAAACTAATATGGTGCAATACATCTCTCACCACAAGTATCCATAGCTCTCCCAAGTTATCCACACCCAACAATGAAAAGAGATAAAGGAACCTCCATGTCATCACCAAAAAACAATGAAGTAAAAGTAACAACACATGATCACAAACATAGTGATCACCTTAGCTCCACACAAGATCTCAAATCCAATGTAATTTGAGTACAAACATCCAAGAAGTTGAACAAGACCAAAGAGAGAATGTGTAAATCAAAACTTCTAGCATGTCCTTCTACACACACCTCTAAATGATAATATGTGATAAGTATGATCTCCTCCATAAAACCTCAAAGAGAATAGCACTATCCACACCTAACCATAATCAAGATGTATATGCATAGATCAAACCAAATCTATTCCCAATCAAGGAAATAATCCCAATAACATCTCCTAAACTCAACATCAATCAATAATCTCACAATGCATGAGGAGATAAACATGCCAACATCCCTCAATTGAACCCTTTAGAACCAATAAACCAAAGCTCAAGATTCATATGCATGAGAAGATAAAGCATAAAATAATGCATCTGAAATTAATAATGGGAAATACTTCTCAGATGATAAACTAATGAATAGACCAAGAGTAGGGAATGAGAACGCTCCTCCAATATTTCCAAGTCATCATGGCTCGTCTAAGAACAATCTCCTGATAGGTCCATATTGAACTCATGTCCAACCAAGGTGTAGGCTCCTTGGACTTCCAGCTAAAACCTCATTAATGAGTTATCATCTCGCAACATGTCTCCAATCCCAAGAGATCTCCTAGCCTCACCTATGTCTCCAAGTATTCATGAATATCTATAACCAAACAATCCATGCCAAACTCCAAATGTAATAAAGCATCATCATGAATCTCCCAAGAAAATAATCAAATGTACCCAATACCAAGAGAATCAAACAAAGATCAAAGTCAAAGTCCCAATAGTTGAATTAGGAACACAACCATGACATCATGATCTCACATCTCCTCAAAAGAAGATCATATGCTCCAATGAACATATCATGTACCTATGTCATTCCAAAACTCTAAACACATGATCAAGATTACATTATGACATAATGCATAACCATCCTATCAAATAAGAATAACATGTCAAAAGACAAATCATGACACCTCAACCAAAGACTAAAAAATTCCTCCATGGCTAACCAATATGTTAGCATCTCCAAACCACATGAAGATAACCATCTCCTATAAATGATACCAAAGATATCAAAGAACCCTCACTACATAGAAACAGGATCCAAGAGTCCATCGATGACACCAAAAAACATTGCAAAACACCATCCACCATCAAATGGTGAATCCACATCATTGCCACAAGCTCCCACTAAACCGTGATACTAAGCTCTCCATGGAAACATGACAACCATCCTCTAAATGAAGATCCTCCATGGCCCCAATGTAGACAAAGAACTCAAGACCGAGCTCCCAAAGGGAAGAGCACAAACCATGATCTCCAACCAAGAGGATACAACACTGCCAAACCATCATTGTCATAAGCTCCCACTAAAATGTGTCACCAAGATATCCATGACATCGTGATAACAACATCCTCAGTGAATATCAACCATAACCATGATCCTCAAGCCAAGAAGATACACCACCACAAACCAAACTTGAATTAATCCAACACCACCAACAATGCACCTGCATAAAAAATCATGTCATGCAAAATTCCCTAAAGCACAAGGAACATCCATGACACCATGATCACCATGAAATTTACTAGAAGCACAATCCAACCATATCACACATGTTTTCATCACATAGTCAACTACATAGGTCCCACATCATGACCACACCTGGTAATACCATCTCTCCTCCTCAACATGGAAACCAAACCAGAAAAATAAGTGACTAAACCAAGCCACCAATTTGAATCTGTAACAACACTAAAGTTCATCTATGGGAATAGACAACCCACATCCAAGTCATAAATACAACCTATAAGTATAGATTTCCTACAACACTGCACAACTCTTAAATACAACAATGTAACATACAAATCCAAGACATATACTAATAACCATGTCAAATAAAAGTAATTAGAGATGTGCAAGTCAGTATACAATGACTCCAACATCAAATCACCAAGATCCAAATAGACATAAGCTCATAAAATCACCATACCCAAATGAACCCATAAGCAGCTCAAATGGAAATAACAGCAAATAAATCAATGCTAAAACATATCCAAATCTGATCCACTATGTATTTCTCTGAACAAGCTTTTTTTCAACTATAAGAAGTTCAAAATCCAACTTCGTATGTACAAGTTATGACCTCTCCAATCCTAAAAGGAACATCCAACTTCTAGCAAGAAAATCACCATCAAAATAGAAAAATCTGGAAAACTATGGATACCATAATGAAGTACTTGGAACCACCTTTCCAATGAGTATAAGAAGTAAAAAATCGAATACCCTGGGCAAAAGCTATGCCCCTAGAAAAAAGTTGCACAATTTGGCTATAAAGGCAAAAAATGGTGGTGTGTGGCCAGCTTGCCAGTGGTGGCAGCACCACCCAAGCAATGTCACCCATAGAGCCTGAACCTACTAGAAATATTAAATTTGATCTAATTTATTTTCATTAAAAGTTGGTGGACTATTAAATTTTATTAAGATGGTATAAATTTAAAACTTGGCAGCTTTTATTTATTAAGGGAAGCTTTGATTTTACCGATCTATTGGACTACCGGACTGGGGGCAATAGCTTACCGAATAATAGCCCTGTTGTACTAGAGGGTGCCAGTCTCCTACAATACCACAGGGGACTATGGGAGTCTGCCCCCCTCCACACTTTAATTTTTTTAATTTTTTTTAATTTCAGGGCTTTTGATAAATTTATTTTTGCCCACAAGAATTAAAAATAAATAAAATCCTGCAAGAAAAAAAAAAATAACCTGCAACCTACAAATTTGACGACCGTATGGTTAGGTGGTCATTGACCAAAAAATTGCATTTTTTTCCTGTAACCAAAATAGGCCAAATTTTATGTCAATCTTCATGTCTCAGGACTCTCGAATCTAATAGTGAGGTTTGTTTTTTTCCCAATGGGTCATTTGTAACATTTCTCCTACAAAACCCTCATTATGAACATCCATAAAAAAACCTTTTTTCCAACAAAGATTCATAACCCCATATTTGTATAAAATAACCACAAATTTGCAACCCTAAAACCCTAAATCTATTAAAAAACACCTACACAAAACCCTCCTATCTTGCAATGTCTTCATTCTTTCCATGTAAGCCCTAGATTCGACTATGCACCAAATCTACTCCAGCAAGGGTTATACAAACCACAAGCATGGCTCTGATACCAAATGAAAGGAAATATGCATCCACCCAAGATAATTTCCACATAACCCAAATAGAGAAATCTATGGAAAAAAGTATTTAGAATCTATATGCAAAAGAATAGAAAACATACACTAACTCATTTGACTGCAAAATCCGATGAAAATTTCCAACGAAAGATGTATAATTTGATGTATTGTCGGGTACTTGTGATATTTATAGTGTAATTTTCAATTTTTTAAAATTTATCCCCGACATTCGTCGAAATTTTGACAAACCTGAGTTTTTGTCGAAATTTGGATGAATATTTTTCGTCAAAATTTTGACGAACATGTAAAATCAAATTGGGGCCGACATAAATAAAAGTGAGTTCGCCTATTTATTGCGATAGTGTTTTGCTATTCTTGTGAATTTGCTCTACTTGTGAATTTGCTATACTTGCAACAGTTTGTGGAGAACTAACGACGATTTTCTTGGGAAAAATTAGAAAAAATTCAAGAAGATATCACCAAGTTGACAGTAGTCATTGTCTTTTTCTAGAATTCATTTGTGAAGTCAAATTTGTACTTCTAGGTTTGAAAATCATATTTTAAAGCAACATCTCATCAGATTTCATTTTTAGACTTGTGCATTTTTAGAATTTAATTTCCATATTTTTTTGTGCAAGTTCAATATTCTAATTTTAGGAGTCTAACGGTTGGAAATCATAGTAAAATCAGAATTTATTAAGTTATGGAATTAGCATTTTAAAGTGTTTTTTGGAGTCTTTAACTTCGGACTATCTTCTCTTTTGCAGGGGTGGTTGCATGCCGAATTTTTTTGGTGTAAAATATCAGAATCATTAGATTTTGTTACCTGTCTATGATTAAAAATTATTGGAGTGTGAGTTTGATATTTTTTGAAGATCTAAATATTTAAGCTTGGTAAAGAAAAATCATGTCAAATAATATTAGTCCAGAACATAATGAAGAGACACTTGATAGATTGTGGGCTAGATTGAAAAGAAAGGGTGATGGGAAATGTTATTATCCTTGCAATAATTGCAAGGGCTTAAAGATGAGAAGACTTTTAATCACAATAGTTGAGAAACATTGTAGGCAGCATGGTCACATTGAAGGGGGGCATGATTATCATCCATTGGTAAGTTGTTCATTATATGTGTTTATATTGATTGAATTTGTAAATGTTTATATCATTTTAACATTTTATATATATATAAAAATCACTTGATCATGATCATGGTTTATTTGTGTCTATCATTATTATAAAGGTGGGTGCCCTAGGGCAATGATATGGATTATCAGGGCCCGAAGAATGTGGTTTTGCAAGCGGAGGAACATGGAGCTGTGAATATCAAAGATGAAGTTAATGATCCTATGGAAGAAGATGATCATGCGCTAGAAAACACAGTTGAAGATGATGGTACAAATACATTGATCCATGACACATTTAGTGGCATGGCTGATCATGATGATCGAGATGACTTTGATGATGTTCATGATTTACCTGTACTTGAGAAGGCATACAAGCCCCTTTATGAAGGCTCCCAAACAACTCTTCTCTCTGCTATATTGTTGTTGGTGAACTTGAAGGTTATGAATGGTTTATCCAACATAGCAATCTCACGGATGTTAAGGTATGTCATATATGTCATCTTTTTTCATCTATTTTAATTTTTGTTAGTTCATCACTAGTAAATAAAGGATGAAATATGTACCATTAATATTCTTTATATTAACAAATTATTTTTTGTTGTAAATTGATTGATGAATTTTTGTTACCACCATCAAATATTTTACCATGCTCATACCGAGATTTATCTACCATTATGAAAGATATTGGAATGGAGTATCAACCAATAGATGCATGTCCCAATGATAATATTATATATCATAAACAACATGAATTTGCAACAGAATGCCCAGAATGCCATATCAGTAGATATCGAATAGATCAACTAACAAAAAAGGTGTCTCGCAAGGTTCTTCGTTATATTCCCATTATTCCACGTATGCAACAATTATTTAGGTGTGAAATCTTAGCACAATTTATGGATTACCATGCACATAATAGAAGTGGAGATGACATTCTTTGAATGCTTGTGGATGGTTCTTCATTTCGGGACATAGAGGAAAAA
The DNA here is from genome assembly GCA_007258455.2 of Sequoia sempervirens. Classification (NCBI taxonomy): domain Eukaryota; kingdom Viridiplantae; phylum Streptophyta; class Pinopsida; order Cupressales; family Cupressaceae; genus Sequoia; species Sequoia sempervirens. The sequence goes on from VDFB02058242.1 coordinate 233,100,132, forward strand.
TGGCCACACTTTAAAGAAGAACCTTGTAATCTCAGGCTTTCATTGGCAACGGACGGTGTCAATCCATTTGGAGAGCTGAGATCTATTTACTCAGTGTTGCCTATTTTTGTTATCAACAATAACATTCCTCCATGGATGTCAATAAAGAGGCAGCACATAATATTGGCAATGATTGTTCCATGTATTTGTTTACATCAATTTTCTTTAACGTAGTAGCATCTCATTTGTCTTATTTGTTGCATAATGACATATTTTTTTCATTTAATAGTCATGTACATTGATTTATATATATTGCATTAAAATGGTTATAATAATTATGTAATGTTTATGCTCATTCAACTAGGTAAGTACCAAGTTAAATATATGAATGTATATATTGAGCCTCTTATCGACAAGTTACTAAAGTTATGGAATGGTGTCACTATGTATGACATCTCTAGACCAATAGGAGAAAGACAATTTCAATTCCATGCAATGCTTGTATGGACAATTCATGATGTTTCAAGGCTAACACATTTTTGTGGTATGTTATAATGTTTGAATGCACTTTAATGATATTTAATTTTATGAAGTAGATATCATGCATATTTTTTAAATAATCTATTTATTATATATAATTATAAAAATTGGCATATTTAATCCAATTATATATGATCTTGCAGGTCTTCAAACAAAGGGAAAATTTGCATGTCCTCTTTGTGGTCCAAAGATGAAATCTCATCATTCAAAAAGTTTAGGAAAGCAAGTGTTTGATGAGTATAGGAACTTCCTCCACATAAATCATAAGTATTGAACTACTGAAAAACATATTTTCAATGGGAAAGAAGAGACTACATCAAAACCACGAAGAATGACACCTCATCTATGGAAGTTGGAATATAATAGAATTAATTGTCAAGGTTATACATTAGATCAAATTGTTTATCTATCATATATGATATGTTTGGAATTTATATTTTTATATTATGTTGTGTTTACTCATGCTGTAATTGACAATGATTGTCGTTGTTAATTTGTTTAACTTATATGCTTCATGAAGGTCGTCAAGGTATTAATGGTCGACTTCCATAGGGACTGAAAAGTTATCCCAGAAAATTTAGTAGGTTGCCCTACTATGAGCAACTACAAATTGTGCATTTGTTTGATACAATGCATATCGGAAAGAATATAAAGCGTTATGGAAAATATTGGATGGAAGGCATGACAAAGAAAAAATTGTCAAAATTTGTAGTGACATTCAGGAAGCCAATCATGCAATGAAAAATTCATTCAATTAAATAGCGATGGAGACCAAATTAATATAAGTTCCTTCCTTGGTTATTAACGAGCAACAAAGCAATGCTATAAAATAAGTCATACAAAAATTCAATTTCCCACAGGATTTGTTGCAAACATAAACAATATCATAACAAAGAAAGGTGAATTTGGGTTAGGGATGAAAACGCATGATTGGCATACCTTCATTAAGGTAATTATTCTGGTATATTATATATATATTTGTATACTGCATGTATTTTTCAGTGTATTATGTTTACTACTTTTGGAAAAATAATGAAAAGATCATTTTATAATTGTTGCAATACGTTCTACCTCTATCTCTCCTAGACAACTTCAACAAAAATGTCAAGCAAGTCATATATGATCTTGGAAAATACATGAGTTAAGTAGAAATATTTGTTCAATTCGTTGTATAGATCTTATAATTGCCATTTGTTTTACTTGTTATGTAATATATTATATATTTTTGTTAAATCTCGTAAATATATTTGTGCCTTGAATCACTTGTAGATGGTTGTCATATAAATAAATCCATAAAGAAGATATAAATTATTGGAAGAGAAAAATTTCTCATCTAATGTGTGAAATGCAAAAGTGTCTACCTTCGATATTTTTCAATGCACAAGAACACTACCTCATACACCAAGTTGAGGAGATTGAATTGTGTGGACCTGTACACACAAGGTCAATGTGGATGGTTGAGAGGTACTTGAAATTTTTGAAGGCTTTGGTTAGACAAAGAGCACATCCTGAGGGTTCTATGGTTGAGGGATATATGGTATACCAGACCATGGTGTGCATTATTGAATATCTTCCTAAGTTTGCAGCAAAGATCCACAGAGATCACATTTGGGAACCCAACTCCATTGAAGGAAGGGGAGTACCTGATGGGGAAAGGTAGATTGAGGAAAGTGAGGGTAATTATAAGATAGTCATGGAGATTAATTAGAATACATTTTACATTTGGTTTTTATGTATATTGTACTTATTTAATTATTAATCCTCAATATACATCAATTATAAATTAAGGTCATATACCGTGGTAATTAACTAATTATACATCATTTGTGAATTTCATTTTTTTTATATAGTTGGTCAAGAGTGGGATGCACTACATTTGTACACGCAAACAATCTTGATTGGATGACGGTATGGATTGAACGATGTCAACAATCTAGTTGTGCATTAACATGGGAAGGTGTGGCTTCATTGGTTAAAGAAGATCATCGTAATGGAGATTCCAATGTTACACCAAGGGAAATTGATTTAGTATATGGTTTAAGAGATAAATAGGTATGTATAAATATATTAATCACCCATATTATTTAATTATTTTCAATTATATTGATGTATATATATGTTGAGATTTTTTTCTTTGCATACATTCGGCCAAGAATAAATATGTTTATCAACTAACGATATTGCAATAATTTTTACATGTTTGGCATATTGCAGGTGAAACACCACAAGGCTATGTGGTGCAATGGTCATAAATTTTGAATCAAAAAGTTGGATGATACAAAGAAAACTTGTGATTCTGGGATAACTGTAGTCTTTCAGGTGACTAATGTTTCATTGAGAAGTGACATACATCCAGAAGTCTCAGAAAATTGATTCTATGGGATTTTGGATGATATACTTAAGTGTGACTTTAAGTCCTTCAAATTAGTTATGTTTGTCATCCTATGGTACAGGCTACGATTGAATGAAAATGATCCCGAGAGAACTATTATTGAACATGATAATGGATTTACCATGGATAATATAAGGTCGATTGAGCAAGCTGGAAATGAGCCCTATGTTCTTCCAAGCCAATGTGAGCAGGTATTTTACTCAGAGGTTCCAGGTAAACCGGGTTGGTCATTTATTGTTAGACATGATCCAAGAGGAAGGCTGGTAAAGTATAATGTGGTGGAAGAAGAAGATACCTAAGAACTAGAAGATGATGTAGATGATGATCAAGATCAACAGTTAGTTGATGATGTGCCTGACGAAGATGTCGAAGAGGAGGAACTAGATCATCATGATGTAGGAGTTAATTTTCATGAAGATGATATCTATGTGGATGATGACATTATCGAAACTAATATCAATGACGATGATGATGATATGAACAATCCTTACAATGTCGAATTTGGATCGAATGATACAGATAAAGAGTTGGATGAAGAAGAAGATCAATGACATTGAAATGTATGAGTTATGCGATTGTATTATCTATTTGATATTAATTTCTTGATAGAATTATATTTGACTTATGTGGTTACCTAATTAATTCATGATGTTTTTAATTTTTATGCCATTACATAATTAATTCATGATGTACTTTTTAATGTTTAATTTTAATTCATGATGTTACAACTATTGTAGCTCTCCTAGAAATTTCCATATGATCATAATGAATAGATTTTTGGGAAACTTCATGAAAGATGACACATTGATCGTAGTAGTGAAATAATTGCAAAGTCATTTAGATTTTTTAGACCAATCACCCTTTGCAATGTCAATTTTAGGATCATCTCCAATTTGATTACTAGGACACATAAGGTAGGATTTTATTAGCTTATCTTGGAGGAACATTTTGGCTTTGTGTAATGTGAGCAAATTTTGGATGGGGTAGTGGTGCAGGAGCACCTACACCTCATCTTCTATGCTTAATCATGTGATGATAATTACGGAGGTCAATAGGTTTTTTTAGGTATTTCAAGAATGTTTTATTGTGAATAAGGTCACTCAAAACCATTAGTCATGTTCTAGGTGAAGTTTTGAGTTATGAGTTTGAGTCTTGCACTAAAGAGTTTTGTAGCCTTTTTAAGGAAAATTGGAGAATTTACATGTAAAAGGGTGCAAGGTTAGTGTCAAATTAATAATAAGGCTATTATCAAGCCACTAGAATGGTATTAGAGGTGTCCTAGGAGTTTCAATACATTTTAAAGGTCAAAAAATTAAATCATTTCAATAGTGATGTTAACAACCTTGAAATTAGTGTGTTTTATGTTTCATGTGATCATAAAAGATTAAAAAGTTAGTTGTAGAGGTGGTTGTTTGGTGGTTGAGGTGTAAAGACATTTAAAATGCATAAAGTGATCATTGTAAAGGTTTTTAATGGTTGAGGATTTAAAATACAAGCTCTTGACATTCAAAAATCTGTGTTTTTCTTCAAAATTTATGTATTTTTCCTATTTTGCAACACTGTACGGTCACATACAGCCATATTTTGATGTGAAATAAATTCCATGTCATGAAGATATGTGTTAGCTTTGATTTGAATCTAATTTTAGGGTAACAAACAAGGCCAAATGATTTGAACCTTCTACTCTTCAGGTGTTGCCAAACCTAGGTGGGTCTACCTTTGCGAATTGAGTAGACTTAAGTGATGTGATTTTGTTTACAGCAATCTATTCACAATGGAAATCTTACTGTGAACAGATATAATCCTAATAAAGTGTATGTTTAATATTAGAATATGTTTAGTTAACAAATGTAAAAAATAAAATGGATAAACTAAAAGATGAAATGCGTGAGACCAGTGCCTTGTTGGGTGTATGGAGTCTAATGAAGATCTAGAAAAGTGTAATCTATGATGGAAATAATTCAAACTATTTGGCACGCAGATGTAGTTTATAACTTGTATAAATGTGCAAGTAAATGACTAACAAACTCTACTTGAGATAGAATGACAATCCTAGTTATGTGATTCTTCTTATTGATCCAATTAATACTCTTCAGTTACTATGATTGACTAGAAGGGTTCAATATTTACTTGAAAGAACCAAATAATCACATCACATAAATACAACAAATGTGTATCGGTAAACTAAATATATGCTTGATATATCAATTTAAACAATAGAAAAGCATCAAAATGGAGACAACCAGATAACTGTATAATTCCACAAACAGCCGATACCAAGATTAAGCCACAAGTTCAAACAACTTCATTAACTTCATCGAAATTCATGCATGCATCTGAGTCTTTTAAAGGAAATTTTCATTGCAAACTATCTACTATATCTTTCTCCTATCCACCTATATCTATTTTACATTATGAAATAGATATAAATATATCAAAAATGTGAAAGGACGTGTCCTTTCAAAAATGTCTCTTGCTTAACAACAATAACAAACTAGAAATTATGCTCTATTAAGCCATAAATGGAAAAATGTAATTACTAAGTTCTTCTTAATAATCTAGATGATATTTGTAAACTACTGTGACTAACTTGAAGGATTTAATCTTTACTTGAAAGAACCAGCAAATCACACCACACAAATGCAGCAAACGTGCATAGATAAATTGATCATATACTTGATATATCAATTTAAATAGCATAAAATTATCAACCCTGGAGACAACTTAATAATGTTTTTAATTAATCCAACAAACAACTGATAGCAAAAATGCGCCACAAAATCAAATAACTTCCATTGATTCCTTCAGAGTTTCAAACATGCATCCAAGTCTCTTGTAATGTGAACATCATTCAAAAATATCTATCATATATTTCTCCTATTCATCCTATGTCCTTTTGATATCAAAAAATGGATACTTATACATCAAATGCTTGAAAGGACACGTCCTTTCATAAATTTCTTTTGTTTAACAACAATAAATTAAAACAAGTGATTAAGCTTTGTTTAGCCATAAGTGAATCTTTGATAAGTGATCCAAGTAGTCCTGACGCTCATGCGTATTTGCATCTCCTAACGCGTTCCAAATTTTGATCTCCATTTTCACCATCTTCTCATTTTGTTTGCATGCTTCATCCAACGTTGTATCTTTCTCAGTAGCCTTCTTCAGGATCTCCTACAATATTGATTCACATTCACCATTCCACCTAGTTTCTTCCTTCAATCTTCCTCCATCATCAAAGAATGCAATGAATCCTTGTTTACCAACATCAATTAGTCCCTGTGCATCCCCCTATAATTCTTCAAGAAAATCTTTTTGTTTTCTTATAAGATGATTTGCAATGTCGATTGCCACACTATCAGGAGCATCCCTTTGGTTTATTTCTTGGAGCTTCTCTTGGATCCTGCCATCTATCCTCTTATGTTCCTGTACTACAATAAAATTGTGTGAATGTGTTCCCCTAAGCTTACTCAACCAAGTCATTAGGTTGGCTTGTCTCTTTTTAATTACTGCTACAAGTGCATAATATTTCCCTTGAGAATAAGCACTTGATCCTTCCCACTGATCCTTTGTCTGTGAACTTTCACCATGAGTTAACAGCTTAGTTGATCCCATTGTGACTCCCAGCATATCTTTCAGGTGGGCATTTTCTCTCAACATTCTCTCATTGTTCATCTTGTACATTTCTTTTTCTTTGATCAACATTTGTATCTGGGCCTTGTTTAGTTTTGCTATATTTATCCCAATTCCTATTGTTTCCACGAGATCAACCTCTCCAATCTTTAGAGTCATAACATGCCCAAATGCTTTCTCAGTATCAATAACAACTGATTTTCTGTGAGGTGGATACAAGGCCCAAATACTTTCTCAGTATTAATGACCCTTCATCTAGATTATATTTAGACCCTACCTATACTTATATCATCCCCTCAGGGCTGAGCTTATGTGTGGCATTATTATTCTTCAAAAAACTGTCAAAAACTAATGCAGAAGTGAGATCCAACCTTGAAAAGATCATAACACTAGCATCTTCTAACATTTTCCTTCCTTTCTCATGGGTCATACCCACCATCTCTCTTTCCACACTCAATTTCAAATCATTTAATAATTGCTCCTCATTACTTGGCGTGATATTGTCAATTGTTTCTCTTATTGCTTTTTATTTTTGTTTATAAAAGAAATCCCTAAACTCTGGAGAATTTACAAATTCACTATCTACCACAAATGATTTGTATTACATTTGTCTTGTGTCTGTGTCTAGGCTTTCTTTAGTACCCAATTCTCTGGTAGGGCATTTGTAGTCCTGGGTCCTCAATCTAGAAATCTTCTTGGGTGGGCTTTGTGGCATATCATCTCCAAATGCCTCCTCTCCAGAAGATGGAAAGTTTGTATCGTGCAGTCCTTGGTTATATTCTTCAACCACTCTTTCTGCTTCTTCTGCTTCTAAGTTCTTGATCATATCATCAAACTGATAGGGTGCATGCTTATACCCTCCAAATTTTATCTTTTGTTTAGTAGAATTAATGTATCCTTCTGGGTCAAATTTCTTTCTTGGTGGTCCTTTTTCATGTTGTATTGCAATAACTTGTTAAGAATCAGATCATATCCTTCCTTTTCCAACACAGTAAAATCACCAAAGCATAGTGTACTAGGCATAAAAGCTTGCTTTCCAAAAGAGCTCAAGTTCATAACACTAGAAAAGTCCATTTGCCTGACAATTTCTAAATAGGCAATCCTGTCTTGAACTGTTTTGGGCAGAATAAATAGGGTATCCTCAAATCCATACACTCTAATCATAGTAGCATCCTTCAAATAGTACCAATCCCCACAGTTGTGATTAATTGGCCCATTAAAATCCTTAGGTCTAAGAAACCTCTTTATTTCTTCAGAAAAAGAATAGGCACACAGATGATTGTAGAATTTATACAATGGTTTTACAAAATATTCCTCAAAATTCACAAAATAGGAATTAGCAAACCTGTTATCCTAGATAGTAGTCCATAACTGAATGGGAAATAATTTTCCTTCCTTGTCGAACTACGAAACCCTCAGTTCCTTAGGCCACCTCCCTAACTCTTGTCCAAAATATAACACTATGTGCATTAATAGTGAATAAAACTTAAGATGTAAAATAGGGGCTCCATTCTTTATTGCCATCAATCCTGAATCAAGACCTTTGAAAATATATGAGGCATAGTCAAAAGGCCTGGAGTTGTGACATTGAATATCTACTGAAATCACCATGGGAAAAATTGACATGTATTCAGGGACTTCCATTCCCAACACCTGACCTACCAAGAAATAGGTGTATTTCATATAGGGCACAAATAAGTCAACATGGAATGGAGTTCCATCACTATCTTCTAGTGGAACTGGTTTTCCACCTTGTTTAGTTATGTGTAATGGTAGCCTCCAACCCTTATAAATTGTGTCCATCCTATAGAATTCCTTCTCTAATTCTTCACATACAATTTTTTCATTACATACCCCTTCCAATTTGAAAACCTCGCCTATTGCATCTTCTAATACATGCACAAATGGTTTCCTAGATGGGTCACAGATGGCTTTAAGCTTTGAATTATAAGGGTAGCTAACAACTTCACCAATTCTACATTAATGAACACATTAGGGAAAACAAGCTTCCCCAGGTTAAGATTCCATGGATTACATACTGGTTTGAAATGATTCCTTTGATGATAATGAAAACTAAAAAGCTCATAACCTCTTATTGGGGTCTAAATATCACCTATGTGCTTACATTTATCATCCAATTTATCTACTTCTCCCGTAAGTTGTGCAGAATGTCTATATTTGGGTCCAAAGCCAAGTAATTGATCAATAAGATCTTGATTTAATTTTCTCTCAATGCCCTCTGGCTCAACTTTAGACTCAATTTTCTATTTTTTTCCTTTAGGGAAACTACTTTCCCCATGTTTCCTACCTTTTAATTTTCCTGAGCTGGTAGCTTCCATTTTATCTTTTCAAAATTACAAAATTTAGAGTACAAAGAACTTATTGTATTTCGCTTGAAATATTTGAACTAAAGAAATATCATGGCCCTTCATTTTTCCCCTTTGCTTCCTCCGCTACGAATTTTGTAAAAACGTCTTCGATTAATTCCCTTCAATTCATGAAATTGCTTATGCTTCATGGCGCCATTAATGTCTTAGCTTAAGCACGAGTGTAGCAATTTTTTGAATTTCATGTTGTCACATCATGTGATTATATCATCAAGACATTTCAAACCTTGGGTGATCCTTTTATTTCAGGCTTAACCAAAATTCATAGATCCTCCTGTTGATCGAAAAGACATCACATCCTTTTCACTAATACAGAATTTATCCATTTAGTTTATATAGATATCGCCCAGAGTCAACCCAACAATTATTTTGATTCATTTGTATATTTATCAGCAAGAGATCATGTATCACTAAGATATTTTGCAGTTTCCCTGACGTTGTGAGTCTCCCCGATGATTGTTACTTTGATCTCAAGTATGTTGCCAAAACTCATGGTGATGTAACTTATTCATCAATGAGATCGTGAACTTAATCTTTCCAGTGTGTATCATTTTATGAAATTTGATCGGTATGACATTCCTGACCTCTTGTTGATATGCTAGAAAATATAATGATTTATGAATTGGAGAGACCTGCACCATCTCTTGTTGATATGGCTTTGAACACGAGCATAGTTGATCTTTGAATTTACCCACTGTCACATCAAATATTCTATCGGCAAGACAATTCAAACTTTGGGCGATCCTTTTATTCAAGCTTGACTAATGTTCATTAAACATTCTTTTGGTCGAGGAGACATTACGCCGATATCACATAATCTATCCATCTAATTCATATAAATGTTTCCAAGAGTCACCCCGACGAATATCTTGATCTGTTTGTGTCTTCATTGGTAATACATGGTGTATCGCTAAGACATTCATTAATTTTCCCGATGTTTAAGTCTCCCTGATGATTATTCCTTCGATCTCAAGTATGTCACCAAGACTCCTGCCGATGTAATCTTATCGGTGTGACATAGTGGGTCGGGAGGACATTTTGAACTCATTATGATAGCGTTTGTCTTGGAGATAGTATGTTTCTTTATTTTTTCGGCAAGACAAGATGAGTGTTTCACCGATGATATTTCATCGACGAGACAAATTCACTCGGGCTGACTCAAGGATCTTACTCCGATGGCGTTGATCTAGCCGATACAACTCCTTGTGCTTTGATCGGTGAGACAAGACAGGTTTCTTTCTGATGGAATTTCATCGATGAGACCTATATGCTTGGTATGACCTTTTCATTTCACCCCGATGGAACTTGTCTTGCCAACGAATCTCTTTATCGGTGAGACCATGGATCATGTCATCCCGATGTGTATCTTCTTATGTAATCTGGTCGGTGTGACACTTTTGTTCTTTCACCGATATGCTGAAAATGAGAATATAATGATTTATGAATTGGAGAGACCTGCACAAATTCTTGCCAACATGGGTTATTTGAATACTATATTTTGGAGGTTTTTCATGATATCAAATGGTCAAGAATGATGTGATCATATGTGACTATGATGGATTATACTCAAGATAAGGTTTTCTTTAGGGAATCAACGAGTACAAAATCACTATAAAATTTTCAAAATTTTATAGTTCCAAGAGAGGCATAAAAATTGTTTCCCCAAGGTTTCATGGGCATATGACAAGTTTAAAGGCCAGTTGCTCTGTAAAATAGGCCTAATCAGCATAACCTAGAAAGGGTGATTTTAGTGATTTGGTCTAAAGGACTTGTACTTTCCCTTGAAGTATGTGTAATAACTCCAAAATGGGTGTCTAAAACCATCAAGGGTTTCTCTGGTGTTTTGGGAAAGTTTTGAGTTATTGGGAAAAAACTAGGTTTGCACTATTACAAGGATTTAAGGAGTCAAAGTGTGAAATCTGACTTATGTTGTTTGTCAGACTTTGAGAGTTGTTTGGATTGTTTAAATTGGTCATTATAAACTTGTTGGAAGCCTCTTAAAGGCAGGTTGTAAAATTTATGATTAAATATATCTCTTAGAATCCTTTTTGTCCCAAATTGAAAATAATTCTATATTATAGAATACATTTTTAAAAAATTTAAGATGAAAATAGCAAGGAAAAATCAAACAAATATCTTTATGAAAGAAGTATATTGGCATGAAATTAAATATGATTTGTATTCCAATATAAAAACTACAAAGAATGGAAACAATTCTTTCAACACATAAACTATTATGTAGTAGTCAATTAAAATGAAAAAGCTTACTCTATATTAGTTAGGATACACAATTAAGAAAATGATCTAAATAGTCTAATAATTTGACCATTAGCATATAGCAATTTCTATAGAGTTGTAGATCTCTTCCATTTCAAAAACACAAAACAATATTAGGTAGATAATCAAACATCTTTCATTTCTATAGTGACTTATTTATCCTAGAGGAATTAAGTATATAGTATACAAAGAAAACCAACAAACCCACAACTACCCCTATTTTGAAGGAGTTTAGTTTTCTCCCCTTCCTGATCTCCCTAATATTGTCTATTTATTTTAAAGAAACTAAGGGTCATAAGACAACTTTATTCCACCCACTAAATAGCTTGGTTAATGAAACTTGAAAAAAGCAACAAAACAATTGCTACATTTGGCATTTCATGTGGAATGAAGAGTGGTGACAATAATCTCCTTATAGTTTAATAAAACATTATTTTTATAAGAATTTTTGACATTAGAAAGATACGTGTTACTTATAGTTTAATAAAACACTATTATATTTTTACCAACATATACTATTGTATGCTTTCATGGCTTCTTAGTTAATATATGGGGAGATAGAGATAGATGGAGAGAGAAAGAGAGAGAGATACAGATATATGGGAAGAGAAAGAGAGATGGAGATATATGGGAAGAGAAAGGAAGAGAGGTGGAGATAGAGAGTCGATGGATAGGGGGGATAGGGAGGGAGAGATGGTGAGAGATAGAGAGGGGGAGATAGAGAGGGTGAGGGAGAGAAAGGGATATAGATAGGTAGAGGAGGAGAGATAGAGAAGAGGGGGAGAGAGGGAGAGATAGGTTGAAGAGGAAGAGAGAGAAGAGAGGGAGAGATAGTTGAAGAGGAAGAGAGAGAAGAGAGGGAGATAGATAGGTATAAAAGGGAGAGAATGAAGAGAGGGAGAGGGAGAGCGATATGTAGAAAGGGAGAGAGAGAAGAAGATAGGGGAGAGAGGGAGAGATACCTCAATATATATAGAGGGAGAGGGAGAGACATAGAAAGGGGGTGATATAGAGAGATAGAGGGGGATGGTGAAAGAGATAGAGAGATCATGATAGAGGTAGAGAAAGATATGGATAGAAAGAGATAGAGAGAGGAGTGAGAGGGAGATAAAAAGAGAAATAGAGATAGAGATATAGAGTAGCAGAGATGGAGGGAGAGATGGAGTGAATGAGAGAGAAAGGGGGAGAGGGGAGTGATAGCTCAATAGATAGAGGGGGGAAGAGGGAGGACATAGATAGTGGGAGATATAGAGAGATAGAGAGCGATAGGGAGAGATATATCAATCACCCTCCCTATATCTCTATATATTCATCCTTATCTCTTTATCTCTCTACCTCTCTCTATCTCTCTGTCTCCATTTATATTTGCATGTTTCTCATTATCTCCCTCTCTCTCTATATTTTCTTCCCTATATTTATCTTTGTCTCCTTAAGTGTGCAATGGGTAAATTGAAGAGGTCATAAAGGAGAATTATCATATCTTTAATCAAATGGCATGCTACCTTGAGCATAACTCCCCAAGGACACATGCCATCCTTCAATTGTTGACATGAAACAACCAATCAAAATTTAGTTTATCTTTTCCCTCTCTTTTCCTTTGTATCTCTTATATTTCTCTCTCTCATGCTCTCTCTCTCTCTCTCTCTCTCTCTCCCTCTCCCTCTCTCTCCCTCTCTCTCCCTATCTATCTAAGTTCATCTCTTTCTCTCTTTCTCTATCTTTTTAGTTTCTATCTCTCTTTGTATTAGCTAATAGGCTACATATATTGTGAGATTTGAGCTTGAAACAAAGCTCATTCCTAGAAACCACTATTGTGTCGTTGGAAAACAAGTTTCAACTTCCATTTAATGGTAAACCATTTGTAGTGTAATGGTAAAATCCTTTAAAATATCGGGTAAAAGCCTATATGTACTATTATATAATAATAAATATAATTATATTATATATAATTTAATCTAATATTACTATTATATTTTGTATTATATAAAATATACTTATTATTAATTATTAATTATAATAATTTTATATGTATTTAATAATTTTGTTAAAGAATATAATATATAATTATAATAAGTCGAATAATTATATTATTTATTATGTAAAATATAGCTAAAATATACTTAACTATATTGTAGAATATTAAAGCCTAGCTAAATGGCGCTATAATTTTCAATTTAATTAGCATACTCTAAAACCTAATGAAACCAGGTTGTAGCTCGTCAAATTGGAGAAGTGAAAGGTCAATACCAGTGCCGATGAAGAGTTTGGAGTAGTGAAAACAAGGTCAATACCAGCGCTGAGGAAGAGTATGGAGTTAAAACAAGGTCAATACCAGGGCCGAGGAAGAGTTTGAAGGAGTGAAAACAAGGTCAATACCAGTGTCGAGGATGAGGTTGACAACACTTAGGGAAAATCAACAACCAAGGGACAATGAGTACTGTAAGTTTGGCACCCCCATTCTCTTTAACCTACAATTTTCATGCCTAGTTTCCAAATATCTTCTCGTACACTGGCACCCCCATTCTCATAAAATGGTATAAGATAAGACAAAAAATAAAATATCTTAGTCTTTCACATTTTTATCAACCAGCCTCATATCTTGGAAAAACTCCCATAATCTACCCACATCTTGGTTGAGGTCTAGGATTTCATCACACATAGCCTTCATTGCATGAGTCTAAAGCAATTGTAGACTTAGCCCTCTCTACAAGCTTAGTGAATTTGACCACTTTATCTTTATTTTTCCTCCAATCTTTATGTTTGTCCCTCCCCTTTCAATCATCTTGCACAACGTGAACTTCTAGTTTCCTTTTCTTATTGATCCTTCATGTGATCATGTCAATCTAGCTAGTTGACCACCTAGTTACCCCCAACATCCTCCACATTAAGCTTAATGCCTCCCACCTCCTCCAAAAAGATTGACATTATCATCATTCTCATCTAGAACTCATAATTAAGTCCCACTAACTTTTGAGGTTCAATTTGTTGGTGGGAACATGTTATTCTTTGTTGTACAACCTACCTCAAATCTTATGTCCACAAAGTTGCTAAAAACATAAAACAATAAGAAAAAATTTGAAGGTACAACTAAAAAGGGGTTATTTCCTTTTGGCCTCCTCCACCTCTTATATTTCAACATAGCATGGAATTACGCTTACATAACATAAACTCAAAAAAATGGAAGTTTATAGGGGCAAAGGATCCCAAGTATATGCTAGGCTAAGCTAGATCTAATGAATGGAAATAGAGGCATACAATTCTTCTTTAATACCTCCACCACAAACATATGCAAGGAAAGGTCTCCTCCCTTCTTGGTAGTGATAACCTCCTCCACACACAACCCTTAAAAATTATGAATAGAGGAATATAATCTTTGAAGAACTCAAAGTTGATTCTCTCCTACCTGATGCAATTAGTCATTTTATCCTTACAAACATTTATAGTGATTACTAGAGGCACATAGACCAATTCTTCATAATAGAAGAATTTGATCATACTTTTCCAATGATGGCATTATGAGAAAACCTTAGGTTAAATGAATAATTCCTAGCTAAGTTCTTTAAATCATGTCCAACCGTATAAGAGAAGACCTGCTATGTGTACTTGGATACCATGGAGAAAGGCTCTTTGGGCTCTTTCATCAATCAAGGTATTGTTAAATTTTAACACCTAAAAGTGAGAATGAAGAATCTTTCCTAGGATGGTGGCCAATTATGCTTCTCAACACCTAGATTACAAAATATTTGTCAATATCATTGCCATCACAATTAAACCTATTGCTTGAGATATAGTCATACAGGTAAAAAAATTGGCTTTCTTGATAGTAGATACATTCTAGACAATTCAATCCTTGCATCAGAGATTGTTGAATGGGCCCAACAAACTACTCATGATGCCCTTACTATTAAGTTAAAACTTTGACAAGGCATATGATTGCATCAAATGTCCTTTCATTTATAAAAGGCTCAAATGGATTTATTTTTAACCCTAAATTATTATCACACATTCATCTCTTTGTTAATGAGTGATTGCACAATAGTGTGTCCCACTTGTGGGATGAGGCAAAAAAATAATCCCAAAATTTCAAAATTACAAAATACCAGTTGAATGAAGAACCTTCATTTGAAGGTGATGTCATCATGACCTTTGAATGAAGAACCTTCATTCAAAAATGATGCCATGTCAAGACTTTCAAATGAAGGTGTTTTTTTATTTTAAATATTTCATGTTCAAAATGCTTTATAAAAGGAACCTTTGTATGAAGGACCTTCAAATGAAGACCTAAATTCAAAGGTCCTTCATTAGAAGATCCTTCATATGAAGGTTCCTTTAATGCCATCCCATTACAGCTCTTAGAGTTGTTAGAGATATTTTTGTTTCGAAATAGAGATTGGACCATCAAATAGTGTCACCATGACTCTACCAAGATATCCATCAAATTGATAAACCTTGACTTAACAACCACAAATTCACAAGAAAATTGCCCTTGTCAACCCTAGGGCATAAATTCAATGCCAAGTTTCTTGCTTTAACAAACCCCTAAATGCAATCAACCTCTATCATACCATGTTGCACACCATTCCACCGAGTTACAATTCCAAGACAGTGGGTGGATTGGTGGATGTCATTTCTATTTAGCCCTCAAACCCTTACACAGGCAAAACAGGGCAGTCCCTATATTTGATTGTTTTCTCCCACAAAACAGTGATTTAGCACTTCAAAACAAATGAAAATGAAAGAGAACACATATATTTATCTACACCAATGATCTTAGAGCATTTCAAGCTTGTATAGATCCATACAACACAAAAGAACTTCAGAAAAATAGTAAAAACACAAAAAATTGCTTCAAGAACGTGGTATTTGATATGAAATTTTGGTATCAACTCCTCCAACAATTGCAACAATTGCAATGGGATGGGAATAATATGATAGAAGTGGGATAAGAAATGCATCATTTGAAGCATCAAACCAATATGCAAAAATGAAAGAAAATGCTAACCCCTTAAACTGAAAAAGTTTCTTTTAAGTTTGTTGGGTAGCCAATTCTTTTAAGTTATCAAATCCTACCATCATACATAATCAAAATGTTGTTGTTTCAAATGACTATGAGCACTAACTTTCACTATTTTAATATTTTGAAACCTTGTCATAGAGAACTACAACATTGATGGAACCACTCATCCTACCTTAAAACATACCAAAAGTCTCCTAGCAATTAGACATAAGAAGATTTAAGATGACTTAAACAATTTTTATTGCCAAAGCATAAACTTATGATGACTTAACTAGGCCTAGTACACACTCCCTCCCCGTTAACCACTTAGACATATGGAAATTAAATGTAAATTTTCTGTTATTTTTAGTCATGTAGGTGTCCAATAAACCACTTGGTGGTGTTTCCCTTCAAGTTTATTTACTTGAATGAAGAGAAAAATTCCTTTGATTACAATTAAAGAACACATTTGAGGCCTTGCTTGTGTAACTAGTGGACCATAGTCACATTTAACACTTGTTACAAAGTTTGGGAGTTAAAACGTTAAGTAGATTTGATTTGTGATGGACACATTTGGACGGTAGTAACAATAACTTGCAATCTAACTGACTTGATTACCTTATAACCTGTCAAATTCTAGCAATGAAATGATAGATTAATCATAATGTCACCTTGGGATCACATCACCATGAAAGAACTTCATCCAACATCCTTATGAGTGTAGGTACCACCAAATAGGTATTTTTCAAATCTATCTTCCTCGAGCGAGGGAAATTTAGGAAGAGAAGAGGAAAGTGAGATATGTACTAGGTCTAAAAGAGGGAACTAGAGGTCAACAAAAGATTAGAAGAAAATTCCATAAATGCATGGAATTTTTTCTTGCTGAAGGGGGGTCATGTTCTTATGATGATGAGAGCATAGAGGACATCGAGGTGCCCTTGAGGTACACACATCTACGGAAACAATGGGTACCCAAGGAACTTCCTCCAATAAATATTTTTTTGTGTCAACGAGAGGATATATTGCATAGCACCATCGTCATTACATGGTTTGGGCCTATTTTGCATGGATGGCATAAAGGTTTGTTACGAAAAATTTACTGAATTGATGGAGTATGTTGAACCTTGTTACAATTACAAAGATTGGATGCAGCTAGTTCGATATACACGAAGTATGCGTAGGTATGCACTATCAGCAAATTATATATAGCTAAAAGATAAGGATCAAAATAAAGGAGTGGCTATGTACATTGATAGAAGGCCAAAAGCATCAAGGAATATTACAGGGTTTATAAACAGTACACAACCTAGGTCAACAAATAAGCAACCAAATTGCATATTCGAGGAACGCGAGGGAAACCATGTATTCATATGTGCGATCAAATCAATAACTGCAGGGGAAGATTGCTAATCTATTACAATTTGAATCACTTAGATACAAACACAGTTACTATGGGGGTGGTATGTACTATATACCATTTTACCCAACCTCCAATTAATGACTCCAATATTCCATTTTATTATTCTTATTATTTTCGTAAGTCTATTGGTTTCATTTCAGTAATGGTTTTTTATATTTAATTTTTGTCACAGCGGTACATTGATCATACGAGGAAGGATCCGGCCCAAAGCATAGATCATGATGCATCTTCAAGAGCTTCTACCGATAGGTTTAGCTCATTGTAATTGTACAAATTAGATACAAGCAAAATGTTTTATTATTATGTTTTTTTCATGAGTTTATTGGGTAAATTTCGATAATGTTTTTAATATTCTTGTTGCAGTCAGCTAATCAGGGAAAGGCACCAGCAGTAGAGGAGAGCATCCATAGGGAGGTGCAGTCACTATTATGTGATGATGACATCGCATATTCAACAAACCCTCTCGATATGATAAGGAAGACCCAAAAAAATGCAATGAAGAAATCCTTCAGTTGTTATTCATAGTGCCTCAAACATATGAGATAAGAGAGAGGGTTAAAATATTGACTGAGAGAGCACAAAACTTGCAAATAAGTTGTCATGAGGTCTTTAATTATAACATAATTTCATTCATGGTTTTATATTTTGTACTCTTTTATGTCATGAACTAAAATATGTGTTGTTTTTACAGGATTTTTTGCGTCCTCATGATGTTGCTAGCCATGATCATCTGACACATCACATCATCTAACCCCATCATCTATGCCTATATTTTCAAATGAAATTTTGGCAACACATAGCATGCAGACATCCAGTAGTGCACCCTCTGGCAGCAAACACATGCCAGAACATGCATCAGGACATGTACCTGGGGATGCAGAGGCCACTAGTATTGGTGATGTTTTAGAAGCATTTCCTGGATCTTCCTGTATTACTAGTACGAGAACATTTCCGGTCACATTTTTGGTGACTGAGGATTTCATTCCCATAAAGATAGAGAAGGTCCTAGGTACGTTAAAATATTTTAATTATTATTATATATAATCCAATTGAAATTTACTTATTGATCACTCTTTTTAGACTAATGATCCCAGGATCATTTTGCAAGAAATGATGTTTTTTATAAAAATCTAAGTAATATTACATTGGAGCTCTTCAAGCCCACCATACGTATACAATGGAATGCCCAAAATCAAGATTTAAAAGATGAGCTCATTAACCATTTAGTTGTGTTGTTTGGTGATAAAACATTCAACCGAACCAAGGTCCTTAAGAAAGCTAGTACCTATCTAAAGTATGTGAGGGACAAATATAGGTCACATTTAGAGAAGAACAAAAAGTACAAGCATCCCCCCATGATTTCGGGGAGGGAGTGGAATGACTGGTGTCGGATGGAAAGGAGAAGGCTGAAAATAAAAAAAGAAAGACACCACCGGGCCAAGGAAGGTATGTGATACTATCAACAATGTAATTATATACTGATTACTCTTTCTTTTTACATAATCTAACGTATTTTAAACTTTTCATAGGCTTCCCATCACATCGAAGGAAACAAAGGCAAGACTAGAAAAACATGGGCATCACAAATTTGGCTCTGGTGGTTATATGAAATTAGTCGCACGAATTGTAAGTATCAATAAATGAAATATTGCATCCAAATAATAAATTACAAACAATTTTGGTTTTATCACACCATATAAGAAAAATTCATGATCTTATCCAAAAACGTAGGGCTCTGAATTCAACATAGCGCCCACAAAAGAGGACCTGAAGATTTCCTTTCAGCAAGGCTATGGAGCCATGGCTGAATGCCTAAGAGTCTTGACTGGGCAAACACAATCTTCCACTGCATTTGACACATAGGTAAATAAACTCAATAAAGTTTATTTAAAATTGAATACTTGTGCAATCTATTCAATATTAATTTCCACCATAAAGTAATTATGTTCCTATTTGTTTTAAATAGACAAGTAATGATAATACTGCACATGGCATTGGAATGCAGCCTGGTGAGGATGGAGCACAACCTGCAGATGAAGTTCATGGTGTGCATCCTGGTACTGGATGTATTCATGTGCTATACAAAACACAGTATGGATTAATACAATTAAACATATTTAATTGCAATTGGTGTATTAATTAATGTAACCTTTCATGTTTCAACTTTAGAGCATGTAGAGCGTGATCAACATGTTGAGCATGATTAGGCTAGAGAAGATCAAGAACATGATGTGGCCCCATCAGGTAAAGAGGACCACTCTAATGTTGTTTTAAACATATTTAATTGCAATTGGTGTATTAATTAATGTAACCTTTCGTGTTTCAACTCCAGATCAAGATTTAGAGGGTGTTCAACATGTTGAGCATGGGGCTATAAGACAAGATCAAGAACATGATATGGCCCCATCAGGTAAAGAGAACCACTCTACTGTTATTTTAATTAATGAAATACTTGTAACAATAATAATAAAACATATCAATTTAACATTTCTTTGTTATAGCAGCAGACTCCCCTTGCAACGGCGTCCATGTCGTGAGTACACAACTAGGTGTACATTAAGATCATGAGTAGAGGGCAGAATAACTGAAGGGGAGACAGATGATTTAGAAAATGATAATCCACTTTGGCTTTTTTTAGCTTCAAAAAAGGAACAAAAAAAAGTGATTGTAATCATATTATGACAACCATGTTTTTTATAATATGTAAAAACTCAAAGAATAAATGTTATATGTTAATGAATGAATGTTATATGTTATTAATGGATGAATGAATGATTAATGTTATATGATCAGGTATGGGGAATTGAGAGTGATGTGAGTGGGGGAGGGGCCAAATGAGCTTCCACCGTCACGTGGTTGGCCTTATTAAGTAGAGAATATTAAACTATTCTCAAAACAAAGAGAAGCTCAATAAGGTAATGCACTTTTCAATATAAGAAATGCATTGTTTGAAGCATCAAACCAATATGCAAAGATGAAAGAAAGTGCTAACTTTTCACTATGGTGGCAAAAAAATGATTCTTTATACCCAGATGCCTTCATTTTCCAAGCCAATTTCTCCTGCTTTGCATAGCTTTGCCATGTTTGTGGATGTGATATGACTCCTACACAAAAAACATGTACCATTTTACAACCTTCAATCCAACTACATCCAAGTATCTTTTTAATTCATCTATCTTTCATCAATCTCTTTACTATTTGAGCCTCGTACAGATGTTTTAGATGAAGAAACCATTATTGTGAAATGTGCCTCTAGTTGAGTAAAGTGAATCCATGCTCTACATCATAATTTGAAGTTGTTTCCATTCCAATGTTCTGAGTTTAGTTTGTTTGTATGGCTTTGTATGAATACCACATTGTGTTGTGTGTGGATTCAGTTTCAAAGCTCTATTTCTTTTGTTTTTAGTGGTGACATAATTCTAAAATTTGACTTTTGTGCATAACAGGTTAGTGCAAAATTTGATAGCTCTGAAGGATTTAGAGGCTTGATTGAGATAGATACACAGATATTTGGATCTTGTTGTTGATGGGAGGCTTCCACTTAACCATGAAATTTTGTACCATCTGCAGGTATGCAAAAATTTCTCTACTTACATTCATTCAACTTACTGTAATATAATATCTGACAAAAATTTCCTTTTCATTATACTTAGATGGATTTTCATGCCCTGTTCCAAAGCACATGTTTTAGAACAGGAAATAAGGATGTTGGCAAGGGTTAAGGAATTTGGCTTTACACCTGCCAATGTCATAGTTTACTTCATTCATCCAGCATATTGCCAATTTGTTTCACAATTGTTGGAATCATATCATATAATTACATAACTAGTAAAATTAAAATATGTAAGTCTCAAATATGTCATTACATATCTTTCTATGAATTTTTGAAAGAAAATATCAAAATGGAGAAGTATTAACAAAATAATCTACATAATTTCTAACAGATTAGGGAATTTTTTTGTAGAGTTATCTTGAATATATTTAAGACAAAAGTAACTTATAGAGATTGAAGAAGAATATTAGTAGTCAACACATCTTAGTAGTATCTCAATTCAAGAGAACTAGGTCCACTATCCATGAGCCAGTAAAACAAATAAAATCAATTCATAAGATTATTCTGTTCTAATAGGGTTGACTAGTTGCTTGTTTCTTTTTGATTGTCAGGAAGTCATCAATATACACTTGGTTTTCTTGCCTTCTCTTGCCTCGTGGCTAGAGAGTTTCTACAGAAGGCATCAAAGTAACCTTCAAGATTGACAATGGCAATGAGTACAAGGTCAGTATAACTTAATGTTAATTGGGTATGATTTTATTTGTTCAAGACCAATTTAGATTCATTTTCTGCTCACACTAATTTTATTTACATTTATGTTTTGCTAATATCCATTTTCCTTTACATTCATATTCTTCTATACTTATTGTGTTTACAATAATATTTTCCTTAATTTAATCTTGGGGAGAGGACCCAGTAACTGAGCATGTTTCAATAGTTGTGATAGTAGTGGTTTATATAATGCCCAATATTTTTATCAATATTGGACCAATAGTTGTGACTTTAAAGTTGTTAGAGTTGATGATGACTCATAGTATTTTCAAATTAGTTGCATTCAACTTAGATTTGTAGAATGTATAGAATGACATGAATTAATAACCTTGAAGTTTTTCTTGAACTCTATAAAATTATTGAAGCTTTTACCTATATATAATTTTTCATACTTCCCAATAACTGTATAATTCCACAGACAACTGATACCAAAGACTAAGCCACAAATTCATATATGTTCACTAACTTCATTGAACTTCATGTATGCATCTAAGTCTTTTTTATGAAAACATCATTACAAGAAAAAACTATCTACAGTATTATTTTTTCCTATTTGCCTCTCTCCTTTTGATATAAAAAAATGGATACTTATACATCAAATGTTTGAAAGGACACATCCTTTAAGAAATGTCTTATACATCAAATATCACCCAAATTCACCCTGATAATTATTTTAGTCCATTTGTATCTTCATCGGCAAGAGATCATGTATCGCTAGGATATTCTACAGTTTCCCCGGCGTGGTGAGTCTCCCCGATGATTATTCTTTCGATCTCAAGTATGTCACCAAGATTCCTACCGATGTAATCTTATCAGCATGACATGGCAGGTCGGGTAGACATTCAGAACTTACTTTGATGGTATATGTCTTTCCGATATGCTTCCCTCATGCTTCATCGATGAGACAAGATGAGTATCTCGTTGATGAAACTTCATCGCTGAGACCACGGGCCAGTCCTCCCGATATATCTTCTCAGGAAATTTTGATCAATGTAATAGTCTTGATCTTTCACCAATATGCCTACATTTGAAGGAATAGTTTTTTTTTAAATTGTATTGTTTCATCGAACTTTCAATGAAAGCAATCGACGAACCTCCAAAAGCATTCGACGAAATTGCAATACGTCTGATGAAACTTTTGTCATAATGACTTGCCTATTTCATCACAATTTCAATGAACTTCTATTGTTGTTATTTTGATCTCAAGTATGTCGCCAAGACTCCTACCGATGTAATCTTATCGGCGTGACATAGTGGGTCAAGTAGACATTCAGAACTTACTCTGATGGTATATGTCTTGCCGATATGCTTCCCTTGTGCTTCATCGATGAGACAAGATGAGTATCTCGCCGATGAAACTTCATCGCTAAGACCATGAGCCAGTCCTCTCGATATATCTTCTCAGGAAATTTTGATCATTGTAACAGTCTTGATCTTTCACCAATATTTGCAATAAGTCCAACAAAACTTTCATCACAATGACTTGCCTATTTTGTCACAATTTTGATGAAATTCTATTGTTGTTCTGACGCTTTCGCAAAGGCATTCCAACTTGTGTTATGTCTATTGTTCATCGTTAGATCAACGATCGTTTCGTCGATATTCTGACAAACGCCATATCCCTTTTCTGTGGCGGCAACCGACAAAGTTGAGTTGTGGTTTTGACATTTTAAAGCTAGTCAAAAAAGTGACAAAAATTATTTTGGTGATTCATCGGTATTCTGACAATAGGTTGTCGATATTTCAACAAAATTTTGTCAAAAATTGGAGTCAAATATAGTAGTGATACCATCAAAGACGACACAAGATATACCCTAGGAAAACCCTCAAGAGGGAAAAACCCAACTTTCAAAAGCATCCATCACTCATGTATTATTCAACAATAAACATTACAATACATCTTCAAAGTCCTTCATGAACACCTTTGAATCAATAGTTGTGATAGTAGTGGTTTATATAATGCCCAATATTTTTATCAATATTAGGCCAATAGTTGTGACTTTAAAGTTGTTAGTGTTGATGATGACTCGTAGTATTTACAAACTAGTTGCATTCAACTTAGATTTGTAGAATGTATAGAATGACATGAATTAATAACCTTGAAGTTTTTCTTGAACTGTATAGAATTATTGAAACTTTTACCTATATATAATTTTTCATACTTCCCATTTAAGAGATGCTTTCAACCCCTTAGCCAAATAGCCAAGCCAACAATCCAACCTTAGACAACTACCCATGTGTTTTCTTTTATAGAAACAATCTCACACAAAACCACCAAGTGGTATTACATAAAACCATATGACTAATACCATGAGCTTACAAAATCATCAACCCCTCATTTAATATTGGTAGTGATTTTTTTCCAATGTTAAATGTTTTTCATGTGCAACCCCACATTAAATATTTAATGCAATGTTACATACAATGCATAAAGTGGCACCAAGAATGATAGACCCATGTGATGCATGTATCCCTAGCTCCCCTAGTTGCACCACATAATAAATAAATATTACATTAATAACATTATGCAAGGTGGAAAAAACACCTTTTCCTCACAATTATCAAGGTTTGGTCTTCATTGTGATCCCCCATATTTGGTGCTTGTTGGATTTGCACATCTCACTCACCTTTTCTTTCCAATGATATGAAAACATGTAATACAATTCATACATCTCTCAAAAGGAAAGGGATGAAGGTAGTCTCATGGCTCTTACAACCTCCGTTAATAGTGCTTATTGCCATTGGTGGGCTTTCAAGAGCTAAATTTTTCCTTGTGTACATTGTATTATTTTGTAAACCCAATAAAAGATTTTTTTTTTGTTATTGTTCTTTTCCTCCTCAAAAATCACCACTTCTTACAAATGCTTGTCAATGTTCCCATTGCACAATATGTGTGATTTATAGTTTATTAAATTTAATTTATTTGTAGTGTCAAAATGAAGGAACGTGAGGAACACCTTTGGATTATATTGCAATGTCTCAGAAAAAAATGTACATGAAGTTATCTATGTCCTCATTTCCTAGAAGGTAATTGAATTTCTTGCATGCATTATATCTAATGAACATATAATAATATATCTAGAAAAAATACATGCAATAATGGACTAGGTTGCACCTAAAAGTATTGTAGAAATATATGTTTTTTTATGGGGCTTCCTAAGTATTATAGAAGGTTTTCCAAAAAAAATCTTGAATAGAAACATTAATTACCCACTTGTAAAGGAAAAATAATTCATTCAACTAGACGAAAGGATATGACAAAGCATTTGAGGCATTAAATAAAAGGTTAGCATTTGCACCTATACTTGTAGTACCAAATAGGAAAAGGATTCCATAGTCTACACAAATGCATTGAGAGAATGGCTTGTTAGAACACAAACACAATGTGAAAAATTAAATAAATTAAAGGATCATGAATTAAACTATCCAAAACATGGTCCAAAACATGCAATTGTCATGAATTCTCAAAAAATGTGGATTTGGATATGATTAGGCATCAATTTGAGCTTAAATTCAATCATAAAAGTTTAAAATACTTCACACAACCCATGATAAATTCAAAATAATGGAGGTGGATGGAGTTCCCAAATGAGTACACTTTTGGGATCTCCTATATCTAGGGAAGAGATAATAAAGAAGCAAACACTGTAAGGAGGCCAAGTGAATAACCTAATGATAATCCAAAATAATCTTAGTGAATGGATGTACAAGTTGAGAAAAATGGAGGATGATAGCTTCAAAAAGATCATGAAAGACTAAAATAATGTGTTAACTAGGGAATTAATCCTAAATGGATAATGCTCCCTTAAGGATAGCATCTTGTGATCTAAAAATAGTTTTTAGTTACATGAGCATCTAAGATAAAGAACCTTATTTTGCAAGAAGGTCAAAGGCTCCACATAAATCACCCTAGAGTAAACAAAATATATGTGAACCTAAAGGAGGATTATTATTGGTTAGGATTGATGAAACAAATTATTGATTTCATAGCTAAATGCTTTGGTTATCAGTGTGTGAATATCAAGCATGGTCATCCAGGAGGCCTACTATACCCAAATTCCAATACCAGAATGTAAATTTGATGTGATATCCATGGATTTTATAATAGGGTCACCTCAAATTCAATACAATCATGTAATGCAATCCTAGTTGTGGTGTATAAGCTAACAAAGGTTACAAATTTATTGCCTAAATGAGATATTTCCAATGTAAGAAAAATCACTTAGATATATGTAAACCAAATAGTTAGACTCCATGGAGCATTGCAGGAGATCATATCAAACATATTTAAGTTTCAATTCTTAATTTTGGAAAACAATCCAACTACTCGAGCAAGACCAAATTAAATCTCAACACAGCTTACCATCTAGAGATAGATGGGGAAAAAAATTAAGGAAATTGGGTTCTGAAGAACATGCTACAATTTTTTGTGATGGAAAATGAAACTCAATAGGAAAATTTATTATCCTTAGTTGAATTTCTCTATAATTATAGACATCAAAATCCTCTAGGAATAGCTCCATATACAAAATTATATGGAAGGATCACCAAATACCATTGAAATGGATGGGAGTTGAGGGAAAGATCACTGTGGGACCAAAATTATTTCAAGAAATGGGGTAACAAGTCATATAGATTGATAAAATATTGGAAGGATCGCCAAATACCATTGAAATGGATGGGATTTGAGGGAAAGATCACTATGGGACCAAAATTATTTCAAGAAATGGGGTAACAAGTCATATAGATTGATAAAATATTAAAGGAAGCACATAATCAACATGAGTTATGTTGATTCAAAGTGAACATATAGAATATTTGAATTAGAAGAGAAGGTGTTTTTAAAGGTGTGGTTGAGAAAGGGGGATGTGATATTTGAAAATCATCCAAATTGTCTCCTAGATTTATAAGACCATTTAAGATTTTAGACCTAATTGGACTAGTAGCCCCCACACTTTATTAAAAAACATAATTATGTTCATGTATCTATGTTACAAAAATATAAACCTGACTCAACTCATGTAATTGATTGGTCTTGTTTGTAGATGGACAATCACAACCATATTTAGGTGAAGCCACTTAGGATCCTAGATTGTCGTGTGCTTCAACTATGTCAATGTACCATCAAGTAGGTTAAAGTGCAATGGGATAAATATCATCCCAAACTAAGAATTTTTGAACTAAACTCAAGAGCTAAGACTTTGGGAATGAGGTACCCTAAGGGGGATGATTGAAATACCCATTTTTATTCTTGAATTTTTTTAAGGGCTAGTAGTTAGATAAGAATTTTGAAAACCATATAACCAAATTTCAAGTATCTTATTAAGAATTATTTAAAGGATTAACAAATGGCGTTAATGTTATATGCATATTTTTTGGGTATTTAAAATTATAGATTTCAATTTAAATCCAGATTAATGGTTTAATTTAAAATTATTATGAGTCATGCTTTGCCCCTCTTGTGAACATGACCTCCTCTACAGAGAGTAAGGATTGATGGTTTGTGCCTCCTACATGGGTTAGTCATGACTAGTTTTTTGGCTCGGATATATTATCATTCCTTCTGATAATCAGTTCCTCCCTTAGTCACTTGGTCCTAATCGTGATGTATTTTGGAACTCATGGCAATTGATTTTTTTTGTAATTTTGTTGTGTCGTCTACTGGTAGCCATGTACTTTCAAGAATGATTTGGAGTTTTCTCTTCCTGTGAATATTGTAAAAAGCTTTCAATCATTAATAGAAAAATCTTTTATAGTGGCATAGCCACTTTTATTGAAAAGAAATTGTCATGAGATAAGATTGAATGAAATATTTTCATTGGCAATAATTTAGCTCTAATATTATGAAATCTAAATTTAAGTAATTATACCTATATCACTTAACATGTGAGACTTCATGGCATTTTTTTTCAATGTGTAGGTCATCAATCATGTGGAAGGATTAAACAAGTCAAAGGGGGCCAAATAGCTTTGTGGGGAATGTTTCCAAGTGTTTTAGTGATGTTGCATGAGAAATATAATAAAATAAGAATGGTATACTATATGTCAAATAAAAAATCCAAGCGTCAAGAGTCATAAACATCACGAGACAACTAGTTTTGAGAAATAGCAATTAATCAATCCTAAGGATAATTTGCAAGAGTAATTCAGTCTAACAAAATTGTGTGCATGGACAAAAGAAATATCACCTACCAAACCACACTACCAATAAAATAACCAATCAAATGAATCCAAAAAATGCATGACACGACGAGTCTCAAAAATGAAATAATTCCCTAATGCCAAAAACATTTTGAATGTTCATTTTAAAAATATAATAAACTATCATTATCAACAAATAGGGCCTAAGAAGGAATATCTTGAAAGAGTGCATAAATAGAAAAAGGATCATTATTGAAGGGTTTTGAATCCACACACTAATATGGACCAATGTATGAGAAGCATTTGAGAATGGAATCAATAAGGGCTCCAAGAGCATATGCTCTAGTTGAATACTAATGTTGATAAAATATGGTGGATATGTTGGAATGAAAGTTGGTGTTGTTAATCAATGAACTAAATTATGGTATGTGTGCATCAACTATACAACCACCATATGTATGTGCAATCTATTGAAAATGGTAGACCAACAATTCTAAAAATGCACAAAATCTACACCATATTTGAAGTTGTAGCATCATAAATTGTCGACCTCAAGGATAATTTCACACTATGTTTAGCTCCCCCTTATGTTCCTAGACCTAATTATGCTCATAATTTTCCTGTTTAATTATTGTTTTCAAAAATTCAAAATAATATTGAAAATTAAAAGTAATTATTTACTTAATTACAATTGATTTCAAAAAAGGTTTGGTCTAGGGTGGTATCGCCCTTGAACAACCTATTTTGGCCCAATTTTGAATATGTTATTATGAACATTTTTATGTTTACAAATTCAAATTCATTTGTCATCTTTTCGCAATTAATTTTACGAGAAATGAGGAAATGCATATAAATATAAATATTTTTCACATTCAAATACCTAATGAAATTTTTGAGTGATTGAGCATCCTAAAAATAATTCAAGAGAAAAATAAGCAACATTATTACAACACTTTTCATCATTCAAGATTCATGTTCGCAATGCATCAAGTTTATGAGTAATATTATTCATGTTTTGTGAGTATTAACACTTGTAGGACTTCCTATCAACAAGCAAATCTTCCTTGCATGAGATGTGCATCATGACTTTAGTCCATCAAGGAGGTCAGATCTGAGTGGTAAGTTACAACACTTTTCATTTATCACTTGTTTTTATCCTTTTGCCTCTATCGTCCTAGGGTAAGCACTCTTTACATCATTATATCCATTGTGGATGTGGAAACACCAAAATGGGGTTTGACTTAGGCAATCCCCTATATGGCACAACCCTTTCTCTCTTTTTTTTGTGGGTGGAAAATCAAAAGTGGATTTGGGAGAATATTGAAGACATTATAGAAAGATCAAGCATTCAAGCCTCTTATTTCACCAAATTAGCACAAGAGGATTTATTCATTAATAGATGAATTTTTGAAGTTGATTCTGGCAGGAAAGAAGCTATAGACTGCGACTCACTTGTACCTTCAAAAATTCCATAAATTAGAATCTTCTAGTCTAGGGTGCCACCGCCCTTGACCAAGCCATTTCAACCCTAATTTTCTTTTTTATCTTTAAATTTTGTGCATTAGTCCTATACTTTTTTGCATCATATCAGTTTGTTGTAATTGCATAGTTGACCTAATTTTTTATTTACAAAAGTCAAATCAATTCAATTCCTAATCAATCAAATCAACCCCACAACAAAAAGAGGGACCAAAGCCCTAATCAACCATTTTAGCTCTTTTATTAAGGATAGTAATGTTGAGAAAGGTGTGATTCAGACCCCAAATCCCTTTTTTCCACATCACATTTTGGTGAACTTGACACTTGTTACATTTACAAAAACTTATAAAATCATAAGCGTTTCACTATGAAGTCTAAGTGCAATCTTAGGTTTTTTTTATTTTTATTGTACATGCACATTTTAAGTGAAAACCATTGAAAAAGTATAGATTTGCATATTATTTTTCATTTCAAAAGCTTAAAAAGTGTTAATTTTTATCATTTGCAAGATAAATTTAGTTATTCACAGCATTTTAAATTTTGTAAGTTGACATTTAAACACATTGTGTTGCTTTAACAACATAAAATATTATGCATGTGTGTGCTTCGCATAGACAAATTAGATTTCCAAAAAAATATTTGCTTTCAAAATTGAACTTGTGCAACCTCAAATCCTTAGACACTATAGTTGATTTCTACATTTGTTAACTGTTAAAATATTCCACCTCTAGTCTAGGGTGCCACTACCCTTGTCCAACTATTTTTTGTCCAAATTTCAGTTGCAATTTTGTCTCTATGAGCTCTATACAAACCTATTTTCTATTTCTAAAATTTATTTCATATTTCTATCACTTTCATCTCTTCATTATATGACCACTCAAGCATCTTGAATCTTGTAATAAATTTATGAGCTTCATGACTTGGTGTCCCATATCTAGTACCCCTATGAGACATAGTTATAGACTAATGGCTTATTGTGTTGAGCCTGAGCCTTATAACTATTTCACTCAAGGAGTTGAATCTACATAATCTATCTTTGATTATCTTCCTACTCCTATGTTTTCTTTGTCACCTAACATTCATGTGTACTTGGAATTTGTTGTTGTTCATGTCCTTGAGGATAAACTTTAAAAATTGGAAAAAAACTTAGAGAGCCTTCAAAAATACTTAAGAACTCAATCTTTGGTTAGAGAAATAGTTCTATTAATGGATAACCTTAAGAATTTAATCAATGATTCACAAGGGATAGAAGTATTGCATGTGGCACTTTGGTTTTCATTGATGTCAAAATTTCATTGGAGTGTGTTGTAGTCTGGTTGTTTGGTTGCCAGAGTCTCTAATAAATGGTCCACATTTATCCATTGACAATTTTTTGTTCATGCAGTTTGGAGATTATCATCATGGTGTGTCAAGGCATGTGTGATCCAAGTTTCATGTCCTTTGGGTTACCAGAAAGGTGGTTTTGAGAGTGACAAACTCAAGTTTGTGTTGACTCTGTGAGGTTGTTCACAGAGGTGTAAATATTGGCTATGCATTTCTCTGCATTTTAATATTTGGTTTGGTTCAAGAATTTAAGTTTATGGAGATGTGGAGGTGTTATATCCAAGTTTTCGTGTCAATATGCCTTTCATAGAGAAATTTGGAAGTGACAGAGTGCAGGACTATGTTTTTTGATGACTGGCTTTAATGTCTATCTTCTTATGCCAGTAGAAGGTTGTGAGTTTTAGTTGTATGATTTTTTGTGTAAACTCCACATGTCTCATAGTGTCTAAGGGTTGAAGCACGTGAAGATATTTCTTTTTTCTAGTATCGTACAGATGTTTCAAGTCATTTTGCGAAGCTATGCTCCTACTAAGGCCAACTAAGGTATGTTGACGATGTATGCTACAAGTTCAAGCATGTGTGGAGCTTATGGAGTGTATGAAGGTGTTGTATGGGTCATGTCAACTCATCTGGGAGTAATGAAAATAATGTTTTATCTTTCTCAAGACCACCAAGGATGTGATGGCTGACATGCTACAAGTTACATGTTTTTTCTTATGGCTGACCTAATTTGAATTTGTGAAGCATGTGGATGATCTCTATGGAAGATAAAAGGTGTGAAGATTATTTAGGACCGGGTTAATCATGCGTTATAATTCGCAAGACATGTTCCTCTTCCTAGTGTTGCATGTAGTATTTTGGGTCTTTCCCTCTACACATTTCATGTTCATTTTATCTTTAGTCGACTTCCAAACATAATATTGTTTATTGTAGGCCGACATGTGAAATGTAATCAATGTAATATCATGTATATATTGTAAACCTAGTTGATCTAGGTTGTGGTATGAGTGCGACATGATGACAATTGTGTAAGTGACTAAAAGAGAGAGTAGTTGTGGTAGATCTATCTGGTTTCATCCTAATCATATTTTTATGATAGAAGGGAAGTGAAGAGTATGCTTAATTTTTTGCTAGAGGCATTGAGTCGAAGGTAGAACTTCTTTATTGCTGAAATCAATGAGTTAGTAGGCAAAAAAGAAGACATTTGAAGAAGTTGCAAAGAAGAATTTCAATCATCAAAAGAGAAGTGATAAAGCATAATTGCAATCATCAAGAGGATTGAGCTTAATTGTTAGTTTCAAAAACTGGAAGGACTATCATTCTATAATCACTCCTGAGTGTGTGCTCAGATTA
Source organism: Sequoia sempervirens (assembly GCA_007258455.2). NCBI lineage: Eukaryota > Viridiplantae > Streptophyta > Pinopsida > Cupressales > Cupressaceae > Sequoia > Sequoia sempervirens. The sequence goes on from VDFB02058242.1 coordinate 233,132,376, forward strand.
GAGAGTTGTAGTTTCCTTGGGTTGTATCCCTAAAACAAAGTGTAATCAAAGAGTTGTAGCTTCCTTGGGAGTGACCCTAAAACCTATAATCACACAATTGTAGCTTCCTTGGGTTGTAGCCCTAAAACAAAGTTGTAAATATTGTTCATATTGTGAGGTTGGATTAGGACAGTAGCTCCTAGAAACTCTTCTCACCGTGGTTTTTCCTCTATGGGGTTTTCCACATATATTTGGTGGTGTGTTGTGCTGTGCATTGTCTTCATCTTTTTTGTTCTTGCTTACGTGGTAGAGTTCAAAGTGTTTTTTTTGTTATGAAGGGTTTGTGATTTAAAGTATACTAATTCACCCAACCCCCTCTTAGTATTGTGGTGTGTTCAATTGGTTTCAGATCTTGGTTCCTTAGAATAATTCTAATAGCTTGAGGAAGATCTAGGATGGCACAAGAAGGGTCTCACAAGGTGCCTAGGTTTGATGGAATAAATTTTACTTTCTGGTGATTCATAATGAAAAACTATCTGACCCATTGGTGTTTTTTCTAGTACACCCTTAGAACTCTCTAAAGAGTAGCCAACTCCTATAATCAAGAATTCCTAAGAGGAATGGACAACTTAACGAGTGAAGAGTTTCAAAGACTTCACTCCTTCACTTTAGGCTCTACGGGACCTAGGAGGGTGTTTCTAATTGTGTTCATTTTGAATTAATTAGTGAAGAACACATCAATTCACACATCGGTTCCCATAAAGGGTAAATAAACATAATTCACTAAACGGTTGGCTAATCTTTTAACAAATAACCATTCATTCACTAGGAACAAGAAAGTACTTCAAATACAGTGAATACATGCCTCATTGTTAACAAATTTTAAATGATTTATGCTTTGATCCTGAGTCCATGATCAAGTATACCATTATTATCTTTTAAATTGTCAATACCTTTAGCAAATAGACCAGTGTATCATCAATTAGGAAATGGAGTCACACATATGACAATTAGTAATACATAAATTCTTTAACTCTGACAATTATGGACTATTCTCACAATGCCTTACATCATGAAAACTCACAATTCCTAAAACATGACTGCTTACCAAATCCTTTGTAAATTATCACAAATTCATGACCTTATTCAAGAAATTAATTGATTCTTTGAACCAAGGCAGAAACAAGGACATACATTCAAATAGACATTTGACGATGAACAAAGATATCCTTAATATTTCATTCATAATTTGCAAAACAACTTACAGGAGAGTAAATTTTTTAGGCATAATATTTTTTTTGATATCAGTAATTTCTATAAAACTATATTAATATCATCCTATATACAACTCAAAACCCAGATGATTCAACTATTATATTCATTAGTATTCCTGTTATGCCTAATTTCCACCCTGAATGTATACTGGACTCAAAATTTCCTAAATCAAAACCAGAACCTCCGCAAATGAGCCATGATATCCCTTTTATAATGCAAGGGAGCAAACAAGCTTCTGGCTCAAAATGCAAATTACATTTCAAATGTTTCATTCAGCTCAAATTTGAATTTCATTTCAAAATTCCCCACACGGGAATCTGCAATCATTTGAGATACAAGGAAGCAAAATTTGTAACTATCAACAAAAAGGGAAATGAAAGTGCTGCCAAAATTTCCCTTTAGCCACCAACTAAACCATGCATTCAACTTCCACATCACCTAGAAGGCCCACAATCAGCAAAAAACCCCAAAAAATCAATACCACACATGAGGAATAGGAGCAACCACCACAGCAACCTTATCAATCAACACAAAATTGTAAAACCACACACCACCTCTCTCTCAACCAAAAGACCAGCCAACACCAGCACCAATCCCATGGTACACGTGCCCACTTCTCATCATTGTAGGAGATGGAGAAGATAATTTTTCTCCCTCCTCATCCTTATCCTTTCTTGGCACAGAGCCATCATGCCCACTTGGAGTTTTGACCGATATCAGTGGAACTGATAACACCTCCATTCTCAGGACTGTAACTCGACCCAGCGTCATGAGGTATTGTTGGTAGCCTGAGTCCATCTCTATTGCACTTTCTGATGGGCTATCCATGATAGCAATTAGAGAATTCTATCTCTTGTAGGAACCGCGTCCATACCTTACCTTTCTGCAAACACCGCAGGCTCCTTTCCTTTTTCCTCTGCCTTTTCGGTAGCAAGACCTTGGTGTTGTAACCTCCTGCTACATCTTTTGGGAGCACATGAAGGCCTTTCAATAGGGACCTTCTCCTCTATGGATGGAGCACATTCAGATGCCTTATGCCCACTTACAGAAATGTCGCTGAGAGGCTTCTATTCCCTGAATCTTGGTGATCTCTTTACCGGTGCACCAGAATTGATTGACTTACTCATTCTTATTGCCTTGTAATCTCTCAAGCTCGCAATTAAAAACTTTGTGCTATGCATGAATTCAGAAATATGTTATCTATTGAAGACAATGGTGAAAATAGCAATCACACCATCCATATTTATCAAGAAATTCTAATGGTGTTTGATCACCAATGATGGTGTCACACATTTGAGGAGGAAATTAATTACTATTGTTGATTTCATCACCATTAATTGCCCAGGTACTTGGATATTTGTGTATCATTCCTCTTGATAGATAGAAATTAATAACTCACACAATAAGGACTCAATTTGATCACTTCCGAAGAGAGCACACCATTAATGCTCACTAGTTGCAGAGAAAAATGGCTAACACATTCATGTATTTGATTTTGAATATTGGTCGTTGATCTTGCACTGAGATGGAAGGTTGAGCGGTCATGATTCGGTCAAAATGGGTTTGAAAACCCAATAGAACAACTCATCACCCACCGGCCAATGAAAGTGCGCTAATTGGGATCCATGTCATTCACTCCATGGGTTCTGCCATGCTTCACATAGTGGTCAAGAAACACCACGTGTCAACAACTCACATACCTCGCAAGTTGTCAAATAGGCATTAATGAAATGCTATGAGGTGTGAGATGAACGGCTTGGATTAAATCTAAATCCACCATCATGACCATTGATCTTCCTTTCATCAGTCATCAAGCACTCATACATGGGTCGGGCTCTAGATGATAGGGACATGTGTCAAAATCTTGCGGACCTCGCATGTTGCATGACGGCTCTCCATAAATGCATGTGCGGTGTGTGATGGGCAGGGGGGATTGAACCTACATATCCAACGGTTCACTTTCCTACACATGCCAAATGTTAGTTTTAAGGTGGGTCCATGACTAAGCTGATGATAATAAAACCCTTTAGGAAAGCTAACTTAAGTCCCTTAAAATAACTCGCCAAACTTTAGAGAAAATTGGTGGAAGATTAAAACGCAGGGTGACTATCTATCCTAACTGAAGGGGTCGATAACCAGGCATGTTTAAAGGCTTAGGTTATGACTTATTTAATCGACAACCGGTAGGAACAAGTCACCACAGAATTATAACAATGAAGGATTTTAGGATAGGATGCTTGTAAAGTTAGGGTTAACAAACCAAAACCTATAGTCCATCCTTAGACATAGGGCTTCAAAATTATGATCCAAGCCATGAATTTTGCAAGAATTTTAGGAGTTCCATCATGACCTCATTAGGGTTTTGTGTTTGTAAATCTTTCAAGGATGGTTATATTGTTTATGCTACTCCTCTAACTGATTTGCTATAGATTAGGGCCTATGAGAACAATGGAAAGGCTAAGAATGCTATCTTGAGTGGGCTAGTAGATTTTGATCTTGTAAAATTAATGCATTGCAAGTCAACAAAGGAGGTATGGGATAAGCTTAGTGGCATCTATGAAGGATACATTAAAGTGAAACAAGCCAAGTTTCAGATCTATGGAGGAAATTTTGTGAACCTAAAAATGTCAGAGGATAAAGATATTGCAGGATATTTGCTCTGGGTAAATAAAGTGGTCAACACAATCAAATGACTTGGTAAAGATATGGAAGAATCCACGGTGGTTAAAAAGGTACTAAGATATCTTCCTAAAGCTTATAGTCCTAAATTATCTTCTATTGGGGAAGCCAGAGATTTAGATAAACTTTCAATGGATCAATTATATGGTACCCTCACTAGATTTGAAATGATAGAGTTTGACAAAGAAGATCCAAAGAAGGAAGCATCTTTCAAAGCCAATAAGAAGGAGATGTATGAAGCATCTGATCAGATTAGTGACATTGACGAAGAAGAAGCAAACTGTGTAAGGAAGTTGAAGAGGGGTACTAGTAAGTACAAAGATAAGCTACCTTGCAAATGTTTTAAGTTTGGAGAGGTTGGTAATTTTGTTGAACAAGAAAACTAAGAGGGGGGTTGAATCAGTTGTAGCAAATTTAACCTTTAAATATTTCTCTAGAAATCAAATCTATTACCATTCACAAATCCTTACTCTACTTCTATGATTAATCATTAAGTGTAAAAGTAGAAATTGAAAGAAGCAAAAACCATACACACAATAACACTAGATTTACGTGGAAAACCCAATAAGGGAAAAACCATGGTGAGGGTTAGCTCACAATATAGAGAATATCAAAACTGAATACAAAGGTTCACTGCTAGAGAAGGGTCACTGCCAAAATAGGACTTGTTGTCTGGAACAAGAGTCACTATCTAATAAGGGCTAACCACTCAGAAGACTCACTGCCATAGAATTATAAAAGAAGACAAAAGAGATTTGTTATAGAGAGAAAACAATCTCAATGCAACAGAGATTTCCACCACAACTCACTCACACACTTGCAGACATGCTTGAATGATAGAGTACACCTTTAGATCACTACCTCCAGAAACTAGCCAGTTGAATTCGCATTGATCTGCTCAAACTCGTATCACACACACACACTATTTTGCATCTATCTCACATCTATCTTTCTCTTGCATTCATTCATTCTTCTCAACATCTTGACTTATATTTATACCATATTCAATCTTGAAACTCATCCAAGGTCAGCCATACACCATTTGCATTTACAAATTCAAATTAGGTCGACACCAAAACATTCTATGGTGGAATTAGAGTTAGGGAGACCCAAACACACATTAAATGGGGACCTAAATAAGTCCCAACACACCTCAACACACTTCCAATATCTTCGTAAGAAGTGTTTAACACAAGGTTGGTCAAAACCAGTGTAAAACACATAAATCAATTAAGCACATTCAACCTTAACATGCTCCAATATTTTTGGTTAACAAAATTATCACGAACATGACCTCTTCAACTTATCTTAAGAACCCCAAGTCATAAAACTCAAACAAGAAGAAATATGGAGAAACTACATTTCTCTCATACCATAAGCAGATACACAAAAAAGCATGGTTCACAATTGGTGAACATAACTCGCACTGTACAATGATCCAGAAACCCAAAATCTGGATAAAGCAGCTTCCAATAATCATGAACAATACCTCAGATCCTCACTAGCATAGCAACACATCCCAAAGAAAAATCCATAGAAAACACTGAATACCTGCAACATTTCTTTATTACAATTTTCTCAATATCCTTGACATATACAGTCAATATACATGACAACAACTAGTTGACTAGTTAACCAGTTGAAATCAATGACAACACCTTCATACTTGCAACACATTTTTCTTCTAAATTTCCCTTGAAATATTTTAAAAAGAGAAAAAAAAGATTCAATCATAAATAAATTCAAAAGGAGTCTCTACTCCAAGGAAGATTCCTACCCTTAAAAGGATGATGAATCTAGTGGTTTGGATAATGAGGATGAAATCTTGTTTTTGGCTATTAAGAAGACTAAAGATTCAAGAGTTGTTTGTACTACTTTTTATAAAAAAATATGAGGCAAACTCCTAGGTGATTGATAGTGGTTGTTCCAACCACATGACAAGGAATAGAAGCAATTTTATCAAGCTTGTGAAGCGGAATGGAAGTATAGTCAAGATGAGAGATGATGTACTTCAGTACGGATCTGTGGAAAAGGTATAATAATTATTGATGGAAAGTATAGGATAGAAGATTTTCTTTATTTCAAAGGTCTTAGGAACAATCTTCTTAGTGTGAATCAAATGTGCATAAATGGATACAATCTCATATTCAATGAATGTGGATGTGAAATCAGAAAAGGAAAGTCTAGAAAATTGGTTGCAGAAGGATCTAGTACTAATGGTGAAAAATATAGTCTAAGGGATGTCAATGGGAGAATTTTTGTGCTAGGACAAGCAAGTGAATGTTAGCTTTGGCATAGGAGAATGGGACACATCAATTTTGACAATCTTGTGAAGATCAACTCATTACATGTGGTAAGAGATATGCCTAAGATAATCAAGCCTACAAGTAATGTGTGCAAAGAATGTTGGTTTGGAAAATAGACAAGGATAAGTTTCAATTCTAAAGAGTATTCTTCTTCTAGACCATTGGAGTTGATTCATACTGGTTTGTGTGGACCTACTAGAACAAAAATTTTGAAAGGAGAAAGGTATTTCATGCTTTTTTTATGATTTCTCTAGGATGTCATGGGTTACTTTCTTGAAAGATAAATCTGATGCTTTTAGTTGATTCAAGATTTTCAAATTAATGGTTGAGAATGAAATGAATTTTAAAACCAAGTGCTTAAGGTGTGATAGAGGAGGTGAGTTCACATCAAATGAGTTTAATGAGTTTTTTGAGGAATATGGAATAAGGAGGGATCTATCTACTGCTAGAACTCCTCAGAAGAATGGGGTAGTGGAAAGAAAGAATAGAACTATTCAAGAGATGTCAAGGGCCATGTTGATGGAAGAAAATATGTTTGATTTTTATTGGAAAGAATCAGTTCATACTACAGTATATATTCTCAATAGAGGCTTATTAAGGCTTAACAGCACTAAGACCCCATATGAGTTAGGTATGGAAGACCGAAAACTATCAAGTATTTTAGAGTCTTTGGAAGTAAACACTACATAAAAAGAGATGAAGATACCTTGGGGAAGTTTGATTCAAGAGATGATGAAGGTATTTTTCTGGTATATTCCTCTCAAAGTAAAGCATACATGTGCTACAACAAAAGATTGCGAAGAATAGTTGAAAGTACAAATGTTAAGGTTGATGAAGATCTACATCAAAATATGAATGAAATTGAGGACTACGGATCTGATGCACCTCCTTGCTTTGAAGAAGAAGAAGTTGAAGAGAAAGAAGAAATAGTAGAAAAGCATAGCAAGACTCCTTCCAAGCATGTCCAAATGAATTTTTTAGAAGATTGGATTATTGGAGATAAGAATGGAGTGTTGACCAAGAGAAGGCTTGCAAAGGCAAATGAACAAGTAAATTTTTGTTTGTTATTGTAGACATCCAAATTTGGACACTTAATTTATCCAAATTTATCACTTTTCGTCTAAACATCCTCTTATCCGAGTTAATTAAGTAATATTACTATTATTTAATTAATATCTTTAATTCTGCTAAATCCCTAAGGTATTTAATTAATAATTAAATACCTTACCCTCCTTAATCTTTTCATCAAATAAATTAAATAAATATTACATTTATTTAATTCCTCACATGTCATTTTCATCTAATCCTAATCCATTTCCTAATCTCTTCATGTGCACATGCCTAAATTAGGATGAATGAAATTGAGGACTCACAAGGAATTTTAATTCCTTTTTATCCTAGATGTGAATTTTAATTCACATTCCATCCTTCCAAGGCTTCTAGAACCTTGGACTTGTCAAGAATGTGACCAACCTTGACTTGTCACAATCTCCACATGTGACCAAGTCCCACCTTTGGAGCCCATCTTTTATCTTAGACTTTCCTAAGAATGTGAATTTTAATTCACACTTATTTCCCCAACCACCTTTCTTTTCCCATAGATTTTGAGGAATTCCAAAATTCCTCAAATGTCCCTTTCACTCCCACTTGGGGACAAGGAATCCCTTTTTGTGGAAATCTCCTCACTCCCCAAGGTGCATGTCCTTTTCCACCTCATGTACCTTCTTGACACCTCATTTACACCTCATATCCTCTTGTCCACTTCACCCTCCACATGTCAAGATGTGAGGGCTTGTGGGTCTCAACCCACCTTAGCCCTTCATCTTGGCCTTGTTGGAGCAATCTTGACCGTTGAATTCTCTAGAGAATTCAAATTCTCCTATAAATACCCCCTCCTCAAAGGGCATTTTCAACACTTTGTATTTTCATAACTACATGCTGCCAATTTGCATCCTCAATCCTTTGCCATCATTTAGCCATCTCTTTTAATCATCTTGCACATTGAATCTTCCATTTAGTCACTCAAGCAATCATCTAAGGAGCACACAAATCATTCCAAGCAAGGGCCAATCAAAGAGATATCAACAGCAAGGAAGCTGAAACTGTTTGTATTTCATTTTATTCATTTTCCTTTTCGTTATATCACTCTTTTGGCTAATCTTGAGGTGTCCTTGGTCTTTTATCATTCGCATTTTTAAGTTGTTTTGCACATTTAGAGTAGGATAGATTCCAAGGTATACAGTTATAAAAGATAGAACCATAAAAAAAAATTGATGCTAGAAAGGATGTAGGATGGATACTAGCAATGGAAGAAGAATTGAATTAGATTAAGAAGAATCAGAATTGGGAACTGGTTCCTAGGCTTGCAGACAAAAATGTGATAGGAACAAAGTGGGTTTTAGGAATAATTTAAATGAATATGGAGAAGTTGTAGGAACAAAGCAAGATTGGTATGTAAAGGCTATTCATAGGTAGAAAGAATTGATTTTTAGGAGAATTTTCTCTGGTGGAAAGAATGGAAGTAATCAGAATGTTTCTTTCCTTTTCAGCCCACAAGGACTCCAAAGTATATCAAATGGATGTCAAATTGACCTTTCTGAATGGAGATTTAGAATTATACATAGAGCAACCTAATGGAATTTGGTTATCAAAAGATCCAAACATGGTGTGTAGACTCAAAAAGGCATTATATGGTCTCAAACAAGCTCCTAGGGCTTGGTATGCAAGGTTGGACAAGTACTTGCTTCGGCAAGGTTTCAAGAAAGGTACCACAAATAGTAATATTTACTTCAAGATTGAGGATGAAATAATTTTCATAGTTGTTATGTATGTTGATGATACAATCTTTGGTATCCAAAGGTAATCTTTAGATATTTGAAGAGCACTCTGGGTTATGGATTATGGTATCCAAAAGGTAATGACCTTGATCTGAGTGCATATATTGATGTTGATTGGGCTAGTTGTGTTGATGATAGGAGTACCAATGGTGGTGCTTTATTTTTGGGAAATAGGTTGGTTTCATGGCATAGTGAGAAATAAGATTCAGTATCTTTGTCAATAGCAAAAGAAAAGTATATTGTTGCATCATCTTGATGTACTCAAGTATTGTGGATGAAGCAAACATTGAATGATATCAAGATAAAGTATGTATTGCATAGCCTAGCTCATATAGTCAATGAAAGTATTCCTACAATAGCTAGTTTCTCCCAAGCCCTCACTAATTCTCAAAATCAAAAGGGAAGACAAGTCTCCTCAACAACCATGCATTTTATTCCTACTTTCATCTCTTTAGTCATAGCATCCACCACACAATACAACATTGGTCTTAACTTTAGCTTAAGTTTTTATTAAGGAAATCCTTATAGCTTTTTCCCTTCATCTACCAAACCTCTATTTCCTTTTCCTCTCATCAACTTTCAAAACAATAACCCTCCAATCATTCATAGTCCTACACATTTTGCACTTTCCTAAAACATGTCACAAAATGATCTTGTAATAAACTAAATTTTACAAAACATATCATCCTTACAACAACAGACTACAAGCATGAACCAAAATAAACCAATGCTAACCCACCCACATATCTCACACATAGTCCATTATCATTCACTATCCTAAAGACACACATATTGCAAAACATTGAGATACCTCACTTTGAGAAGTATATTGGCAAAGGAGATCCTAACAACCATTTTTTGGCCTTTACCACTTTGTGTAGTGATTTCATTTTCAAAGATGCTCTCTTAGCTAAAAAAAAATTCTAAGATCATTAAAAGACATGGATTTGGAATGGTTTTTTCATCGCCTAATAATTTGATCATTTCCTTTACACAACTTATCAATGAATTTCTCTAGCATTTCCAAGCGAACATTGGACGTCAAGTTACATTAACTGATTTAGTGCATTGCAAACAAGGACCTAAGGAAAAGTGATTGATTTCATAGTATGATGCCAAGCTCTTTATTCAAAATATCCTAAACTCTCATAGATGTGGACATTCAAAGGTTGTTCATTGGAAATTGGTATCCAAACATTAGAGATAAGATCTTATTGATGAAATATCCCTTATTCACACATTTATGTATGGCTCTTTGCAATTACCAAATATCAGTTAGCCAATATGAAGGTACACCTTCATCAACTCCTAATCGTCAATCTGAATTCATACCTCAAAACAACTACTAATCATTTAAGAAGAAAAACAAAAACTTTATAAAGATAAACACCCCTCAAACTTCTCATTATATTGAAACACAAGTTGTTGCTACATATACAACACAATATCAATTTAGGCCAAGAGATAGACAATTTTCATAAATTTATGATTCTCTCCTTGCTATTATGTTCTAGTTTCTAAACAAGAACATGATTCAACTTCCTCCAATTTAGCCTATTGATGCCACTAAACTATTACCTCCAAAATTTAAGGTAAAAAAAAGTTTCAATATCATTATACACCTAGACATGATACTGAAAGATGTATGTGTCTTAAGTACCAAGTGCAAGACCTCATCAATCTTAATATCATCCAATTGGATGGTATAAATGATATGAGGAATAAATCGATATCACCACCTAATCAAAACTTACAAATATTTATAAATTTGTTACCAATCCATTCAACTAATTTTTTTTAATAAAGTGACAATAAAGAAGAAATTGGTGACATATCCAATGAGATAAACATGATTGATACTCATCCTCATAAAATTCAAACCAATATTTTATGTGATATTGCATCATGCATATTGGTGCTTCTATAATAGCACTCAATGGTCCTCCTTACATCATTGATAGAATTAATGATAAACCCACAAGGGGAATCATTTAGTTGGCTTTGATTATTTTTCCTCCTAATCCACAGGTAGTGAACGAACCTCAACCCAAACCAAGTATTATTCCTCAACAATCTAGCATCTATACTGCAGTTCCCCCTCCACTATCCTATAAAGGATCATGAGACAAATATTTAGCGAGGTCTTCAAGGATTAATTTTGTGCCTCCTAAGGAAAAATAAACATTTGTACAAAAACCTAAAACGCATATGGTTCCACAACCTTTAATAGTTCCTTCATTTCCTCATACAAAGAAAGAAAAGGGACCAATGTTCAAAAATGCTTCAATTCCTCCTTCACAAGTTGAAACTTGTGCAAGATGAAATCAAATTGCAAAGGAATGCAAATGAAGACATGCTATGGCTCATTAGCTTGTGGAAGCTAATAAATCCTTACCTAGTGATCATCCATCCATACAACCAAATTCCCATGAAATATCTCCCACCCATCCATCTTCTTCATCACTTGACTTTGGACTCCACCACCCTCACCAAACCATGAATCCAAACCTTATCCTTCCCAACCAAACCAGCTATTAAAAATCTCTCATATGGATGATATTACTCACAATCATGTTGATAGCACTACTATGCAACCCATTGTGATTACTCTAATATCATAATGAACTCTATTAAATTTTCCAAATCAATAAACCTAGATGGGGGCAGCCATGATGATCCTCCTAATGTGAGTGACCCACCATGTGTTGAACTTGGTACTTTTCCTTGTACTGCACTTCTTGTAGCTACTTTAGCTTATTGCTCATCTTCCATTCATGAGGAACAAGATTGGGATGTGAAAAATTTGCTATAGATCGGCTCTCATGTATAGTACCCTTTATGTCTTTATGTTTTTCTTGTGCATAATTTGATTTCCTCATAATGTGCTACCTAGCATGTATTTGTGGTTTTTTAGTTCCCTTTGGATGACCCTTGTTCCCATTAACACAAGGATACAAAGAGCATGAATCTGTAGTGAAATCCCTCTATTTGTATCTTCATTCTTCTTTATGTCGTAAATGTCATGTTTGTTCTTTTATCTCCTTTTGAGAACAATGCAAAGCATTAAGAAAGTTAGGTCTCTTCCATGTTGACCTAAAATCCTTTAATTTTGTCTTCATATGTCATTATTCCCTTGTGTTTGTAGTTCCATAAGTATTTGGGGAATGATGTCAATTCTAAGCATGATCATATTATCTCTTTTCTATACTGACCCTAGATCTGTGGATCCTTCATGTAATTATTTTTTTTAGTTATTTGGATTTGTTTTGGGTGCAACCCCTTGTCTCATATTTTGGGTGGAAGATCTAAAGTGGATTTGGGAGAAGATTGAATACCTAATAGAAATATCAAGCATTCAAGTCTCATATTTCACCAAATTAGAGTAAGAGTAATTATTCATCAACAAACAAAGTTTTAAAGCTAAGTCCAACAAGAAAGAAGCTACACACTATGACTCACCTATACCTATTCAAATATTCTAGAATGAAGCATCTTCCAGTCTAGGGTGCCACTACCCTTGACCAATCCATTTCAACCCTAATTTTCATGTTAGATTCCTCTATCTCTACACTCTGGTTTTATGTCTTCAATTTTTATACATTATTCTTGTACTTTTTGTATTCATATTAGTGTATTGTAATTATATAGTTAACCTAATTTTACATTTATAAAAATAAAATCAACTCAATTCCTAATCAATCAAATCAACCCCACAAAAAAAGAGGGATTAAAACTTTGATCAACCATTCTAGCTCTTCCATTCAGGATAGTAGCCAAAGTGATCTTTTGTGATCAATTTTGGTTCCTCTCTAATTTATTGTCGAGAAAGGTGTGATTTAAACACTAAGATGCCTTTCACCACATCACAACTACAAACAATAAAATGATATATGATATTATAATTTTTGGGTTGTTTCAATACATGTGTTGTTGGATTATAAAGCCATTATATTTCCCATATCAAATCATCTAACCTTAGGGAATTGAACTTCCCAACAGAAATATTTAAACTATAAAACATTTATTTATATTTTTAATTACTTATTTATTTATAAACTATTATTTAACTTAGCATTAGTTTATTATTTTCTAGCTATCTAAATATTGATGTAATATTAATTCCAGCATTACCCCCTTATTGCATTAATTCAAGCAAAGGACAAAACACATCAACCCTTCTAGAAACTTTGATGAAGCACCTCCATCAATTCTCCTTGCTCACCCAATAAATACCAAATTGAAACCATCAACAAATCTCCTACCTATCAAAATTGTAAATCATATATACCACATAAGGGAACATCATCCCTTACTCCATGCACAATGAGAGAACAAATATCCTATGAGAGTCCACAAATACTATAAGTGTGTCAAAATCCCTCCTTTAGTTTATGCATATGAAAGAACAACTCTCCTCCAAGAGTCCACTTTCCTCTAAAAGTTTCAATATCCCTCTAATACTATGAGAACCAAATCCCTCTTTTGGTGTACAAAATAAACTGAACCAATGTAGATACATTGATCCCACCTTATTTCAAATATTACACTATCCACAAGTTCTACAATAAATTTCAAGGCTCCCTTGCTCCATGAAGGGACACAAAATGAAACTAGTGTTTTTCATGCAAATTATCATCTTTGAGTAGGAATCTAGGTCAATATGATAAAAATCTTCCAACCTCTAATGCCTCCAACTCCAATGAAGATTGTGCTTAATCCTTAAGCTTGATAAATTCTTTTCTTTTTTCCTTCATTATCTTTGATACCTACTTCATAACCCTTTTTAAGCTTTCACTTTTCATGTCATGTAACATTTTGCATGAAATAAAATGTAATCAACAACACCGTGTTTCATCATGTAGACAAAACTTAAAGGCCTTGTTTCTTTGACAATTACACAATAAAAAATAGAATCCATAAGAAGACATCAGGTTTCGATTTCGATCGAAAATACACCTTTTACAATATAGTGTAAAAAAATTAAATCCTTATAACTCCAATAGAATATTATACAGTTGTAGACACCTAAAATTATCCTAGCCTGTGAACTAGCATGTTAACACTAATATTCATCTTTTCCTAATGATTAAATAATGTCCAATTATTTAATTTTTGTCTAAAATAATATTTCCACTATTGATTAAATGACTTTATGTTATTTAATTAATTCATTTCAATCAATCTTCTTGATTAAATAAATAAATCATATTTATTTATTTATTTATTTATATCTTTAATTCTTTATTCCTCCTGATTAATTAAATAACACCAATTATTTAATTATGTCGCTAATTCACTTTATTCCCCTAAATCAATTAAATTATTACCACTTAATAGTTTAATTAAAACACTTTCCCCCAAACTTGAATAATTAAATAAATTATTCAAAACATCATCCAAAAGGTCAAATCAAACAAATACAACTTTGTTTGCAAAATTCAAACATGATTTTCATGTTAAACTCACCCACATTCATGATTGAGAAAATTACGATCCCTTGATTGCTCACTCTGATTGGTTAACCGATCCATCTATTTTCTAATAGATCAATCTATTCTTTAATTCCACATATTATTCAATCTATTTCCTCAATCCCACTAAACACTCAAAATGATTTCTTCAATCACACCAATTATGTAATCAAAATGCATAGATTATGCCCATCTAAATCCTCTCAATGGTTTTCAACCGTTGATTTGGATATTCTAGTATGTGATCTTGAGAGTTCATTTCAAAACACAAATTCTATACAACAACCATATTTCTTCTCAAAAATGATCAGAGAATCAATATCATTTGCATGATGAAGTAATGCAGAAATCACAATCAACCTTTTGAAGCTTTACACATATCTTCGATCAACGATATTGCACGTTCTTCAAGATTTTGTATGCACAATGAAGGCTTCGCATTGATACAAACAACCCAACATCTTTTTGAACACACTTCAACACGAGATGGTAATGTTGTGTTTATTGAACTCATTTTGTGTTTGTCTCTTTTGATTGCATCATTTGAATTTGTTCTTCATAGTTTCATTTCGTAAGTAATGAGCATGAATCATCTTTTTGTTTGTTTAGATTAGTTTCCATTCATTCAATTTGATTATCTCGCATCTTCCTGATTCCCCCCTTACACATTCTGGCACACCCAGTGGGACCACGGTCCTTAACACTAATCATGTTATGAGAAAAAAATTTAAGTTGCAGGTTTCAGAAATGCATTGGAAATTTTTTCATGCACAGGCTATAGGAATTTTTCGTGGTTGATTTCATGTTTTTGTAGCACCTGACTTTTTCTTGACCTCTTTTGTTATTTTTGGCGCTTTTTCCAAAATGACAGGGGCACACTTGATTTTTTCAGCCACTTCTGCTTAAAAACAAAGGTTTCTTTTGAGTTTTTCATTCACACTTGCTTTCTGACAAGGTTGCTTTTCCTAAAACTTTTTCACTTTTTCTCAATTAAATTTTTATCTGAAATCTACAAGTCAATTTTTGATTTCTAACATTGACATTTGCTTGGTTTGTATTTTTTAATGGTGATAACGTCATTTGTATAGCTCTTTCAGGACATGGAACGCGTTACATGAAGCAAACAATTAACATGTTTATTGTAGAAAAGGAAAATGGTTGAAGCTTTCAATTTTTTCAAAGCTTTCATAGTTAGAAAACACTCAATTTGGTGCTTAAAAATTGAATCCACAAATGAACATTTCAATTTAGTGCATCTAAAAATGAAATTTTCCCAAAGCTTTCATAGTTAGGAACAACACTCAATTTGGTGCTTAAGAATTGAACCCACAAACAAACATTTCAATTTGGTGCATCTAATAATGAACTTTTTCCCAAAGCTTTCATAGTTAGAAAAACACTCAATTTGGTGCTTAAGTATTGAACCCACAAACGAATATTTCAATTTGGTGCTCTAAAAATAAACTTTTCCAAAGCTTTTGTAGTTTAGGAGAACACTTCAATTTTGGTGCTTATTAAAAAAAATGACCAAAACACTTTCATTTTGTTGACGAATGCACGATTTTCTTTTGTTGACCATTAAGACAAAGGCTTTAGAAAACACTTTGGTTGGTACTTAAAATGAACAAATCAAATTCTTGTCTTACACATTGCTATCTCTTTGTCTTAAATTTAGAATATTTCACCTTGGTGTACATAAAAAGAACAAAATTGCTATCTTGTACACACTTTCATTTTATTTTATTTTATTTTACTTTTTATTTTTTATTTTCTTTTTTTAGGCTTAAAATGAACATTGTAATGAAGTGTATACTGTGTATTTCATGTTTAGAAAACTAGGTGTCTATCCTCTCCCCTCGCGCCTTGTGGTGATATTGGATGACAAAAAGCATCTTGAGTTTCACACATTTGTTTATATTTCAAATCATACCTTTAGAGGGCCTACCTCCTAACTTGTGAGAGGGAATGACCCAAGCGGTACTTTTATTTTGTTCCGCTATATAAATAATTGTGGGTGTGAGGAAAGTTCATCACCCACTTGGTGTGGATGTTCTATACTAAGGAAAGTCTCCCCTAGTATCTGTGAGATACGTAAAAACCTGCAAGGGCTGGGAGACCTCTTAATTGAGTGAATTGTCACATGTATAGACACCAATTTATCCTAAAACATGACTAAGAACCAATCTTGTAGAAGCTACCCCTTTTATCCAAGACATTCTCTGAAGTGGTGCATCAAAAATTTGATTCCAAGAAGTTACTTACCAAATCCGACTTATGGTTGAGCTTAAAACACTCTCCATTCGTTGCATGTAAAATCATCCCTTCGGGGCATGAGGTAAGCTCATCTAGGAGGAAGTGTCTATCACTAGGGTGTACATTGTCTTGATGAAATTTCCAAAAAAAAATTGTTTACTTTGAAACATCAAACATTGTGCTTGAATTAAAATGACCACATCAAAACAACCATTTAACATGGTTCTCAAACATCAAACCCTTTGAAATTAGTGTGAATAATTTGAAAAGAGCCCTATGTTTGCACTCCCTAAAATATATCTTAAACAAATATCTTTGACGGTTTCTAAATTTTTAGGCTCACATTTCAAGTCACGTTAAGAATAAAGTAAACATTGGAAACTATAACTTTAGCATTTCGACTTCCACGAACATTGAGCTTTTGTGGAAAGAAACATGCTTAAAGTTGTAGACATTTTTAGGTCAAATAGTTTTGACTTTTGTGTTGTGTTATCACTTGCCAAATCTCAAATCAAATCAAAAAAAATCTTCAAATCCACAAATTTATCCAACGTTGCTGTCAAAACATAGAAATTGGAAAACAAATCTGCACAGAATACCACTATTGTTGTCTTTGCCGCACTTGACCAAAAATTGGCCACACTTGCTAAAAACTTGGCACTTTTTCTCTTTGTTACTAATGAAAATTTAGTGCTTTTGAGAAAATTAAACGCATTCGATCTAAAACTGTCGTAGTTGCTAGTATTGTCGTACTTGACTAAATTTTTGAAACGTAGTTGACTACAAACCTGTCACTTTTGACCTAAAATTTTGCACTTTCTTGTATAAATCACCAATCAAAAAATGTGATACAGAGGCCACACTTGAAAAATTCTATCACATTTTTGTTATGATTTTTCCGCACTTGACCATAATCTAGCTGTAGTTGACATAATTTTCTACTTTTGCTCCAAACTTACCACTTTTTCTCTATTTTTTAGTGAAAATCAGATAACCAATCCGAAACTAGTTCAAAATATTTGAATAATAAAAATAATTAGACTCCCCAAAATAGGTCATAATTTACATCGATCCATCATCCATTTGAAAAATTCAACACCCCATCCTACTTTTAGAATTCATAATCAAAACAAACAAACTTAGATTAGTCCTTCACTCACACTTCTAAGATATCAACATTTGCTTGAACCTCAAGGCTAGTTCAAGTAAATTTCCCACAACATATCCTCTAGAAAAATAAGTGAAAAATCAATCCAATCCTTTTAGCATTTTGAGTTCCAAAAATAGTGTCATCCCAAAATGTCACTCAAACCTTAGGGTCTTGAGAATCACAAAAACCACATCAAAACACCCACACTTTTATCATTTCACCTTATGACCATTTGGTGCCCGATTGCTTTAGTTCAACAACCAAACCTTACACAAGCTATCATACAACCAAACTTTGATTTGATTAAAGGAGAACAAACAGACATAATCAGTAGTTTGAGAAGCTTGGTATTCAAGACAAAGGAAATGCCAACCTAGTGGAGAAACGCAAAAAACATCCTAGACAAACAAGAGTGAAAAGTTGATATTGAGGTTGGAAGGCCTGTATTACCACCTCCTACATGGCAATAGATATCATATTTTCAAAAAAATAGAAAATCCCAAAAACAAACACAATTTCATTTTCATTAAAACAAAAAAATCCCAAAAACAAAGCATTCTTTTATTCCATAGTTAGAAGTCACCGAATTTTCACAAAAATCTAGGTGCTTGTTTATGACAATTATGACATCGCAACATAGAAAAAACATGGAGGCCAACAAAACTAGCGCTAGCATACCACCAACAAACACCACAAATAGCAGAAGTGACCCATGGGGGTATAGAAGAAGTGACCTTGTAACTCCTCAAAAGGAACCAACATTCAAAGCAATATTAAACCAATCACCAAGTGAGGAAGAGGTGATCCATAGACAACAAGAAGCGATGGATAGAGAAAACCCAAGGGACATGGTCATAGAAGAAGTGGATAGTGAGGAAGAAATAAATGATGAAATATTTCAACATTCTAACAATCCCAAGGTGCTCAAATTGATGGACAAACTCCTAAGAAAGGATCCAAACACTTCTTCAAATTAGCACAAAGTGGTGCTAAATTGCCTATAGACTTTAACATAGGTCTTAAAGATCCTCATCTCATTCCCTTAGGAGATAACTCAATTTTGAGAGAAATACCTAAACCATTGGAGATTCCAAACATGCCACCAGTATTCTCTCAAGGCAATGATCAATCAATAGACAACCCTTTATTTAGGAAATCGTCCCAAATAAAACAAGCGATAGTGGCCCAACAATATCAAGGAGGTCCATCTCAATATCTGCCACAAGGTAACAACCCACCAACAGGACAATACATGCCCCAAAAAACTTCATACATTGATCCTTCCCAAAATCAACAAAATCAACAAGGTCCCCTTCCCCCATAGTACCAACAACAAGGTGTTCCACAGGGTACCCTTTCAAATCAACATCAATAAGGTGGGCCACATGGTCCCCTTCCACCATAGTACCAACAACAAGGTGTGCCACAAGGTACCCTTTCCAATCAACAATCACATCAACAAGGTGTCCTTCCAATGCATTATTAGGGTAACCTTCAAAATAGTTCATCCCAACAACAAGGTGTGCCACATGGTACCCTTCCCAGTTCGTCCCATCAACAAGGTATCCTTCCAAAACACCACTAGGGTGACCTTTAATACAGTTCATCCCAACAAAAAGGAGCTAACCCTCCTTTCACACAACAAGGACCTAACCCTCCTTACGTTCAACAAAGAGCTAACCCTCCTTACATCCAACAAGGAGCTAACCCTCCTTCCATCCAACAAGGAGCTAACCCTTCTTACCTTCAACACAGAGCTAACCCTTCTTACCTTCAACAAGGAGCTAACCCTCCTTACATTCAACAAGGAGCTAACCCTCCTTATATCCAACAAGGAGCTAACCCTTCTTACGTCTAACAAGGAGTTAACCCTCCTTCCACCCAACATGGTTACCAAGGTCTCGTACCTCCACAATACCCAACCTATGACCAAACAAGCATATTTGGACAACAAGGATACTACATGCAGGATCCCCAAATAAACATACCAAAAACAGAGGTGGACATGCAACTACAAGCAATGAATCAAAGGACATCAAATATGCAGATAGGAAAACCAAAGAAGACTTATACCCTTCAAGATATGTGTTCGTTTCCTTTTGATCATTCCATTACTATTCTCCCCTTTCCAAATAAATTTGAGATACCAAAGTTTGAAAAATACAAAGGAAAGGGATATCCATTAGAACACGTATACATGAGACTTTTTGGTATCATGTATGGAAGTGAAAAAAAACAACTCTTACCTCATGAGACTCTTTCCACACAGCCTTGCGGTCCATGCTATGGAATGGATCTCCCATCTACCACTAGGAATAAAAATATTTGATGAACTCGCTACCAAGTTTGTAAACCACTTTTCATTCAATATAGAACAGGACATCACCATCATAGACCTATACGAGATTAAGCATATTCAAGGAGAATCCTTTACCTCCTACCTACAAAGATGGAGACATAAATTTAGTAGATGCAAGTGGCTCATTCCTAACAGGGAACTGATAGACATCTTCATTTCCAATGTCCAAACAGAGGTTAACTATCAACTTATCATGTTGTTTCCCACAAACTTTGAAGAAACCATTAAAAAGGGACTACACATCGAACGATCTCTCATAGCAAGGGGAGTCATTAAACTAAACAATTCAAACAACAATCCCTCTAGTTCAAATGACAAACCTAAGATTTGGGCCAAAAATAAAAACGTCACCAACGATGGGTTGATACTAGAACGGTATGGAATAGGCAAAATCCTAACACACCACAAAACAAACCACAAGTGGCACAAACAAGTTATGCTCCTAATAATGCACAAAAACATCAACTTAGTTATCCTCAAAAAACTCAAGCAGTTCACCAACAAACAAATCAAAGAGTAAAACAAAGGCAGTATGATCAACCAAGAAGAAAGTTCACTACATTAGGAGAAACCATTGAAACAATCATGCACAAACTAATGCAACAAAACCTCATCAATGATCACCCTAACTATGAATATCTAAGCTTCAAAACACCATGGTACAATGAGAAGGACTTATGTGAGTTCCATAAAATCAAAGGACATACAACAAACAACTGCATGAGACTCAAGCATATAATACAAGACTTAATTGACAAAGGATAAGTGGATATCGAACATCGGTCGAGAAAAAAAGACCTTTAGATATACACAAATCTAATTTTGAACCATGCTAAGAATAATGGCAAAGGAAAGGACCAAGACTATCACAATGCTAACTACACTTATGGTGACATAGTTCTAGGTACCCTCTCTCAATCAAATGACACTAGGGTAAATGTAGTGACTATACGAGGTAGGGACATCGAATGTAATGTAACTACCCATTGAGGGAAAGTTACGATACAAGGAGCCCCACCTAAACCCACAACTAAGTCATCAAATGACTATAGCATTGTGGAACAATTGAAGAAGACTCCTGCGTTGACCTCTCTCCTAGAGTTGCTGAAATTTTCACCTGCACATAGGAAAATACTTGAGAAAGCATTAGAATCATTGGTCCCTAATGACCTCAATCCTAATCAATTCCAAGCCATGGTTGGAAAAATCATGGCTAATCATCATTTAGTCTTTTCCAAGAAAGACCTTCTACAAAAATCATTCCACAACCAAGCTCTCTACATATAATTTGGTGTCCACAAACATATGGTCAAATGAGTGTTGATAGATAACGGTGTAGGTCTAAACATTTGTACTTTGAAATTTGTGAAACAGCTAGGGTATTTTGACAATGTGATAGAAAAAGGAAAGAGCATTACTATAATGGCCTATGATGACCTTGAAAGGAATTCAGAAGGGACAATCACGCTACTAGTGTAGATAGGACCAGCCACCATAGAAACCACATGTGAAGTATTGGACCTTGAGTTACCATATAACCTCCTTCTAGGACACCCTTGGATTCATGCATTACAAGCAGTTCCTTCAACTTTTCACCAGTGTCTAATGTTTCCTCACAAAGGAAAGGAGGTGACATTATATCTTGATCCTGAACCCTTCCACTTTTGTGCAAATTTGGAGGAGAAGTATAACAAGATCCATCGTATACTCAGCAATGACATGTATCATTTCATTCATTCTCATATGTCAACCCTTCCACACTACCATCAACCTCAATCAAACCAACATCAAGTGACCAACCAAAAACTAAAACCAAGGTTCAAGTACTTGACAAGGGTAATAGAAAATATCACTTCAATCAAGAATTTTGCATTGGAATGCTTCCATCAACACCCAAGGTTTATGGAGGCCCTAAGGAGATCAAATATGTTCAAACAGTAAAAATGATAGCCAAACCCACAATTTTCACCAAGTGGGGAGATATGAAGGATGAAGAGATATTCAAAGAAGACTTGTCATCAATGATCTACAAAGAGGACCAAAAGGAGCTAGAACAACCACAACCCCTATTGGATGTTGTGGTTGTGTTGATAATATTTGGTTTTCATTGATGTCAACACTATTAGCATAAATGTATTTGAAGTTGTACATGTCGAGGATATTGAGAAAATTGTAATAAATGAGTTCTAGGTTGTCAGTGGTGAATTGAAGCTCAGTATGGTGGTTATTTTTGTATGTTTATTGATCAGAGGTTGTGGACTAAAGGGTTTGTTGCTAAGTGTATCTAGTTTATCCATGTCGAGTTTCAGAGATCCGCATGAAGATTTGATTGAGTTATGAAGATTTCCATTTAGAAAGTTTTTGTTTCTTCAGTTGGTGTTCCTGATTGAAGATGATGCTATTTCAGTTAGTTCAATTGTTGTGGATGCTTCTCTTGTGATTCATGATGGTTGTGGATGTTTCTAGATCATTCTCTATCTTTTTTGCACATCTGCAGTGATCGTTGAGATTGTGGTTAGCGATTTTCTCTTGCGTGTTCATGTTTTTCTTGTTCTTAGCCGACATAGTGTTTGTAGCGTGTTGTGGATCTTCAAGGAGAAATTAATTAAAGTGTCTTCATGTTGGAGATGTTGATTTGGGTCCTCACTAAGTTGTGGTCGACCTTGGTTGATTTGCATTGATAATATTTAATGTTTTGGGCCGACAATTTATATTGATTTTATTATTTCTTTATGGCCAACTTGTAGCAATGAAATTTCATGTTGCGAATATATAAGAGTGATTGTTTATTTGAATTTAAGTGTGAAAAATGTGTGCTTATGTGTGTGCATGCGAATAATGTTCTAAATCATTCGAAGGCATAACAGAGTGTGAAGAATTGTGAAGAAGTGTGAAGAAGAGTGAATAAGTGTTCATGTGCTTAATTGGAACTGTAATCAGGTATTAGCAGATGCTATTTTCTCAGTTCAAAATCCGGATGGCTTTAATCTGAATCTCTTTGTAAGACAGTGTGTCTTCCTTTGTAATTGAGTAGTGAGCTCTAGGAAGTGTGCCTAAATGCATGTGCATTCCCCATATTTCATTTTCATTATAATTTTAACAGGGTACAATCTTGTGGACTGACCTCCATCGTGGTTTTTCCCCTAACAAGGTTTCCACATAAAAAATATTGGCGTTATGTGTGTTTATGATGTGTTGATGATTTGTGGTTTCATGGTTAATAATCAAATCATAGAATAAGGTTAATAAGTTGAATAAGTTTTGAATTTCTGTGACAACTAATTCACCCCCCCTCTCAGTTTTTTTCCCTTGTATTGCCAACAATTGGTATCAAAGCAGGTTCCTTGGAAGAAATTTAATAGCTTAAGGTGATTCGGGATGGCAAGTTACAAGAAGGATAGTCTGAGATTTGATGGAACAAATTATTCTTTGTGGAAGACTCGAATGGAGTGTCATCTAAGATGCATTGGTGAACCCTACTAGAGCATTACAAGTAATATGTATATTATTCCACAGAATGGTCCTACTACTTCTACTAAGATTAGAGATGTTGAGTATAATATTCGGGCTAAGGAAGCTTTGTTGAGTGCTTTTACTGATTATGAGATGACAAATGTTATGGATCTGAAGACTACTTATGAGATCTGGAAAAAGTTGGAAACCATGTATGAAGGTGATGCTAATGTGAAGATTGCTAACCTGCCTGATTCTTACAAATTCAAAGCTAGTGCTATTGAAGAGCTCTAAATTGTAACAAACATAACTAGAGATACATTGGTTGGTAAGTTGACTACTTTTGAGTTGAGCAGATTTGGTGATGCCCTTCCTAAGGTTGAATCTACATTTAAGGCTACTACTTTTGAAAGAGATAGATAGAGATATGATCCGAGTGAGAGTTCATCTAGAAATACAGTCAAGTATGAGGATGAAATCAGATAGATTGAAGAAGAATAAAGAGAGCTAGAAGAGTTGGAAGTGCTTATTGTCAAAAGAGTACCGAGAGGAAAAGGTATGTATGAAGGAAAATTACCTCTTAAATGCTTTTCTTGCAATAAGATAGGTCATTTTGCATCAAGGTGTCTGGAAAGAGCTGCCAAACCAAGACATAACAAGCCTAGATTTCAGAAGAAGTGTTACTATGTTGTTGATGAAGGTGTGACAAATGATGAATTTGATAAAGGAAATAGAAGTAATGATGAATGGGTATTTATTTCTATCAAGGAAAATAATCATGTATCTACTGAATCTGTTGGTTTTACAAATGTGGAGAAAGCCCTGGCTGCTCAAGTTGAAGAAAAAGATGAATGGGTAATTGACATTGGATTTTCACATCATATGATAGGAGACAAAAGTAAGTTTGTAAGCTTGGAAAATTATGATGGTGGTTTTGTGAGATTTGGTGATAATACAATTGGTGTGATCCGTGGAAGAGGTTGCATTTCTCTTGATGGTAAGCATAATACTGATAATGTTCTGTATGTAGAAGGCTTGAAGCATAATCTTTTTAGTGTTGGTCAAATGGTTGATAAGGGATACATTCTTCAGTTCAAGGATGGAAAGTGTAGAATATTGAGTTCCGAAAATGAAATTGCATTTGGTACAAAAACAAAAGGTAATATCTTTCACTTGAGTGTTACTAGTAAAAGTTGTTTGATTACTCAAGTTGATGAAAGTTGGTTATGGCATAGGAGGTTGTGTCATGTTAACTTTGATAATATTGTCAAGATAAGTTCAACTAAGGTTGTGAGAGATCTACCTAAGTTGGTGAAACCTACCAATGCAATATGCAAGGAATGTCAATTGGGAAAGCAAACTAGGATTTCATTTCGGAGTAAAAAGCATTGTTCAAATGAATTGTTAGAGCTTGTGCATACTGATCTGTGTGATCCCTCTAAGTTTAGAAGTTTACAAGGTTACAAGTATTTCATGTTACTAATTGATGATTATTCTAGAATGGTATGGTTACTTTCTTAAGGGAGAAATCCGAAGCACTGGAAAATTTCAAGATCTTTAAAGCTATGGTTGAGACAGAGATAGGTTTGAAGATTAAATGTCTAAGTTCAAATAAAGGTGGTGAATTCACTTCCACTGAATTTAATACTTTTTGTGAAGAACATGGAATAAAGAGACAATTATCTGCACCGTGGACCTCTCAGCAAAATGGAGTTGTGGAAAGGAAGAACAGAACAATTGAAGATGTGGCTAGAACTATGATGTTGGAAGGAAATGTTCCTCATATCTATTGGAGAGAAGTTGTGAGTACTATTGTGTACACACTCAACTGGGTACAAACCAAAGGTGATACTAGTAAGACCCCTTTTGAGCTATGGACTGGTCAAAAGCCTACTGTTAAATATTTCAAGATATTTGGAAGCAGATGTTATATTAAGAGAGATGAAGACATAGGAAATTTTGATGCTAGGAGTGATGAAGGTATCTTTCTAGGTTATGCTACTAAAAGTAAGGCCTACTGGTGTTATAATAAAAGATTGAAGAAAATGGTTGAAAGTGCAAATTTTAAGGGTGATGAAGACTTTGGTACACTATCTAGAACCTGTGGATATGACTCTGATGATTAGGATGACAGTAAAAACAAAGGAAAGCAAGTTCAAACAAAAAATCAAGTGCAAATCAATACAATAAATCAAGAAAATGAAGAAGGAGAAACTGGTGAAAGAGCAGAAGAAAGATCAGAAGAGCCTGAAGTTGAAGAAAATCCTAGGAAGACTCTGAGGTATGTAAGATTGAATCATTCAGAAGATCAGATTATAGGTGATAAGAACAAATGTGTCCAAACTAGGAGAAAGATTGCAAAAGAGTATTGCTTGATTTTAATGATTGAGCCTACTAGTGTGAATGAAGCATGTAAAGATGAGCATTGGATTGAAGCAATGAAAGAAGAGTTAAAACAGATTGAAAAGAATGATACATGGATTCTTGTTCCCATACCTAAGGATAAGAATGTCATTGGAACCAAATGGGTCTTTAGAAACAAATTGAATGAGCAAGGTGAAGTGGTTAGAAACAAAGAAAGACTGGTATGTAAAGGATATTCATAAATGGAAGGAATTGATTTTGAAGAGACCTTTGCCCCTGTTGCTAGAATTCAAGCTATAAGATTATTTCTTGCCTCTGCTGCTCACAAGAACTACAAAGTTTATCAGATGGATGTAAAATCAGATTTTCTAAATGGTGAATTGGAAGAAGAAGTGTATGTTGAGCAACCTTATGGATTCCAGTTGACTGATAAAGAAGATATGGTGTGTCGATTGAAGAAAGAATTGTATGGACTCAAGCAAACCCCTAGAGCATGGTATGCAAGATTGTACAAGTATTTGTTGAAGCTTGGATTTAACAAAGGTATTGTTGATAGTAATTTGTATTTCAAGAATGATGATAAAGATTTGATTGTTGAAGTCTCTGTTGATGATATTATTTTTGGAGGAGATGATGCTTTGTGCATGAAGTTTTCTAATGAGATGCAGAATGAATTCGAGATGTCTATGATTGGTGAGATGAAATTTTTTTGGGATTACAAATTACTCAGTTAGATAAAGGGATTTTTATATCTCAGTCCAAGTATGTGAAGGAATTGTTGAAGAAGTTCAGTATGGAAGATTCAAATCCAGTTGGTACACCCATGGTGACCGGATGCAAGTTGACAACAGAAGATGATTCTCTTAGAGAAAACTAGACAAGATACAGATCAATGATTGGTGGATTGTTGTACTTAACTTAAACTAGGCCTAATATCATGAATGTTGAATGTATTGTTGCAATATTTCAAGCTAATCTGAAAGAATCTCATGTGATTATTGTGAAGAGAATTTTTAGATACTTGAAGGGAATTGTTGATCTTTTCCTACGGTATCCTCAAGATGATGACCTTACTTTGAGTGCCTTTACTAATGTTGACTGGGCAGGAGATGTGAATGACAGAAAAAAGTACTAGAGGTGGAGCATTTTTCTTGGGTAAGAAGCTAATTTCATGGTTAAGCAAGAAGAAAAATGTCATTTCCTACTACAGAGACCGAATACATTGTTGTTGCTAATAATTGTACTCAATTCTTATGGATGAAACATATGTTGAAGGATATCAGAATGATATATGATGAGCCTATTGCTATATTATGTGATAACTCAAGTGTTATTAACATTTCCAAGAATCTGGTGTTGCATTCAAAAACAAAGCATATATCTATCAAGTTTCAATTTTTGAGGGAGAAGGTAAGTGAAAAGGAAGTAAAATTGGAGTATGTGCCTACTAAGGAGAAAATTGCAGACTTCTTTACCAAGTCATTTCCTAAGGATACTTTTGATTATCTCATAGGGAAGTTAGGGGTGATTACCCCTCCTAATTATAACTAAGGATGCATTGCATTGCATTAGTCTATTCATTTCACAATCATGTCTTGTCTCAGATTGATGTTGTGGTGGTTGCTACTCAAGGGGAGTAGTCAGATGTTTAGAAATTTAGATATGTGGTCCAGAGCTTAGAGAAATTTTTCATTGATTTCAAAGGGGGAGAAGAGTCGTGTGAAAAATTGGTGATTATCTGAGGAGAAGAGCCTTATAGGGAGAAAGATTATGTGAAAGTGTTGAGGAGAAAATGAGTCAAAACCTTAGCAGGAGTTAGTTGTGTTAAGCGTGTTTTTCACATCATATGTTGCCATCAATAACAAAGGGGGAGATTTTTGGATGTTGTGGTTGTGTTGATGATATGTGGTTTTTATTAATGTCAACACTATTAGCATAAATGTATTTAAAGCTATATATGTCGAGGATATTGATAAAATTGTAATAAATGAGTTCCAGGTTGTCAGTGGTGAAGTGAAGTTTAGTATGGTGGTTATTTATGTGCATTGTTGATCAGAGGTTGTGGACTAAATGGTTTTTTTCTGAGTGTATCTAGTTTATCCACGTTGAGTTTTAGAGATCCACATGAAGATTTGATCGAGTTATGAAGATTTCCATTCAGACAATTTTTTTGTTTCTTCAATTGGTGTTCCTAATTGAAGATGATGCCATTTCAGTTAGTTTAGTTGTTACAGATGCTTCTCTTGTGATTCATGATTCTTTTGGATGTTTCTATATCATGCTCTATCTTTTTTTCATGTCTGCATTGATCGTTGTGATCGTGGTTGGTGATTTTCTCTTGCATGTTCATGTTTTTCTTGTTCTTGGCTGACATAGTGTTTGTAGCGTGTTGTGGATATTCGAGGAGAAATTAATTAAAGTTTCTTCATGTTGGAGATGTTGATTTGGGTCCTCACTAAGTTTTGGCCAACCTTGGTTGATTCGCATTGATAATCTTTAATGCTTTGGGCCGACAGTTTATATTCATTTTATTATTTCTTTATGGTCGACTTGTAGCGATGAAATTTCATGTTGCAGATATATAAGAGTGATTTTTTATTTGAATTTAAGTGTGAAACAGGTGTGCTTCTATGTGTGCACGCAAATAATGTTCTAAATCATTCAAAGGAAAAGCAGAGTGTGAAGAATTATGAAGAAGTGTGAAGAAGTGTGAAGAAGAGTGAAGAAGTGTTCATGTGCTTAATTGAATTGTAATTAGGCATTAGCAGATGCTATTTTCTCAGTTCAAAATCCAGATAGATTTAATCTAAATCTATTTGTAAGATAGTGTGTCTTCCTTTGTAATTGATTAGTAAGCTCTAAGCAGTGTGCTTGAATGCATGTGCATTCCCCATATTTCTATTGGAGTCAAAAAACACTGAGAGGGGGGTGAATCAGTGTTTTAATCAAATTTTAACCTTTTGTAACAAAAATACTTAATCAATTTATGCTCTAAATATTTCAATGATAAATACATTCATGAATTGAATGCAATCATTAAAGAACTTATATAAGCAAATAAAAGATATTTACAGTCTTGAAGCATTATCACATTAAAGCAATGAAACCACAAAAGAGAGCACAAGACAAAGAATATGACGAGTGTAAAACCCTCTTGGGGTAGAAAAACCACTCCTGAAATGATGCCTTACTGGCTTAACTTCAAAAAACCATTGTTTACAATGCCTTACTAGCAAACTTTTAGAGCACCCACTCTAGGAGCACCAACCCCTTACACATTTGGGAACACCCATTCCAAGGAGCACCAACCCCTTATAAAAAATCTAGAACAATAAAATATTAGAGGATTTCTCTATTTCAATTCTGCTCATATACTTCTACCACACTAATAAATCTAATATCCCAAAGATTCATTTTTGGAATTTCTAAAATACAAGTTATACTAGTTAAATATTTTGCATCATGTTTTCAATATTTTCAATTGTAGAATGTGTGCACTAATCTCTTAAAATACCAACCCAAAAACAATAAACCCCTGTTTTATACACATATGTTCTCATGTAACTTCATCAAAATTTCTAGATTGAAATAATTGTTTTTCTTCAACTAAATACAATAACCCTTTATTTGTTTGCAAAGGAATAACCAAGTTTTTTGAAAAAAATTAACCTTTGTATCTTCATAACCAATGTCTTAACAAAAAAAAAAGTTCAAAGCCTATAAATAATGTTTTCTTTAATGCCTTTTTATGGAGAAATGTAAATAAATAAATACTAGAAGAACCATTTCAAAACTTCCCAGCTGAAGACCTCCATCTACAAGCTTTGCCTCTTCTTTTTCAACTTCCACAGTCAAGCATTTTTCCAGAAATTTGCAACCACAAATTCTCCATAGTGGTGGCTAGGGTTTCATATGTTTACACAATGAAACAATAACAACATTTCCCCACATTTCCTTCAAGTCATTTGAAGACTTTGCAAAAGAATATAATCATTTGAAATCCGAAAGACAAAACATCATAATGCCTTTGAATCTGATGTCCATGAAATAAATCATTAATCCATTGTGCATGAAATAAATCATTAACACATGATGGTTGTCGACTACCTTGTCACTGCCAAGTGACTTTTAAAAACAAAGTCAAAAACCCAATGTCACATGTTTAATGTGACTGAAACTTTAAGCACCGAAACAAATCTTCACACAAGCTTTTAAAAAATCTTTTAACTTTTAAAATTTAATATGTTGATTGCCCATGGCTTAGTATGTCTGACAAGGGCTTGTTTAGGTTTGTTTAAGAAAAGTCCATATCTCTTTAAGTGCCTGACACCTCAATGGTGTAAATCATAAATATTTCAATATCTTCAACATAAGCCACATCAACTATGAAACTCTTTAGTAACATATACAATGTAATACAATGAAATACAAGTTTCCTGAAGCCATATGCTTTATGTCTTGAAGACCCTGTTAGTCAAAATACTCTATGAAGAAAATATATACAGGTGACCTGAACCTCTAATCTGCACTTCTTGAAACTTGTATGTGCAAACATAAGAATTCATATCACATTTAAACTATCAGTCCATATAAAAATAAATTTGCACAAATGTATAAGCAAATGTATACCTCAACAAGAACTTGCCAATGTATATGTTTGCCAGCTCATATGTATGCCACTATCCATGGTGTCTAAGATTCTTGATCAAAACACATGTTATCATTTAAAACATGACTTATAGCACCCTGAAAGATAAACACTGTCAGTACCAACATGCATCAAGAGCCCATCAAAATGATATAAACAAAGCCAAGTAAATCACTATGTAGAACATCATATGCTACCAAGAGTAGACCATCCCAACTGAATAAACCATGTACATGTATTATCCAAACCAAGGAGTTTTGTCACAGATTGTCATAGAGTTTTATCATAAAGGACAACCAAATCACAAGAAACAACTGAAAGCCAACAAACTCCCCCTTTGTCCTGAGTTTGGTCATCAATGACAACCAAATCACAAGAAACAACTAAAAGCCAAAAATTTCATTTTTATTATACTTTTAACAGAGTATAATCTTGTGGATTGACCCCCACCGTGGTTTTTCCCCTAACAGGGTTTCCACGCAAAAAATATTGGTGTTATGTGTGTTTTTGATGTGTTGATGATTTATGTTTTCATGGTTAATAATCAAATCATAGAATAAGGTTAATAAGTTGAATAAGTTTTGAATTTTTGTGACAACTGACTCACCCCCCCTCTCAGTTGTTTTCTCTTGTATTGCCAACAACCCCTTCTAATTGATCCTAGTAGTAAAGGCTATTAGTTAGCTAAACAAATGGGATACAATGGAACAGGTGGCCTTCGGCTATGAAAAAAAGGAAAATGGGAACCTATCATAGTGGAATAGAGAAAGAAGAACATGGGGCTAGGTTGTGATTCAAAATATGTGGTTACTCCAAACACTAGGTGTACCTCTTTTAAGAAATGAGCAACCTTTTACTAGTGTTAATACATTGGATACCTACCATCATATAGACAACAATTTACCCATCAAGGACTTATTTGAGAGCTTTAGCATAAGCATAGTCCCTACCCAACTTATCAAAACTATTCCAAATGACTATTATTATTTCAAAACTTATCAAAACTATTCTCCTTCCTTTGTCACCTCAAGTGATGATGACCTAGACACCCAATGGGAGAATGATACTAGATCCATAATGACCATCTCAACAACTTTGGTAAGATTTATAGATAACGATGATAGCCTAACCCTTTGCTACCCACAGTTGATAGATTGGGACCAACAATAGCATACACTAGTTTTGGATCAATTCCAAAATGATGAAGAAATCATAGAGTTTATGGGACTTTGAGCTGACATACTAGTAGAGGATCATAAAGTATGTTTCATCATGGAACTCACATAGGAAGCATACTTTGGTGGGGAGATTGTATCCTCTAGTCACAAAAGTGAAAAAGATAATATAAAAATAAAAATGTGATCCCCTAGAGAGGACCACAATGTGGTTCTATCGAATCCTGAAAAGAAGAAAATAAAGGATGCAGGTGAAAACCTCTCTAAGGTACTCGAGGATGAAGGATTCAATCTGCCCATTTATGAATATCAAGAGAAGTCAACCCTCCTATTGGAAGAGGCAGAATCCATCAATGTTGGAACAATAGAGAATCCAAAGATCACATACCATGCAGTGTCACTTGATCCTGAAGAGAAAGTGAACTTCACAGCATTCATCAACGAAAGGAAGATAAACTTTGTGTGGACATATGCAGATATTCCTGAACTAGATCTAGCATTAACTGTACACCACTTGGTCATATTTCTAGGAGTTAAACCTATCAAACACAAACTAAGGAAAATGTATCCTCAAATAGCATCGTTGGTAAAGGTAGAACTGAAGAAATTATTAGATGTAGGCTTCATAAGGCCGGTCGATTATCTTGAATGGATATTGAATCTAGTACCAGTGTCAAATACCACTATGGGCATAAGGATATATTGGATAGGACAACTAAGATGGGGGTGAATCATTTGTCACAGATTATAACATTAAATTCAATTACCAGAGCTAACACATAAACCGATTAAGTGATTAGCCATCAAATGCAAATGCTCAAACACAATAACACCATATTTACATGGAAAACCCAATGAGGGAAAAACCACAGTGAGGATTAACTCACACTATAGAGAATATCAAAATCGATTACAAAAAGGCTCACTACCTGAAATAAGGCTCACTAGCTGAAATAAGGACTCACTATCCGTACGGCTACAACTCAGAGGGCTCACTGCCACAGAGATACAAAGAAGACAAAGAAGACTTGTTATAGAGAGACAACAATCCCAATGCAACAAAGATTCCACCACAATTACTGATCAACTTGCATGAATGATAGAGTTCTCCTTCTGCTCATTGCATCTAGAAACTCGGCATTAAGCTTCACACTGATCAACCACACACCTAACTCACACACTTTCAAAATAGCATCAAATTCGTATCTGCTCTTGCATTTATCTTCCTTCTTTTCTTATGTACAATTTTCATCACTAGCACATTTTGTATTTATACTATCTCCAACCTTGAACAGATACAAAGTCGGCCATCCAATCTTCAAATTCAAATTAGGTCGGTGCCAAACATCCTGGGGTAGAATTAGAATGAGGGAAACCCAAACACACACTTCACTGGGACCCATAATAGATCCAACACGCTTCATCAACTTTGAAGATAGTGCTTGACACATGGTCAGCCAAACCAGTGTAAAACACATATCAATTAAGCTCAATGCTTCCAAATGTCGAAACCATCTTCAATAGAACCAGGGCAACACAACTCTAGAATCACATGCCATAAGACTTCATCAAATAGAAATTCAGACTAGTAAAAATTCTCCTGGACCTCAATCAAAACAAAAAACATAGTTCACAAGCACCATATCAACATCCTCAATAGCTAAATACATGCAACCTTCTTTTAATACAATTTTCTTAATATCCTCAACATATACAGTCAACAACAACTAGCAGATAACCAGCTGACTGGTTGACATCAATGACAACACTTTCATTCCTCTTTCCATTCTTGCAACAATCTCCCCCTTTTTCATTGATGGCAACACATGATGTGAAAAACCATCAAATACACCATACCAGTTCTAAAAATACTTCTCAATTTTTTTTCTTTTGCATCTCCCCTTAAAATATCATCTTCCTCATTACCTTCTTTCTCTTATTAGCTTTCTTTTATTTTCACATGCTCTCTCTCTCTTTTCTTTTTTTCTTTTCACATTCTTTCTCTCCCCCTTTGACATCAATGACAAAGGCAAAATATATGTTCATTGAAACTTCCTTTGACATGAAAATAGAATACTCATAATGATAACACTTAAAATCTGTCTACTCCACTTGAGGGGTAGCCACCAAAAACATCAATCCAAAAAGATAGAACCATTAATCCACAGGACAAATGCATCTCCAAATGCATCTTAGTTTGTAAAAGGGCAATAACCCCTAGCTTATCCCAGAGATACTCAAAAGTATCTTTAGGAAGAGCCTTTGTAAATACATCCACAATCTGATCCTTTGTCGAAACATACTCAAGCTTGACTTCATTCTCCATGACCTTCTCTCTTAAGAAATGATACCTGATAGATATATGCTTCATTCTTGAGTGCATCACAAGATTCTTTGAAATGTTAATTGCACTTGTGTTATCATAGAATATAGAAATAGGATCATCATGTAGCACTATGATATCCTTCAATTCATTTTTCATCCATAAAACTTGTGTACAGCAATAAGCAGCAGCAATAGAAAAAGATACTAAATCTTGCTTCTTACTCAACCATGCCACCAATCTACATCCAAGAAAGAATGTACCACCACTTGTACTCTTTTTTTCATCTATACTTCTAACCCAATCTGCATCTATATAAGCACTAAGTGTAACATTAGTATCTTTAGGATACCATAATCCATAATCCAGAGTGCCATTCAAATATCTGAATATTCTTTTAACTATAGTAACATGTGTTTCCTTCGGATCTTCTTGAAATCTATATACAAGACAAATCACATGCATAATATTTGGTCTAGTAGCAGTCAAATACAGTAATCCACCAATCATAGATCTATACTTGCTTTGATTAGCCTTAGGTGAATCATCATCTTTTCCTAACTTGCAACCAGTCACCATAGGAATACTTACCAGTTTGGAACCGTCCATCCCAAATTTTCTCAACATCTCCCTCACATACTTAGATTGTGAAATGAAAATTCCTTTCTCCATTTGATTAATCTATAGCCCAAGAAAAAAATTCATCTCCCCAAACATAGACATTTCAAATTCTTTCTACATCTCTTCCATAAACATCTTGCACATCTTTTCATTTCCTCAAAAGATAATGTCATCAACATATACAACTACAATCAAGATTTTGTCCTTTTTAGTCTTGAAATACAAGTTACTTTATGTCATACCTTTGTTAAATCCTTGTTCACTCAAATACATATCTAGCCTTGCATACTAGGCTCTAAGAGCTTGCTTCAGTCCATATAAAGCTTTCTTCAATCTGCACACCATATCTAGTTGATTTGTTAATTGAAATCCTATCGGTTGTTCCATGTAGACCTCTTCATCTAGTTCACCATTCAAAAATGTTGACTTGACATCCATCTGATGGAATTTAAAATATTTATAAGTAGCTAATGCCAAGAACATCCTTATAGCTTCCATTCTTGCTACCGAGGAAAAATTCTCCTGAAATTCTATACCTTCTACTTGTGAGTAGCCTTTACACACAAGCCTTGCTTTTTTCTAACAACTTTTCCATTCTCATTTATCTTATTTCTAAAAACCCATTTTGATCCAATGATATTTTTGTCTGTTGATCTTGGGACCAATTCCCAAGTTTGATTCTTTTCAATTTTCAAAATTTCTTCTTTCATTGCTTCCTTCCAATGTTCATCCTCACAGGTCTCACTTACTAACTTCGGCTCAATCTCAAAGAATAAGCACAAATTTACTTTAGCAGCAACTTTGCTTCTAGTTAACACACCTTTTTTGTCTTGTCTCCAATAATCTGACTTTCTAAATGATTCCTTTGTACATATTTTGGTGTCCTAGGGGACATCATCAGAGCATCTTCTTCTCTTTCATTCTGTTCATTCTACTTTTTCTACTCATCTCTATCATGTTCTTCCATAATTTCTTCTATTCTTGCACAGTCATGTTCACCAAACACATATCCATCAATATCAATAGAATTCGTCACTGTTTCATCAACCTTCACATTCGATCTGTCTACAATCTTCCTCAATCTCTCGTTGAAACATTTGTACACCTTGCTTTTAGTAGAGTATCCAAGAAATATTCCTTCATCACTTCTTGCATCAAATTTTCTCAATGTTTCCTCGTCTCTTCTGATATAGCATTTTCTTCTAAATACCTTGAAATATTTAACTGTAGGAATTTTTCCATGTCATAGCTCATAAGGAGTCTTTGTACTATTTTCTCTCGCCTGAACTCGATTGAATACATATACAATAGTGGTAATAGTTTCTTTCTAGTAAAATTTTGGTAATCTGGCTTCAGTGATCATTGACCTAGCAGCTTCTTGAACTGTTCTATTTTTCCTTTCAACAACTCCATTTTGCTAAGGGATTCTCGGAGCAGATAACTATATCTTTATTCCATGCACTTCACAAAACATATTGAACTCATGATTCTCCACCTCTGTCAGATCTCAAGAATTTTATCTTCAAATTCACTTCATTTTCAACCATAGCCTTCAATGCCTTGAATCTATCTAATGCATCTGATTTCTCTCTTAGAAATGTAACCCATGTATATCTAGAATAATCATCAATTAAAATCATAAAGTACCTTTCACAAAGTATACTTTGCACTCTCATGGGACCACAAAGATCTGTATGAAACAAATCCAATAATCCGGTAGTAGATTGTTCTCTTGATTTGTAATGATTTCTTGTTTGCTTCCCGAACTAGAAATTCCTACAAATAGCATTTACAGGCTTTGCAATTCTTGGTATATCTCTCACGGCCTAAACAGCACTAATCCTTTCCAAGTTATCAAAAATCATGTGACACATTCTCTTGTGCCATAACTAGCTGTCATTTATATGAGTCATAAAGCATCGTCCATTAGCACCTTTAAGCTAATAAATATTCCCTTTAGATTTCTTTCATATAGCAATCAATGTTCTGCATCCTTTCTGGATCTCACACTTCTCATCCTTAAACAAAAGATCATATCCTTTTCTGCACATTTGACCAACACTCAATAGATTATGCCTTAAACCCTTAACATAGTAGACATCGTCAATATGATGCTTGCCATCAAAACTAACTGAACCTATCCCACAGATTTTAGCACCAGTATCATCTCCAAACATAACCAGACCTCCATCATATTTCTAAAGTTTCAAAAACTTACTCTTGTCACCAGTCATGTGATGTGAGCAACCATTATCAACTACCCAAAAATTATTTTCTTGTTTAGCATGTAGGGCAGAGATAACTGTACCTTCATTTTTCTCCTTCTCCTTCTCCTTCTCCTTCTCCTTCTCCGAAGGACTTTCCTTTAACTGTTATTTTGAATTAGTAGTAGGTTCATCTTTAATCACTAAGAACAAGCATTCATTGTCATTTGGATCTTCATTTGAAATACTAGCATTCTCATTAACATAGTAAGCTCTGTTAATCTTCTTTCCTTTCTTTTCTTTCTCATACCTTTGTTTATTCATTTTAGTTCTTTCTGAACCAGCATAGTGACCAATTTCTCCACAACTAAAGCACTTAAAGGGAAATTTACCTACATTCTTACTGGAGCCTTTTCTCATTCTTCTTACAAATTTAGCCATGATTTCATCAAAGTTCCCTTCATCTAGATCTTCATTTTTTGTAGCTTTAAAAGTAGTCTTTGTTTTGCCTCCACTTCTTAGATTTGGCTTCCTCATTTCATAAGATGTCAAAAATCCTAGCAATAGATCCTTAGTACAAGTCTTATAATCTATAGTCTGCTCAATAGCACTCACCTTTTCACTGTAAGCATCAGGAAGAGTTCTAAGAATCTTCTTTACAATTCTGGATTCATCTATAGTAGCACCAAGAGATCACATTCTAACCACTACCTCATCCAATCTCTGTACATAGGCTTTAACATTCTCATCTTCGATCATATGTATAAGATCAAACTGTGTTTCCAAATTCTGTATTTTTTCCTCTTTTACCCTTTCATCACCATTGTGCACTCTTTCTAAAGCATCCCAGACTTCCTTAGTTGTCTTCAAACTCTAAAACTTAATCAACTCAAAATGTACCAAAGTATTCTTCAAGATGAAGTTTGCCTTGTTATTCGCTTCATGTGCTCTAATTTCTTCGAGTGTGCTCAGACCATTATTAGGAAGAGTGTAGGGATTCTTATAAGCTTTCTCTACATCATATCCAACATACTCTAGATATTCTTCCATCAATACTTTCTAGATACCATAATTAGTTCCATCAAACTTTGGATAATCAAAGACCATTTTACCAACCATCCCAAACCTTCCTCAAGTGGTTAAGCTCTTCACCAAAGAACCAAGCTCTTATACCAATTCTTTAATAGGACAAATAAGAGGGGGGGTGAATCATTTTTCATTGATTATAACCTTAAATTCAATTACCAGAGCTAACACATAAACTAATTAAGTGATTAACCATCAAATGCAAATGCACAAACACAATAACACCATATTTATTTGGAAAACCCAATGAGGGAAAAACCAAGGTGAGGATTAACTCACACTATAGAGAATATCAAAACCGATTACAAAAAGCCTCACTACCTAAAATAGGGACTCGTTGTCTGAACTCATTGTCCACAAGGCTACAGCTCGAAGGGCTCACTACCACAAAGATACAAAGAAGACAAAGAAGACTTGTTATAGAGAGACAACAATTATAATGCAATAAATATTCCACCACAATCACTGATCAACTTGCATGAATGATAGAGTTCGCCTTCTTCTCACTGCATCTAGAAACTCAACGTTAAGCTTTGCAATGATCAACCACACACCTAACTCACACACTTTTAGAATAGCATCAAATTCGTGTCTGCTCTTTCACTTATCTTCCTTATTTTCTAGTTATGTACAATTTTCATTGCTAGCACATTCTATATTTATTCTATCTCCAACCTTGAAAAGATACAAAGTTGGCCATCCAATCTTCAAATTCAAATTAGGTCAGTGCCAAACATCCTAGGGTGGAATTAGAATGAGGGTGACCCAAACACACACTTCACTGGGACCCATAATATATCCAACACGCGTCATCAACTTCCAAGATAGTGCTTGACACATGGTCATCCAAACTAGTGTAAAACACAGATCAATTAAGTCGATGCTTCCAAATGTTGAAACCATCTTCAATAGAACTAGGGAAACACAACTCTAGAATCACACACCATAAGACTTCATCAAAGAGAAATATAGACCAGCAACAATTCTCCCAGACCTCAATCAGAACAAAAAACATAGTTCACAAGCATTGGATCAACATCCTCAACAACTGAATACCTACAACCTTCTTTTAATAAAATTTTCTCAATATCCTCAACATATACAGTCAACAGCAACTAGTAGATAACCAGTTGATTATTTGACATCAATGACAACACTTTCATTCCTCTTTCCATTCTTGCAATTAGATCTGTACAGACTTCTGAGACCTAAATAAAGCTTGCTTGAAAGATGACTTCCCACTGTCAAGCATTGATATGATCGTGGATCTAATAGTAGGACATGAAATGCTCTCCTTAATGGATGGTTTCTCTAGGTATAACTAGGTAAAAATATCCCCTGATGATCAACATAAAACAACATTCCCTTGTGCATGGGGGACCTTCTATTGGAATGTCATGCCCAGTATAAAAAATGCAAGGGCAACCTATCAGCGAGCAATGACAACAATGTTCCATGATATGTTGCATAAAACTATGGAAGACTATGTGGATGACATACTAGCAAATTCCATCAAAAGGGAGGACCATTTGATCAACCTTGCAAAATTGTTTGATAGGCTAGAACAGTATAACTTGAGACTCAACCCGAAAAAGTGTGTATTTGAAGTAACATCTGGAAAGCTACTAGGGTACATAGTGTCAAGAAGGGGCATTGAAGTAGATCCTGCAAAGGTAAAATCCATACAAGAGATGCCTCCACCAAAGACATTAAAGCAGCTAGGAAGTTTACAAAGGAAATTACAATCCATTAGGCGATTCATCGCACAGCTAGCAGACAAATTTCATCCATTCACTCGTCTATTACATAAAGACATCATATTCAAGTGGGATGGGAGATGTGACCAAGCATTCTAGCAAGTCAAAGAGTACCTACTTACTCCTCTGGTCTTGATGCCACCTATTCTAGACAAAGGAATGATACTCTATGTGTCTACAACACAAGCAGCATTGGGAGCTCTCCTAGCACAGCTAGATGATAATAAAAAAGAAAGAGTGATCTACTACATCAGTCAAACACCGGTGGGCTACGAGTTGAACTACTCGCCCATAGAAAGAGTGTGTCTCTCAATCATATTTGTGACATAGAAGCTGAGACACTATATCTTAAACAGACAATTAAACTTTATTTCAAAGGTAGATCCATTATAGTACCTATTAGCAAAAGTAGCTTTAACAGGAAGAATTGTTAAATGGGTAATGATTTTGAGTGAGTTCGACATAAATTATGTAGATAGGAGATCCATCAAAGGACATATCATATCATATCAGCTAGTAGAGGCTCCAATAGAAGATCACCAGCCTCTCACAGTAGACTTCCCAGATGAAACTATATTGCTGACAGAATAGACAAGTCATTGGACCTTATACTTTGATGGGTCCCACACTCAACATGGCTCTAGAGCAAGTATCCTATTTCTCACACCACAAGGAAATAGTATACCAAGGCATACGAAATTGTTTTCCCATGCACAAATAATATCTTAGAGTATGAAGCTCTAATCACAAGATTCAATATGGCTATTGAATGGAGGATAAAGGAACTGCAGGTCTTTGGAGACTCTCAAATGGTAATCAGACAAGTGAATGATGAGTAACAAACAAAAGAT
This sequence comes from Sequoia sempervirens, assembly GCA_007258455.2. NCBI lineage: Eukaryota > Viridiplantae > Streptophyta > Pinopsida > Cupressales > Cupressaceae > Sequoia > Sequoia sempervirens. The sequence goes on from VDFB02058242.1 coordinate 233,173,167, forward strand.
GACAAGTTGATGTCGTATAAAATAATGGTGGATAGCTTCAAGGAATATTTTGTCACCATAACATTTGAACAAATTCCTAGGATCAACAATAGAGCAGTCGATGCCATGGAAACAATAGGTTCACTTCTCAATATTCCACAAAACATTCCTAAGTATGAATTCCCGGTGTATCAATTACTCATGCTAGCATTCGATATCCCAGAATCAGAACTAGTGTGTGTTGTTGTTGGTCCTAATTCACCATGGTACCAAGACACATTCGATTACATCCAACATGGTATCATACCAGTTGACTTGACATCAACCCAAAAGAAGACCTTAACCCGTAGGATGTCCCAATTCATGATCCTAGGAGATACCTTATATTGTTGAAGCTTATATGGTATGTTACTCTGATGTATTAACACAGAAAAAGCACAAACTTCCTTACAAGAGGTACATGAAGGCGTTTGTGGGTCCCACTCAAGTGGACCTAACCTAGTACAAAAACTATAGAAGGACAGGTTTGCCCTAGGTAAAATGGGTCTTAGTTAGGGGTCTTCAAAATTATTTTTGTAGTCCTCTGAAGTAAGATTTGAGATATTTTTTATCGAGGTTTCAATATCGAAAATCCAAAAATAAAGTTTGCACTTGAGTTTTTGTGACTTAACAACAATAGTGACAACTTTCACAACAATACAAAATTGCTCTTTAAGATCTTTTTCAATCCATCTTTCACCTATAAATCTGCACATACAAAGAGGAAATTATTGTTTTTTTTGATTGGGGGTTTTCCTTAGTCAAACCCCATGTTTGGTAATTAAACCTTGATAGAATAATAATGACAATTTAAAAATGGAAGGAATGATGAATGAACACTTGCTTACAACAACTCATCAAACCTTTAATGGCTTCCCTTAGAGGACTAAAGTCTAACACATCACTCCAAGCAATTAGATCTTGCTTTTCTTGATTTGTTGGATACTTGAATGCTTGGATGCTTAGGATCGACAATGCATATTAGCCTTCACAAAATGACATGAACACACATAAGCTTGAACTTCATGATAAGATCTTAAATGCTGCAACAAATGACTTGAAAATTTTCTCTTGAATACTCTTGACAATAATATTTGCTCATATGAAGTCTTGATAGTGTTTCCTATTAAGTGTTTGATTTAAATTGATAAAATAATTGTATTTATAGGTATTTATCTAATTTCCTAAAAATTAGATTCCAAAAGCTGACAATTGAATATGAAATTTGAATTATTAAGATATCGCCAAAAACATATTAAAAATTGGGACCTATGACCTAAGGAGGACCCATTCGCCCTTGGGTGAATGGGTCCTGGTCCAAAAGTCCAGGAGACACATTCTTTAATATGTTTAAAATATTAATTGCATCAATTAAATATAGGTTCCCCTTTCAAAAAATGGGATAAATAAGGCTTTGGAATGCATAATTTGTTCAATTAGAGGCTTAATTAAGTCCAATTAATTAATGGATGCAAACATAGTGTGAAATTGTAAAGGTATACAATTTCCTACACTATATTTAGCCCCCACTTTAGTGAGAGTATGAGCTTACGCTCAAACCCACACTAAAGTAGATAAATATAAGTCAAGAGAGGTCCAAGTGTACATATTTTAGAAAGATAGGATAACAAAGAACAAGGAGGTGGCCAATCCCAAAGGGTCTAAGATCCCATGGCAAGCCAACATAAGGACAAAGGGACACAAATATGTGTAAGTTACTTGTAGCAAGACAAGATACACAAGCATGCAATGTTAAAGCTAATGCAAAAAGACAAGGTGGATCAAGCCTCAATTGTTTGTCCAACTGGAATGGATCAAGCCTAATTATTTGTCCAAAACAATGAAAAACACACACTAGGTCTACAAGGTGTGTACCCATAATAAGGTAGAAAATGGAAAAGTCGCGCCAGGTCTACTGGCCTTCCATATGTCAACCATACCAAAAGTTATACTCCCTGATAACTTTGATAAGGTTCCACAACATGATCAATATGCTAATGAAGATTAAATATGGGAACACTAGGAAACAAGTCATTAGGGCATGAGAAGTGCATCTCTCAATCCTAGAATCCATCATGTTCCACTATTGGCTTCAATCAAAACTATCAATGCCAACATCAAGTAATGCCAATATCAATTTCAAAATAATGCCAATATATGCCCCCACTTTAAAGAAATGACTAAACACCATGTTGTGAGAAATTACTTTAAAGTAGAAATGATATATGCCAATTTTTAATAGAGCCATGAGAGATTATTTGGAAATTCGTATGCCAATCATATGTTTCCAAATAAATATGTGTCATGAAGAGGGAGGTTTCCCCCACATGCAATCCAAAGATAACATATAAGGGATCTATGGATTTAGGGTCAGTGCATGTCTTTTCTACAATGATATAATAGAGCTTGGAACCATCATCACTCCCAAAATGTCTCACGGAACAACAATCACAAAGGAAGAATGGCACATAGAGAGATAGAAGACAAACAAGCTTTTTGGGTCAACATGGAAGAGACCAAAATGTCTCAATTCCTTGCATCATCCCCAAAAAGGAAAACACAATACAAGGGAAAAGATAATGTTTATGATAGATAGAAGAATGTAGATAAAAATAGAATAATGTCACAACATATTTGCTTCCTTTGTATCCTTGCACCAATGGAGTGACAAGGGTCATCCAAAGAAAGCTCACAAATATAAAGACACCAAGCAGCACAATACAGGGGATCACATTATGTGCATGCAATCACAAAGAACATAGAAAGAACAAATATAGTATGACACATGTGATCCAACCTAAAGCAAGTTTTTTGCATCACAATCTTGCTCATTATATACGAAAGGCGGATAACTAGACAAAGGGGAAAAAAAAAGTGTCGTACTAGGACAAGCACCAGGTTCAACACGTGGTGTTCCACAAGCTTTTGAAGAGGATCATCATAGTTGTTCCCATCTAAGTTCATCAAAGAGGAAAATAAAAAATTCAGCTCATTATGCACTTCCTCATCAATCTTAACAATTCATCATCATCATCCAAGTTAATCACAACATGAGGTCTAATGGAAATGGCCATTGTATGTTTTTGTTTTTGTTGTTGCAAAGGTGGAGAATCATCATGCTTTATTTGAGGTATTTTTTGAGCTTTGTTTGTTTTTTTTTTCTTTTCTTCTAACTAACAATCAATAGCACAATGTCTACGCCTACGCTCTTTAGCATTTCAATTTCTTCTTGCACAGTTTTCAAGTTGTGATGGTGTAGGAGCATGTTTATCAACCATTGGTTTATTTTCTTCCCACAAGGGAGGAATGGAAGGAACCATTGAGGTTTGGAAAACCATTGTCTCTTTAGGTTTATAAATTTGTTTGATCTTAGGAGGCACCAATGTTGTCTTGTTATCTCTTGGTCTCTTGTAGGAAATGGGTGGATGAATTGTGTTAGACTTGTCTTCATTACTTGGAAGGTATTTTGGCTCAAGCATAGGTTCATCAATGATAGGTTGGGAAGGAGAAGCATCCATAGACTTGGGAATATTGCTAAGGGATAATTCTGCTATGCGATTTTCCTTGAACTTTTGATAGGATTTGAAAAAGAAGTCGAAGTCTTTATGGGGCTTTCTAGGTTCCATAGGTTCAGGAAAAAATAATTCCAATGTAAATTTTCCATGGGAAGACATAGGATTAAAACCACTATGATGCACAGTAAAAAATTTGTTTTCAAACAAAAATTTCAAGCATTTATGAATAATTGACGGGACAGAATCCATGGAGCATAACCAAGGATAGCCTAACTTCACACAAAATCGATTTGATGTCAAGATGATGGAGAATGAGACATCTAATTTCTTCATTCCAAATGTAATGGGAGAGTGATTGAACCTATCGTAGGGTGAGAAAAACCATCATTTTTTTTATCCATGCTTTCGATTGTTCATAAGAGTCTTGGTAAAGTTCGTACACAAATAAGAATTCCTTAGCGATCACATTCTCTACACATATGGGATCAATTAATATCACATTTGTAGGCTTGTCATTAATTCTTCTAACTATGTAAAGAGGACCATTGAGTGCATGTTTAAGTATATCAATATGTGAGAAAGAAATGTTCATAGACAAGTTGGTTTTTCCCTTACAAGGTTTAATGTCAATGTATCCAATCATGGTATATAGATCATCCTCATTATCACTCTTGTCACCATCAGTTATGTCTTGTATGTTGTCAACATTCATCACATCATTCTTGGTATCACTAGCTTTGACAAATGAGATGGAGTGGTTTGGCATTGGATTGGTAAAGATTTGCAAATTTTGATTGGGTGAGGAAACGGATTTATTTCCTTGATCATTAACACCGCCAATCTAGATGTGATTAGAATCAATGAGGTCTTGCACTAAATGTTTAAGTCATATACATCATTTTGTATCATGTCCATTTTTTTGATGATATTGGCAAAAGGTATTTGGATTATAGTTCAGAGGTAAAGGCTTAGTGGTATCAAGAGGACTAACGAGAGGTAAGGTGATTAAGTTTTCACTCAAGAGTTGCAACATAATCGAATGGAGGGCATCAACAAGGTAAATTGTCTATTCTTGTACCAATATTGGTGTGGAGTTGTTTTTGTGGCAGCCACTTGAAGTTCAACATGATGGGTTGGTTGAGGTTGACTTATCTGTATAAAGCTCTTGTTTGGTTTCTTGAATGGTTGAAAATTGTTATGATGCATAAGTGTGTAAAAGAGGGAAATTCCATCATCCCACACTTATCTTGAATATTTTTTTGTAAGTTTTCAATGAACATTGTTTGAAGATTAGCTTCGGGAAGTTTAATGTTGATTTGTGAATAAAGAAATTGATAATGTGCTATAAAATTGACCTTTTCATCTACTTTTTGTTTACATTGCATGAGATCAGGTAGAGCCATCTTGGGACCAATGTGCACTTGGAAATGATTTAGAAAGGCATCAATAAGCTCATTGAATTAGTTGATTGAGTTATTCAATAAGGAACAAAACCATTCCAAGGCGGTATCTTTCAAACACCTAGGAAAAAGTTTAGCCAAGAGTTTATCTTCGAAAATGAAGTTAGTACATAAGGTTGTGTATGCTAAAACATGGTTGCTAGGAGCTTCTTTACCACTGTATTTCTCAAATCTAGGAATCTTTATACCTTGTGGCATTTGTGTTCTCAATATCTCCAAGGATAATTTGGGTTGTTTTTGACATAGTGTGAGGATTGGCCATTTTGGTTTGGTTTAATGATGTTATTTATTGTTGAAGGGATGTGACATTTTGCAAAAGGTGATTTATGATGAAATCATTGGTTGTGTTTTGAGATGGAGGGGGATATGGTGGAGGTGTGTATGTGTTGGGAGGACAAGTGAATTGTAAGTTTTTGAGAGGTGGGGGGTTTGGAGATATGATGTTTGAATGCACAAAGCTAAAAGGATTCCCAGTGGACATATCCAAAGTAGGAGTGTTATTGTTGATTGGTTGCATTGTTGTAGTGACAATTGAATTAGTGTATGTAGGAATAGAGGTTATGGTTGTAATGGGAGGAATTTTATTTCTTCCTTTACTTTGAGTGTATCCCAAAGTTTGAGCACAACTAGCCATTGTTGGAACATGATTATCAATAATGTGAGCTAGGCTACGTATCTATTCCATGTTTATTATCAAGCATTCTTCTCATGTTATCTATGATAGGAACCACAGTACGAGTAATATAATTTGTACTCACAAAATCTTGATAATCATGGAGAGCTATGTATAAGTGTGTAAAAGAGGGAAATTTCATCATCCCACGCTTATCTTGAATATCTATTTGTAAGTTGTCAATGAACATCCTTTGAAGATCAACATCGGGAAGTTTATTGTTGATTTGTGAATAAAGCAATTGATAATGTGTTATAAAATTGGTGACCTTTTCATCTAATTTTTGTTTACATTTAATGAGATCAAGTAGAGCCATCTTGGGACCAATGTGCACTTGGAAATGGTTTAGAAAGGCATCAATAAGATCATTGAATGAGTTGATTGATTTATTCAGTAAGGAACAAAACCATTCCAAGGTGGTATCTTTCAAACACCTAGGAAAAAGTTTAGCCAAGAGTTGATCTTCAAAAATGAAGTCAGTACATAAGGTTGTGTATGCTAAAACATGGTTGCTAGGATCTCCTTTACCATCATATTTATCAAGTCTAGGAATCTCTATACCTTGTGGCATTTGTGTTCTCAATATCTCCAAGGATAATGGGTTGGTTTTGACATAGTGTGAGGATTCTCCATTTTGGTTTTGGTTCAATGATGTTATTTGTTGTTGAAGGGATGTGACATTTTGAAAAAGGTGATTTATGATGTAATTGTAATCAAGGGAAAATCCTAATTTGTTAAAGGGGTTTAGCACAATAATAATAAAATTCCTATGAAGAAACAAAGTACAAAGGAAGTAATGTGAAGACAAAAGGGATGAAGTTACCCTAAGTCTTCACCTTCCATGATTAACCTTTGTTACACCTCCTAGCTTGCAGATAAATAAAAATGCCCTCAGATTTATGTGAGCAACTATGACTAAAGACTAAGCCCTATGCAAGTGTTGAAGGATTTGCAGAAAATAAAATGTCCCTACAATGGACTAAAATGCCTATGACTGTAAGTGACTATGACTGTAAGACTAGTAGCATAAATTGAAATCTAAACATGAGAGACTAAGAGTGCAAGAAGTCAAGAGAGCTGAGAGAGAGAGAGAGAGAGACCAAGAGAGAGCCAAATGAGAACAAAATTGCCATTTTATAAAAACTGCAATTTTGAATGTGTGGCCAGGATGAGAAGATGACAAAAAACCCTAGAATCAAAGATCAAGATTGAATGTTGTTGTGTGCATTAGGGTTAGGTCAAAATTAGGGCAATGATAAGGATGAAGGGCCAAGATTGAATTATAAGATAATTCAATCAAGGGTCGAAATTAAATGAGATGTCAAAAGATAAGAATAAATTTGGAAGATAAGACCGGCACGGACAAAGAGGTTGCTGGAGAAATTAAATAATAAAATTTATTTACTCCAGGTGACCAGTGAATAATTAAATAATAAAGATATTATTAAATTATAGAAGAATGTGACAAAGGAATCATTTCGAATTAAATAATAATTTAATTCAAAATTCAAGAGAGTGGACCAAATTAAATAAATTAACTTTATTTAATTTAATGAGAGAAGAGGTTAATGAATAATTAAATAATTAAAATAATTATTTAATTATAGTAGAAAATGGACAAAAATCAAATAAATTAGAATCTATTTAATTTTTAAAAGAAGGGGACTTGCTTAGTGACGTAATTAAATAAATAAAATTTATTTAATTAATCAAGGGAGAATAGAGATAAAAATGAATTAATTAAATAATTAAAATTATTTAATTAATAGAAGAATTATGACTTTAGAAAATAATTAAATAATTAAAAATTATTTAATTATTAAGAATGAAAGGGCAATGTTGAATAATCTAAGAGTTGCAAGCCTAGGACAATTTTATGTGTCTACATTTTGCCCCTCTTTGTCATAATGTAGCATGTCGACAAAGAAAATAAGTCAAAAAATGCCCCAGTGCAAAATAAGATGAGGAAGAATGACGAGGAGGGTTACAGTATGCCCCCTCGAGAGGACAGACAGGTTCCAAGAACATGAGTGTGCTCTCGAAATTGATGAGAAGACTATAATATGAAGAGACAAAGAAATGTTAGTGCAAAAGATATGGATGATGATATGGATGCAATGCCTATATGAGACGAGTGAGAGAAGATGACAAGACTAAAGGAGATGCATGTTAGTTCCTAGACCAAATCCTTCAAACCATTGTCATAGGACTAATATTTATTACTCTGAATCATCATTGGGCGGTAAAAATGACACAAATGGACAACAAACACCATGGTATGACGTAGACCAAGGTGTGCAAGGTCATCCACTTGAAAAATAGACAGTCACAAACAAGGAATGTCCTAACTCATACTAAAGGCGAAGTTGCCCCAATATTTTTGTCAAGACAATCCACAGACAGCATTCAAAGAAAATAAAATAGGCCAGGAAACGTCATCGCACCTCTAAATCCTTCATGGGATATCCTCGAGGTAGCTAGTAACATGACCAAAATACAAGACAATAAAAATATAAGACAAAATAGCCAAGATAGCCAAAAGATAAGACAAGAAAGACCAAAAAAATTAACGACCATGTAATTTTGTTTGCCAATGTTTGTTTGCCAAAGATTGAATTCTTGTTTGATTTGACAGTTTAAGAGTTTTGCCAATTTGACAGTGTTGACGGTTTGACGGGGCCTATTGTCAGGAAGGACACATCCTGAAAAGGCAAAGGACATTTTGACGAGGTCTAACTCCAAGAAGGACACATCTTGAAGAGGACCAAAGAGTGATGAGATTGACATTGTTTTGACTAATGTGTTTTGGCAAGTTGACTGATGTTGACTGTATGATTGATTGGATTGTGTTGTCTAATTTTGACCAATTTTGACATTGACGTTTCAAATGACTGTCTTGTGTTTGATTTTGACTGTCTAACTTATTTGACTGATGTGACGATTGTGACAAATGCCATGATTTTATTTGGACCAACCTAAAAGGACTGACCTAATGTCTCGGGGACTCATCGACTGATGGCCTTGCCTACACGTAGCAAAT